>PUQB01000086.1:439335-638462 GCA_003024785.1 Selaginella tamariscina | reverse complement strand
TCATCCTTACAAGATTCAGATATTGCATGCGCTGAAGAAATTGATTTCGGAACTGAAGCCAATAAAAATGATGATGAAGTGGCCCCCATGGTAACGATGTTTTGAGCTGCATTATTATCCATTTCCTGCATGAACTCTGTCATTCTGACATGTGGCACAAGAAATTGTCGCCAAACCCCTCTCTTACCTCATGGCAATGCTGAAAATCCATGTTCTCAATTATTTCATTACATCTGCAAAATGATAATTAGCTGACCTTAAAATTATCAAGGTATATTATTTACCTTGTTAATGTGTGACCCATGTTTGAACTAAAAGCTTCATTAATCCTTGAGAATTTATTTTCTGTACAAATATAAAAGAAATATACAAAAATGCCTTATGTTACACTCATTTACAACTATTCATCACTCTATCAATTCATTATCAATTCTTCTTCGCTATTACCTTCTGATGAGGCGAAGAAGGTCTAAGCCGCTTGTGAGATGGTTCAAGATCTTCTGCATCTTCTATTGATGTTTCCATGGGTCCTGGAGTGTGCGAATGTTCTGTACTCCTCGAGATAACTTCCGGTCTAATATCTGATTGAAGTTCGTTCTCAGACTCCGAGATTGAACCAGATTCACCTTCAGAGCTATCGCACTTATCTGGAGGGAACTTTCTCAAATACGCCTTTATGGATCGTTGGGGTACTCAGTTGAGACCCAATCTATCCACTTGTTCAGGTCCTCAACCATGGTCTTATCCTTTTCAACGGCAAACACACATGTATGCCGAAGGTAACACTCCTTCAAGACGGACCCCCTAGTGCAGTAGTCAAAAACCCACGCATCACTGTGAGGACCCCTGATCAAGTTGACGATGCTCCGTGCCGCTTGACTTGTAATGTTTGGATAACGTACATTGCCGAATACGTCACTCATACCTATCGGTGTATCGGATGGAGGTTCAGGGCCGTTGGAGTGCAAACAGATGCCTGGCCAGTCATTTGGAAGCTTGAAATTGTTTGGCGCATTCCTAACAACCAAGTGAACAACAGTATCAATGCACTTGGGATTAGCATCGTTCATATAAAATCCTGTCCAACGATGTCTATTCTTCTTGGCGAAGGCGAAGGCAAAAGTATCGGTGACATGAGCAAGAATCAAGAAATAAATACCTGAAAAAGTAGGTATCAGTGAAGAGCGCAAGCATGAATTCAATAATAAATACCTTCTATGTATATGCTTGCACGGCTAAGTTTCTCCACCAGATCCTCTAGTGCCCTATCTGTCGAAAGATTTTTTGACACCCGCCGATCCATCACGAACAATTGAAACGGTTTCCTACAAGCAGTGATGTTACCCCATAAAGTCTCCGAATCTAACAACAAACATCTGTAGGGCTTGTCGTGATTCGTAGCATCCTCCTTTATAAGGTTCAATTCGGTTCTCCGCTGCTGAAGGACTGCCATAAGAGAAGGCGTCATCCCAATGTTCTCCTTTTTGGCGTTGGCGTGCAATAGATTCTTGCCTAGATCTTCCGATTGGTTCACCCATTCGACAAGCATATCATCGTTCGTCACATGCAAATATTTGCTGACCTCTTCATATGTTGAAGTCGAGGTCCAACCCAGTTTGTGGCAGTGTATTCCCAACCACTCCTTGAAATGCCTGACCGTCTTCAACTCCATTGCCTTGAGATGAAAAGGAGAGGTTGGGCTGCTGTTATTAATTTGTAGTTTGCCATCGATCACCAAATCAGCCAAGACTTCCATCTCCTCCATCGTTGTTCCATTTAAAGGCTTCAACCATGTGAGCTTGAAATCGTTGTCTACATCCTTTGTAGATTGAACAGACTTAGCCTTCGGCGTCTTACTGGGTTTCTTTGCAGACTTTTCTGAGGGCTCCCCTTCACTTGTCTGCTTCTTCTTCAGTGTTCCTTTTGAAAAGGATTCCATAATCCCCAACCATTTGGCAAAGATCCTATCTTCGGGGCAAGAAATCAACATCATCAGAAAGGATGTTTCCTTCCCGCCCACCTGGGCAAAATCAACTGCTGCAATTTCTTCAACTCTCTGAGGAAAAAGACAGATTAATATACCGGCGAGATAAATCCCGCCCAAACAATTTGCTTACCCGGTATTCCGCAGATTGTGTATTCCCTGCGGTAGCTCTTTGTGGTCGCTGAAGAGATTCCCACACGGCTCGCGTGTGTTTAAACTTCTCCCATATTTTGCTGTTGTAGTGGTTGGTGTCGGCAGCGTCCCATTCCGCCGATAACTTATGGTACTGCTCGATTGTGAGATTCGGCTTAGCTAAAAACGCCGATCTTTTTGTCAGCTTCTCACGGGTATGCTCGGAAAGTTTTGTTGCCATCGTTCCTTTGTTGTGTTCTCGAGAAGTCGTTGGGCTGCCGTTATTGTGTGCTGGCCACTAATGATGTAGTACTTGATAGATTTTTATTCTCCGTCTGAATCTTCATGAGTTGTTCTGGTGTTGTGATCCAGACTTTGTCAGCGCCCTTCCTTCTTTCATAGTATGGACACAAAACAGCATTATGTGGAACGGTATAAGAATTGTCGTCCTTCATCTTCTCCATGAGCTCAGCTACACGTTCCTGGTTGAGTGGCCTGTAATTGAAGTTTGGGTTGACGCTGCAATATTTAACCCTACAAGGATAAATCTTATCATCCAACATCATTTCCTTGTGACTTATTGCAGCATGAGATGCCACAGGTGCAGCTGACAAAACGATTGATGATTTTCTTTTGCGATCCGAATCAACATGTGTGATCCCCGACTGCAGCTGTTCTAGTGTTCTCGGCACACTCTTCCAGCTCCCGAAGCTTCCTAAGCAAATTGAACGTGATCTGTAGAGAACCTGAGACCGAGCCACCCTCTCAATCTCCTTATGATGTCGCTGTGTTCTTCTTCAATGTGAAGAGGGAAGATTGCTCCACTTGCTGATTTTCTGTATTGTGAAGCAATATCTCCTGACAATACACCTACTCGATGAGTCTGAAGATCTTCGAAGTAGACATCCAGATGGATCCCCTCCATAGATGGGCTTTCGTTGAGTTGAAGAAGAACTCCAAGGTCAACATCATTAGTGAACACGTGAACGTCATTATCCACAAGTCGACAAAACCACCCGAATTAATGTTGTAACTGACGACCTCTGGATCCGAGAACGTGACATTGGATGGAACAAGGCATATCTGTCGAGCATCGTCCAATCTGGGTTCGCAGCCTGCTTTCGGGTGCTTGACTAGCGAATCTACTTTCCATTGTTTTGCTTGTCCATGAGATGTGACAGAGGTTAATTTGACAGCAGCCATGGTTGCTCCAATGCGCTTCCCATTTATCTTAAAATATGGCCAAGTTGATTCCAGAATCCCCCTGCCCATCTCTTCTCCTGCTCTTGTCTTTAATGTCACCTCAATTCCACATCTGAATACAAAAATGATTAGTTCAAGTATCCGAGTATAACAGATTTTATTTTAATTCTTACCCAGAATTTGACGACGACTCCATACTAATGACTCGATCTCCTTGTTTGATCAAATCGTCCTTCTGCAAAATAATACACTATGAATACAAATCATATAAAAACGCCACAAATGTGAGCTCTGGACAGTTTTACATAGATTCCTAGCTTTTACTCGAAATATTATGATAAGATGATAAAAGTAAATAAATGAGATATGCAACTTATATATACTAATACACATATATATTCACATGGAAGGTGCGGGGGATTAATCTCGCCACCCCTTCAATGCCTCCTGAAAGAGTGGGCGGGATTAATCTCGCCACCTTTCTGGAGGCCTTGAACGGGAGTGCGGAATTAATCTTGCCACCCTTCTCGGTTTCAGAGAGAACTGGGCAGGATTTATTTCTCACACCCCTTCAGTGACTCCAGAAAGGGGGCGGGATTAATCTCGCCCACCATGTAAGTGATGGTTAAATGAATTTCCCCACCCTTCCCAATTCTCTCCATTGGTATGTTGAAAACCTTCTACGTCTCAGACAGAAACGTTTGGGATTGGTCCGACTCACCAATGGAGAAAACAAAGGAAGGGTGGCGGGATTCATTCCTCCAACAGGCATTGAAGACTCGGCGGGATTAATCCGCCACCCAGGGCCTTCACTCAGTCCCTATGTGGCGGGATTAATCCCGCCGGACGCCAATTCCCTGCGCGGAACCGGGCGGGATTAATCCCGCCGCCTAGGCACTTCAGGCAGGCCAATGGCGGCGGGATAAATCCGCCCGATTCCGCCCAGGGCATGCGTACGCGGCGAGATTAATCCCGCGTCCCAGGCCCTTCACTCAGGCCTTAGTCGGCGGGATTAATCCCGCCGAACGCCAATGCCCTGTGCGAAATCTTGCGGGATTAATCCCGCCGCCTAGGCCCTTCAGGAAGGCCAATGGCGGCGGGATAAATCCCGCCCGATTCCGCGCAGGGCATGCGTACGCGGCGGGATTAATCCCGCCCACCATGTAAGGGATGGTGAAATTAATCCCACCACCCTTCTCAGTTCCCTCCATTGGTATTTTGTAAACCTTCTCCGTCTCAAACAAAGTTAGTCGGGATTGATTCAACATACCAATGGAGGAAAAAAGAAGGTGGCGGGATTAATCCCGCCACCGGGTAATGAAGGTTCGGAGAGACTAATCCCGCCGCCCTCTCGTAAATCATGCGCTCACACATATATATTGGCTGCGGCATTTTGAACAGGGATGGGTGGGGGCGGGATTAATCCTGCCGCTTATATCCTGCGGAAGTGCCTGAGCGGCGGGATTAATCCCGCCGCCCTCCGCAAAGGCATGAGCGTGGGGCCGGATTAATCCCGCCGTTCATGTCCTACGTGAATTCCCTGGGCGGCAGGATTAATTCCGCCGCCTTACGCGCAGGACATGTCATGCAGGCTCTTCGGTTAGCCTTCCATGCAGGATCTTTCATGCAGGCTCTTCGGTTAGCCTCATGAGCGGCAGGATTAATCCCGCCGCCCATCCCCTGTAAATGCCCTGCGCGGAATCCGGCGAGATGAATCCCGCCCATTAGGGCCTTCACACAGGCCATTGCCGGCGAGATAAATCCCGCCGCATTCCGCGCAGGGCATGGGTGAGCGGCGGGATTAATCCGCCGCCGAGGCCCAACCATATAGCGGCGGGATTAATCCTGCCACCGAGGCCATAAACCTATAGCGGCGGGATTAATCCCGCCGCTCGAGGGGCTTAGCGTGTGTGCGAGAGATAAAATTAATAAATAAAAAAATTATACAGATAAAAACACACACACATATATATGTGTGTGTGTATATATATATATATATATGTATGTATGTATGTATAGGAGTGTACGTGTGTGTGCAAGAGATAGATAAATAAATAAAATTATACAGTACTGGTACACATAATATATGTGTGTACATAGGTATATATATGTGTGTATATGTATATCGTGTGTATGCGTGTGAGCGAAACAAATAAAATCATACAGATAAATAAACACACACACACACATATATATACACAGGAGTGTGCGTGTGTGTGCGAAAGATAAAACTAATAAATAAATAAAATTATACAGATAAACACACACATATATATGTGTGTATATAGATATAATCCATAGAGAAAGAGAGAGAGTCTGTGAATATATAAGCATATATATAACTAGTGTTGTATGTATGTATATATGTATATAGGTATATATATGTGTGTATATGTATATTGTGTGTATGCGTGTGTGAGCGAAACAAATAAAATCATACAGATAAACAAACACACACACACACACACATATACATACACAGGAGTGTGCGTGTGTGTGCGAGAGATAAAACTAATAAATAAATAAAATTATACAGATAAACACACACTATATATATGTGTGTATATAGATATATAACCCATATGAATATATAAGCATATATATAAACTAGTGTTGTATACTATTTGTTAATATGCATTGATTATATATATATATATATATATATATGTGTGTGTGTGTGTGTGTGTGTGTGTGTGTGTGTGTAAAGCAGTGTGCGTGTGTGTGGGAGAGATAGATCAATAAAAAAAATTTACAGATACTGGTACACATAATATATGTATGTATATAGGTATATATATATATGTGTATATGTATATCGTGTGTATTGTGTGTGAGCGAAACAAATAAAATCATACAGATAAACAAACACACACCCACACACACATATACATACACAGGAGTGTGCGTGTGTGTGCGAGAGATAAAACTAATAAATAAATTTATACGCACACTCCTATACATATATACATACATACACACACAACACACACACACAGATCTCACCTGTGTGCACAGCCGCCGCCTCTTGAAACCCTAAGAATATACCTAAACCCTAAAGGAATTAAATATATATTAACCCTAATAGAATATTCCTTCTGAAATATACTTAAACCCTAAAAAGAATAAAATATAGATTCGCCCTAAACGAATATTCTTTCATTATATTATTAGCGCGTGCGTGTGCGTGGGTGTATCACATACACCCTAAAAATATAAATCATGCAGGGATTTAACATGTGTGTGTCCATGAGAGTGTTAAAGTTTCATGTGTATCAATACATACATACACATTGCATATATTAATACACATAATATATACATACACATGTGTATACACACAGACATACATACATATTACATGGGTTTAGGGTTTAGGGTTTAGGGTTTTGGATTTAGGATGGATCATGCATGGTGTGTATGTATGAGAGAAGAGAGAGTGTTGAAAAATTATTTTTGTACACATTGCATATATTAGTACACATATATACTTACACATATTATACACAGATATACATACATAGTATATGAGAGAAGAGACAGTACATATTATGGATCATGCATGGTGTGTATTATACACACAGATATACATACATATTAGTACATAATTTGAGAGACCGAGTACATATTATAGATCATGCATGGTGTGTATGTTTGAGAGAAGAGAGACAGTACATATTAACATGGATCATGCATGGTGTGTATGTATGAGAGAAGACAGAAAGTACACATATATACATACAGAGTACATATATATACATGCACACGTGTATACACACAGACATACATACATATTACATGAGTAAATTCATTGTGTTACATATTAGGGTTTAGGGTTTAGGATGGATCATGCATGGTGTGAAGAGAGAGTGTTGAAAAATTATTTTTGTACACACATGTATACACAGGGTTTAGGGTTTAGGGTTTAGGGTTTGCTCCCAACAAGCTTAATATAAATATTACACATGTAAATTCAATGTGTTACATACACACAGATTGAGTACATATATCATACATGCGTTGAACATGATGTTTTCAATAAAGAAGCAACATATTTCTTCAGTTTGGTTTAGGGTTGTGCATGTGTGTGCATATGTGTTTTTGTAAGTTCTTGTAATGCGTGTGTAAATTTATGATTGTGTTTATATATGTGTGCAAAACAAACATCGAATAATTAAGAAAATAATATTAATAAACACACTATGAACATATTTTAAATTATACATAATAATATATGATTTTATCTAATATATAGCCATATATAGTTTTAATAATAATATTAATTTAATATTAATAAAAAGGTTTAACATTGAAATATTCTTGAAATAATAAGAAATTAATTGAGAAAATCCCATTAATATATACAAATGTAAATTAAGTACTCAAATAATTAACTAAATTAATTATCATAATCATGTTTAATATTGGAATATTCTTGGAATAATAAGAAAATAATAAAGAATATCCCATTAATATAAAGAAGATTAATTACTCAAGTAATTAAGGAAATGATATTAATATATATATTATTAAAACTATATATGACTATATATTAGATAAAATGATGTATTATTATGTATAATTTAAAATATGTTCATAGTGCGTATTAATTTAATATTGATAATAAGGTTTAACACATGAATATTCTTGAAATAATAACAAATTAATTGAGAAAATCCCATTAATATATACAAATGTAGAATAATTACTGCAATAATTAAGAACAAGACTAATTTAATTATGATAATCAGGTTTAATATTAGAATATTCTTCAAATATTAATAAAATATTAAAGAATATCCCATTGATACTAGGAAATGAAAACTAAATACTCGAGTAATTAAGAAAATAATAATAATAAACAGACTATGAATATATTTTAAATGATACATAATAATATATCAATTTATTTATTGTATAAGTATATATTTATATATATATATATAATATAAATATACTTGAATACTAAGAATGTAGAATATAGTCTAAAATTTCGTAATATTAAACAGCTTGAATCACTTGAATAACATTAAATGCAATTTTAAAATACTCATTAGAACTGGAGAGTATATATGTCAGAGTGTCGGATATTTGTGTCAACTCATCTTAAATTTTATTTTCTGTTCTTTTTAAAAAATTTGAATTTCTGACATATGTATTGTCGGTTTGACATGTAAATTTGAAAATGCATTTAATTTCCCACTCAAATTCAGATCTGGTTCTTTCTCCGGCAAGGGTTTCTTCATTTCTGTATTTTTCACTCTTTAGATCTTCTTTTTTTCTTCATAGTGATCATCTCATGAGCGAGATTAAATTGGTGCTATTCTTTATAGGAAAGCACGGCGCCTTCAATGCTGTTTACAAGTAAGTATTATAAACAAATTTAAAAATACTTATAAAGATTCACTCTCTTACATTCTCTCTTAAAATTACAATTTAGGGGTTTAGGAATGCATTAGGATTATAATATATTCCGTTAGGGATTTATCCCGTTTAAATATCCTTTTAACTTAATATTCTAGGTTAACCGGGGCGGCGGGATTAATCCGGCCATTTCTTTTTTGCCTCTTCGAAGAAGTGGCGGGATTAATCCCGCCACCATCTCTCGGGCAATGCTTCTCCGCCACTGAAAAAGAATGGCGGGATTAATCCCGCCGATAACCTTCCCAACTGATGAAGAGTTACCAGAATTTATTAGAAAGAGTTGTCGGCGGGATTAATCCCGCCAACCATTTTAGGAGGCAGGGGTGGCGGGATTAATCTCGCCACCACATCCCTGTTTTAAGGATTTGGGGACAGGATTTATCCCGAGATCTCTTTGAAATCATAATTTTGGAGAGAGTTATGTGCGGGTTTATCCCGCCACCCATTCCCCGTCGTAAGAATTGTGGGCGGATTAATCCCGCCTTGGACTCCCTCCGACAAGGAAGAGCCGGCGGGATTAATCCGCCGCCTCTTCCTCCTCGGGGGAGTCCGGCGGGATTAATCCCGCCGGACTCCCCCCGAGGAGGAAGTCCAAGGCGGGATTAATCCCGCCGACTCTCTCCGAAGGGTTGAGTCGGCGGCGGATTAATCCCGCCAACCGTTCCTCGTCGGAGAGAGTCGGCGGGATTAATCCCGCCGGACTCCCCCCGAGGAGGAAGAGGCGGCGGGATTAATCCCGCCGGCTCTTCCTTGTCGGAGGGAGTCCAAGGCGGGATTAATCCCGCCGACTCTCTCCGAAGGGGTTGAGTCGGCGGCGGGATTAATCCCGCCGACCGTTCCTCGTCGGAGGGATTCGTGGGCGGGATTAATCCGCCCATCAGTTGTATTAATCAAACATGAGATATTATCTCTAAACATAATTATGTATTATTACATATGCATATTATTAAGTAACCGTAATTCAGATTTCTTAGAAATATTGCATAAACAGATATCATAAATAAACAATTATTTATGTGCAGGACAAATGTTTAATACTGGAGATAAAGTATGTCTTCTTCGGAACAACGAGATAGTTGGCACTGGAACTGTGGAAGTTCGAGATAATAATGCATCATGTCACAATATTGCCCAAGGATCTTGTGTGTACGTATGGGTAAACACCATTTACAAGCATGTTGAGGTTCTGGGAATGGAATTTGAGGAGGGTTCTCTTGTATTGTGGAATTTGGATGAAGTCAAGGCTGACACAGAATATGCAGAGTCACAAACAAATAGTAGCACTTGCATTTATATAGTTCTGAGTAACCAGTTGCCTTATCAGAATTCTTTGGCATCGATTTTTGAACCCATGCCACATATTTTTTGATGCCATCAATAATAACCTCTTTGTTCCTTGAGTTGGGCACTCAATGGAATAGGGTCTGGTTGTCCTTCTGGGAGAAGTGGCTTTCCATCCTCTCCACTTTTGAAGAGCACTAAGCCTCTTTCGGTAACCACTCCTGCTCTGATGGCCGTAACTTGTACTGCATAATAGGTATACCATCTCGTATGGAGAAAAAAAATTGTAGCAGCACAAGGTGACCAACTAAAGAATCACTCCCTTCTTTTATATACTCCTTGAGAAATTTTTTGAAGTCTGGCACCTCAGTCACAAGCAAAGCACAACTTTTTTTGGAGATGCAATTTTCAAAAAGATTCATCATATGCGGTAAGGTAAGTGCACTTGTCCTTTTTGTAGAGTTTGAGACCTTGCTGAAGAACGCATCAATATCTTCATGAGTGTGACCAACCATAAGGAAATTAAGCGTGATTGTTTCAAACACCTTTGGCAACAAGCATTGACAAGTATGCTAACACATATCTAGAAAATAAAAGTAAGTATGAGCTTGAGAAACCCTTAAGTAAAATGATTTACCTATTTTTGTTCTCGCCTGCACAATTATCCATCTGTAGAAGATGACGAGGAAGCTTATTTGATTTGAGGACACATGTACACTATTTGAGCTAGATCCCTCCACTAAACCAGAACTCTCAACATGGCCATCTATTTTCTGTGTAGGCTGTTGACAATGCCTCTCATATTCCCAAGTAGCCTCAAGTGCAGACGTGTTCATGAGAGCATTATGTAAAGGTTGAAGGTGTTGTTTCTTCACTTTGAGATCACTGATAGGACTTGTCTGTGAGTGGGCTTCAAGGTTTCTGAAACACATGGCTAACGACCCAATAGTGAAATTGGAGTCGCTAGACCAATGTGGAAGTGAAAAGTGTCCATATGACTCACAACCGTGTCCATGTGTTAGCACACCTGTCAATGAAATCGGAAGTTTCATGACATTTCCAAGGCACTTTGGTGTTGCAAAGAGCTTTGGAATGCTGGTCTTTGAATGATCCATCTTGTCATGGATCAAGCACAGGTACTCTGATGGGCGTGACACAGAAAGCATGCGGTGTGCATAGTACTGAGACCGGCAAATTTGTTGTGCAATCATGTGGCCTCCATCTTCCTTTGAATGGTAGTGATCTCCACCAAGGTTTTTTGCACAAGCCTCTGCAGCCTTCAATGATGTACAAGTGTCACACTTAAAAAGCTAGAGTGTTTTGCAATCTCCACATCCTTAAAATGAGTATTCATATGTTGTTGAAGGTACCAGTGCAGATTGCTTGGAGCCCCATCAAACTGAGGCACTTGTTCACATGTTCACACAGTTTCAATTGAGTGTAGATTGAAGGTAAAACCTTGAGATTTTCCCTAACCCTGCATTTGTGGTTCGGCATTTGTGAGGCATCCTGTCTGCATTTGCTTCCACAAAAGCCTTGAGTATCTCTATGGTGCCATGATGTGAGAGCGGGTTTTGACCAAGCCAGTGTCCCATAACTGAGGTTCGCGCTCCATCTAGCCACTCATCCCTCCAACGGTAGAACGTGGTCTTTGGGATCCCGTATATACTGTACCAAGCTTTGAAGCAGATGGCCACCTTATTAAATACCATGGATGTACTCTGATAACCTGTGTTCGAGGCCATTCCATCAATACACCCAGTTAGTGCAGCATATACAAACTCATGCCTTTGCTTTTGGGTGAGCATACGAAAGACATGTCTACATTGGGTAATTTCATTCGGGTCTGCCATCTGACAACACTTCTTCTTGCAACAGTCAATCGTGGAAATGCTCGTAACACTTTCGGAAGATGTAGGATCCATCTTTACCCTCTTGCTGAAACTTGCAAGGGAAGATCTACAACCCATGAATCGCCTTTTTCTTACAATAGGACCAATGCAAGGAACCTCTTCAAATATGAGTTGTTCTTTCCGGGTTGTTATTATTGAAATCCAACCCAGAATATTGAACCATCTTGCCGTCTTAATTCAGATGTTCGCCACCTCACGAGGATCCAGGATACAATGTGCCATTAGGTGAAACCTCTGTCACAACTACACCCACGAAGTCGGACCCTAGTTTCTCTTCTGACACTGCTTCCATTGGATTTATAGCTGTGATGATGCCTCTTCCGACTTCAATCTCACGAAGAAAGAGAATCACCTCATCCATTACAGCAGGCAAGCCATCATCTGGTAAACTCGTGCTACTATTTGTTTGTGACTCTGCATATTCTGTGTCAGCCTTAACTTCATCCAAATTCCACAATACAGGAGAACCCTCCTCAAATTCCATTCCCAGAACCTCAACATACTTGTAAATGGTGTCACCCATACGTACACACAAGATCCTTGGGCAATATTGTGACATGATGCATTATTATCTCGAACTTCCACAGTTCCAGTGCCAACTATCTCGTTGTTCCGAAGAAGACATACTTTATCTCCAGTATTAAACATATTGTCCTGCACATAAATAATTGTATTATTTATGATATCTGTTTATGCAATATTTCTAAGAAATCTGAATTACGGTTACTTAATAATATGGCATATGCAATAATACATAATTATGTTTAAGATAATATCTCATGTTTGATTAATACAACTGATGGGCGGGATTAATCCCGCCCACGAATCCCTCCGACGAGGAACGGTCCGGCGGGATTAATCCGCCGCCGACTCAACCCCTTCGGAGAGAGTCGGCGGGATTAATCCCGCCTTGGGACTCCCTCCGACAAGGAAGAGCCGGCGGGATTAATCCCGCCGCCTCTTCCTCCTCGGGGGGAGTCCGGCGGGATTAATCCCGCCGCTCTTCCGACGAGGAAGGGAGTCCGGCGGGATTAATCCCGCCGCCGACTCAACCCCTTCGGAGAGAGTCGGCGGGATTAATCCCGCCTTGGACTCCCTCCGACAAGGAAGAGTGCTGACAAAGTCTGGATACAACACCGAACAACTCATGAAGATTCAGACGGAGAATAAAAGATCTATCAAGTACTACATCATTAGTGGCCAGCACACAATAACGGCAGCCCAACGACTTCTCGATGAACACAACAAAGGAACGATGGCAACAAAACTTTCCGAGCATACCCGTGAGAAGCTGACAAAAAGATCGGCGTTTTTAGCTAAGCCGAATCTCACAATCGAGCAGTACCATAAGTTATCGGCGGAATGGGACGCTGCCGACACCAACCACTACAACAGCAAAATATGGGAGAAGTTTAAACACACGCGAGCCGTGTGGGAATCTCTTCAGCGACCACAAAGAGCTACCGCAGGGAATACACAATCTGCGGAATACCGGGTAAGCAAATTGTTTGGGCGGGATTTATCTCGCCGGTATATTAATCTGTCTTTTTCCTCAGAGAGTTGAAGAAATTGCAGCAGTTGATTTTGCCCAGGTGGGCGGGAAGGAAACATCATTTCTGATGATGTTGATTTCTTGCCCCGAAGATAGGATCTTTGCCAAATGGTTGGGGATTATGGAATCCTTTTCAAAAGGAACACTGAAGAAGAAGCAGACAAGTGAAGGGGAGCCCTCAGAAAAGTCTGCAAAGAAACCCAGTAAGACGCCGAAGGCTAAGTCTGTTCAATCTACAAAGGATGTAGACAACGATTTCAAGCTCACATGGTTGAAGCCTTTAAATGGAACAACGATGGAGGAGATGGAAGTCTTGGCTGATTTGGTGATCGATGGCAAACTACAAATTAATAACAGCAGCCCAACCTCTCCTTTTCATCTCAAGGCAATGGAGTTGAAGACGGTCAGGCATTTCAAGGAGTGGTTGGGAATACACTGCCACAAACTGGGTTGGACCTCGACTTCAACATATGAAGAGGTAGCAAATATTTGCATGTGACGAACGATGATATGCTTGTCGAATGGGTGAACCAATCGGAAGATCTAGGCAAGAATCTATTGCACGCCAACGCCAAAAAGGAGAACATTGGGATGACGCCTTCTCTTATGGCAGTCCTTCAGCAGCGGAGAACCGAATTGAACCTTATAAAGGAGGATGCTACGAATCACGACAAGCCCTACAGATGTTTGTTGTTAGATTCGGAGACTTTATGGGGTAACATCACTGCTTGTAGGAAACCGTTTCAATTGTTCGTGATGGATCGGCGGGTGTCAAAAAATCTTTCGACAGATAGGGCACTAGAGGATCTGGTGGAGAAACTTAGCCGTGCAAGCATATACATAGAAGGTATTTATTATTGAATTCATGCTTGCGCTCTTCACTGATACCTACTTTTTCAGGTATTTATTTCTTGATTCTTGCTCATGTCACCGATACTTTTGCCTTCGCCTTCGCCAAGAAGAATAGACATCGTTGGACAGGATTTTATATGAACGATGCTAATCCCAAGTGCATTGATACGTTGTTCACTTGGTTGTTAGGAATGCGCCAAACAATTTCAAGCTTCCAAATGACTGGCCAGGCATCTGTTTGCACTCCAACGGCCCTGAACCTCCATCCGATACACCGATAGGTATGAGTGACGTATTCGGCAATGTACGTTATCCAAACATTACAAGTCAAGCGGCACGGAGCATCGTCAACTTGATCAGGGGTCCTCACAGTGATGCGTGGGTTTTTGACTACTGCACTAGGGGGTCCGTCTTGAAGGAGTGTTACCTTCGGCATACATGTGTGTTTGCCGTTGAAAGGATAAGACCATGGTTGAGGACCTGAACAAGTGGATAGATTGGGTCTCAACTGAGTACCCCAACGAATCCATAAAGGCGTATTTGAGAAAGTTCCCTCCAGATAAGTGCGATAGCTCTGAAGGTGAATCTGGTTCAATCTCGGAGTCTGAGAACGAACATCAATCAGATATTAGACCGGAAGTTATCTCGAGGAGTACAGAACATTCGCACACTCCAGGACCCATGGAAACATCAATAGAAGATGCAGAAGATCTTGAACCATCTCACAAGCGGCTTAGACCTTCTTCGCCTCATTCAGAAGGTAATAGCGAAGAAGAATTGATAATGAATTGATAGAGTGATGAATAGTTGTAAATGAGTGTAACATAAGGCATTTTTGTATATTTCTTTTATATTTGTACAGAAAATAAATTCTCAAGGATTAATGAAGCTTTTAGTTCAAACATGGGTCACACATTAACAAGGTAAATAATATACCTTGATAATTTTAAGGTCAGCTAATTATCATTTTGCAGATGTAATGAAATAATTGAGAACATGGATTTTCAGCATTGCCATGAGGTAAGAGAGGGGTTTGGCGACAATTTCTTGTGCCACATGTCAGAATGACAGAGTTCATGCAGGAAATGGATAATAATGCAGCTCAAAACATCGTTACCATGGGGGCCACTTCAGTTTTTGCATCATCATTTTTATTGGCTTCAGTTCCGAAATCAATTTCTTCAGCGCATGCAATATCTGAATCTTGTAAGGATGATGTACAATTAAATGATGAAGGGATAGGCAACGAAATAGTGGCAACGGATAAATGTGAAAGGGAGCAAACAAGTGATTTGCAAAGTATTCAAGAGGCAACGCTATCTCATGTTACTCATGGCCATATTGTGTTGTTGGATGTCAATGGTGTTCTGCTTCATCGACAAAGGCCCAGGATAGAAAAACAGAAATCAAACAAGGAGATTTCATTCCTTGTCATGGTAAATTTCGATATGATATTATTTTTCGTCCAGGGTTGGATCGTCTCTTTCAAAAGCTTAAGGAGATGGGTGCGCTTGTGGGGATTTGGTCATGCATGCAGATTCATAACTTAACACCGCTGTTGAGTTTACTTAAGAAACATTGTAGTGTTGCAGAGAGGTGATTCGTAAAGATTGGATTTTTGACCAGCGAATGTGTCATAAACCTCTCGAATTTCACAATAAAAAGGAAAGCAAGCCATACTTCTTTAAGAATGAAAGAATAATTGGGACTCATGGGAGATCAGTCGCTTAAGGATAACGAAGAATGCACATATCTTAGTAGTAGACGACTCTCCTCAGAAAGGCTATGCTCAACCAAACATTGCTTGTATTCATCCAATCACTTTCGATCATATTCTGATATCGATATCATGGATGAGCTAGTGAACTACTTGGATACGTGCCTCAGAAAGAAGAATCTCAAAAAATTTTGTGAACAGTATCCACCGTATCATACATTTCCTGAAGCTTTTCTTTCTCGTGATATTGAATTTTATAAAATGAAGGATAGCAACCGGGCGCTTTATAATATTATTCTTAAGAACGTCAGTTTTTAGATGAGCCTTTATGCAGACCTTCTCTTATCATATCTTATGTATTAACAAGGATGGCAACTCCCAATTGCATTCGTGAGAGTGTTAAGTGGTGGCAACAACATCAAGATATTGACCAAAATGATTTGATTAATCCGGAGAGTGATGATTTAGACAAAATGAAAAGATTTCTTTGTATGATAGAAAGAAAGTATTTATAAAAATTAACATGTTGATAAGAAAATGATTTCATTTGTAATTATGTTTGATAGTATTTCTCATTATTGTAAACTATTTTTAGAATAATATGAATATTCTAAGATATTTTAGGAATATTCCTTACTAAGTAAGGTTATTGAAGGATTAATTAATTAATTAATTAATATTTAAGGCTTAATTACATATTAATTAAATGATTAATAATAATTAAAACTTAAGTATTAATTAGTAATTTATTTTATATTCCCATTTTCACGTATCATGCCCACTTTAGTTACAACGTGCATAGATGCTATGTTCAAGGTGATCAACTTGATTGGGCTGAACACTTGAATATGGCTGAGATATGTTACAATAAGACACACACTACAATCGGATGTAGCCCAATGGAAGTGTTAATTGAGAATAAGGGTGGTATTCCTCAGAGTATGGTGTTACTGAAAGATGATAGCAATAAAGTTCCATATGTAGCAGAGTTCACGGGACAATTGTATCGGACATGGGAAGCTGCTCGTTAAGCGATGGCTGCAGCACATGAAAGGTATCGTCAGTAGTACGATAAGCATCGGCAGGATGTAGAGTATCAGGTTGGGGATATGGTATTGTTGAATACCAAAAACCTGAAGGTTCCAACGACTCTTTTGAGGAAGTTTCTATCGCACTACATAGGTCCATACAAGCTGGTGAAGCAAGTAGGGAAAGTGGCTTATGAGTTAGATCTTCCTCCAGAGTTGGGAACAATACACAATGTGTTTTATGTTAATTTACTCGAGCCATTCCACAAGGATGAGAAACATCCGCAAAGATATGAAAACTTACGTCCGCTTCCTAAGCTAGTCAGCGATACGAAGGAGTTCGAAGTTGAGTCGATTTTGGATGCAAAGGATATTAAACGTTGAGGGACGCGGAAACATAAACGAGAATATCTTGTTAAGTGGAAAGGTTACCCGGCATGCGAGTCAACATGGGAACCATTAATAATCTACAGAACGCGATGGAGATAGTGAAGGAGTTTGAGGCAAGGTCTCAAACTATTAGTAATGATGATGAGAAATAAAGTGAACTTATTTCTTATTAACCTAGGGGCCGACATACAACCTTAACTAGAGGCCTCCAATATAAATTTTAGTTAACTTAAAGAAATTAACTAATTTATTGTCGTGTCAGGTGATAGACTTTTCAGACATGCAAAAGGTCTCCAAGTGACTTCTTGTCGCAGGTGGTGCCTCCGGCAGTTGAGTTGTCGCTTAGTGAACGACGGTTCTGAAGTACTTGGCTTCACGTAATGCAAGGGGAGTAATAAAACTTGTGAACTTTTTGCTGACTCCGTATAGAGTGATTAGCGTTAATTTAGTTAATTTTTTCCTAACCTAGTCTAGTCTTGGAGTTAGACGTCAATGAGGACGTTAACATTTCCAAAGGCGGGGAGTGTGTCATAGTTTTTACTATGACTCGACCCTTTACTTTAGGGTTTGACTGTTGTTACCTACCAAGTTGTGTGGCGAACCTAATTGTAGTAAGAAAAAACCCCGCTTAGTGCACTTAGGTGTTTAGGGGTAGTCCGGCCGGCTGTCACTAAGTACCTCAAGAAACTCTAGGCGAAAGTAGTACTTACCCTCTAGAAAACTCTCCCCCAGTTTGACATTACAAAGATAGGTTTTCCGTTAAATATAGCTTGTTAAAAAGGGTTAGGGACACCCCTAGGGTTGACCTAACCCTAGGGTTTCCCTAACCCCACGCCCTAATACCCCCACCCTAGGGGTTAGGTTTAGGGTTAGGTTAGGACAACCATTTTTCTAAGGGCCCACTTACTCACTTAGGTAAACGGGGGGGGGGGGCCGTCACATAAATAAGGTAGAGTATATGTAGTGAGGCTTCCTGAGTTCAAAATAGAGCTCGTTAACCTCCTATCGGCGCAAGCTAAGCTTGTGTCATCAAGGTGCAACCCTCCGTTGTGCCGCCCAAACTTCCACATGAAGGCGTACAACCCACCTTAGGGTTGGACTATCCTTATCGTTGGCAGGATCTTGCCTTTGAGATAGGGGCACGTCACTTTCAAGGAGTTAGTCAGATTCCTTGGTCCGAAAACCTGCTCGCAAGCTCAAAGGCATTGCTCGAGTTCACGTTATGCAAAACTAGTGGTTGAGGCCTTGCTCCAACCACCTCAACCACGCCAAGCTAGGAACGACACCTAAAGCTCGGCTAGTCAGTGTATCCTGATTCACAAGGTGAGTCTCGTTCGTGGACTTAGTCAGCTAGGGGTTTGAGTTCCTAGGGTTTGGATTCCTAATACATGTTATTTTACCAGATTCCGTGGGGTTTCTAGAGAGGGGATTCCAGGGTTGGCACCTGGCAAGCCGCATTTGTGGCACCAGGTAAAAACACTGATAGAATATATTGTCATAAAAATTACTTTTCTCTTCAACAGGTTTTAAAATTTATATAACTTATTTATTGCTCCATGGCTATTGAGCCATCTCAATTCCCTTCATTTTAAAATATTATAATTTAATTTTTTTCCAAAAGCTATTAGAGCATTTTGCCTTGTAAAAGACATAAAAAGAAAGCAACATTCTTGTTGACTAAATTGTTAACTTGTAAACTCAAATCCTTACAATTGTCTAATTTAGTTACATATGATACACATAAATTAACTTTGTGGGCAACACAATAAAGACTTGTCATGTAAGAATTTATTTTACTAAGCCTTGTTGCAACTCCATTTCTTATTCCAGTCATCACATATGCCCTATATGAGCCAAATTCTATTAATTCTTTTCTATATAAATCATGTCTTTTAACCCATGTTAAAATAGAATTTATAATAAATAAGCACTTTCATCTTCTTTATGCAAAACACATTGTCACTTCAAGACCATCCAAATAAACAACATACATAATCAATTGTTTGTCACACTAACATATGTACTCCCATCAAATATTATTCCCCAAAATGGGGTTTTTTATATTTTGTTAATGAGACTTTTTCTAAAGCTTTGGAAATGCATTCTTAAAGTTCTACACAAGCTTTACCAATGTTGTAATGGGTAAGCATCTTCTCAAAACTGTTTAATGTTGTAAGAGTAAGCAAATTGCTATGTTTTCTTATTGCTAAGCCTTCTTTGGCTAATCAATAGGCACATCTAAATTGCTTCATTATATTTAACTCAGATTTTTCATGTGCATGTTGATTGCATTTTTCTAAGGTTGTACTTACTTTGTAATAGCCTAGGCAATATGTTCATATGTTGCACTCTGAGCATGCTCGCTAAAAGTAGATTAGTGCTTCCCCTTGACAAAGAGACTATTGTTTTGCTTATTAAGTTTACATATCTTATAGAAAACCTCCAATCATAACCATTCTTCTTCCCATTTATCTTGTCAAACCCTAAAAACCTTATTAATCTTGTCTTTTGTGACTACAGTCTTTGCAATTATTTTCCCCCTTAGCCACATTACTTCTACCACTAGTCAATAATAATTTAAATTGTTTTGCATTTCTATGGAGTGCTAGATTCCTCATCTTTCAAACCCTATTGTTGAACTCACAAAATTTTTTCTTACCAAATCATTAAATGTTCACGTTAACATTTATTATTCACAAAATTCTTTATTAAATGTTCATGCAAAGTTTATTATTTGCCTACGTGATACATAGAATATTATAAAGAATAATATATAGAATATTCTTTTGGCTAGGTTAAATATAGCCCTTGTTTTGCCTTAATGATTTGTAGTAAAAAAATTTGCAATAAGATTACATTACCTGCTAGATTTTTTCAAAACTCTACATATCAATAGTGTTGATAGTTTTTAAATAAAGGTATGTTTCGATCAAAATTTGCTAAGGCTTACAAATCTTATGATGTTGTTTTGTTGGATGTTGTCCATAAATAGAAACAATTAAGTGTGTAACAAAGAGGTACTCAACATTTTTATTAAGCTATTTATTATCTTCTTTTGTTTTATGTTAGGCTTAAAAAAAGAATATAATTGTTTTTATTTATATTATAAGCCTTCATCAAAAATATTCTTGTAATTATTCTTATTAATATATGTTTTGGTATTTTTTTAATTTGGGAAGACGGGTTTGTGTTGTTTATTGATGATGCTACCAACTAGATAACCTTTCCACATTCTATACGGAAACAATTGCACTTGTGTTATTTCGTCTACACTAGCTAAGTTAACTATCAATTTAAATTTTGATAATTAGTGTTCCCATGTTATTCATCTTTTCTTATGCATAAAGTCTAGGTTGTTTTTTTTCCAAATTTGTGAGGGGTGGACAAAAAGCTTCAATAAGTGTGACTAAGAGTGTGAAATTAAGGTTTAAAAACTATTAAGAAATGTAAAATTATTGTTATATGTCATTCTTTGTAAAAGTTGGTTATTATGTGTTAATGTATGTCAGATTTATTGGAAAAATAATGACATTTTAATCCTTGTACATCATAGTCACATTTAATAAATAAAGCTAATAGATTTATATGATGATTCACATTCACAATAGATCATTAATTGGTAAATGTTATTACAAAACTTAATAATTATCCCTTGCAAAATATAATAGTTTGATAAGTCAATTATATATAAAAATTGGGTCTTGTTCATAGAGTGTTTAAAAAATAATTTCAAAATGTTATTTTAAACTTCTTTTTAATTTGTATGAGTTTGTTATTATGTCTTTGGTCTAATATCTATCCTTGTCGCATTTTGATAAATGATGAATTTTTATTACACATCATGGTTAATTATAATTGAAATGAAGATCTAAGTATACAATTATCTCTTTACTTAATTGATTTATAAGAATATGATAAATATCTTATGAATAACGAGGTTTTAAATTCAAGTTTATTCTTGAGAATTTATATTCTAAATTGGAACTTCTCATGTTTTAATGTGACTCCAAGTGGTTAGCCTATTCATGTTGCCTACCTAGTTTATATATTATTTAAAAATCATATTCCTGTAACATAAAGACTGATTAACCTTCATTTTAGAACTGGTTTGTTTAAAAGGTATAATAAAGTTTTATGATTTATAAATATTTTAACCTTATTAACTAATAAATAGTGTTAGAATGACATAAACCGTTTTTAAAGCTTCTTTTTCAATAGTATAGTTTACCTCTACAAAAGATAACCTTAATAAAGGACAATTTTTTCCAGCATTTTATATTTGTGTAAGAGAGTTCCTATTGCCATATTCGAAGCATCAAAATACATATGAAAAGGCCTATCCTCTTTGGGTTTTAATAAGAGATTTCCCTAGCCTATCGAATGCTAATTAACATTTAAAAGTCTATTAATATGGAAAATCTACCTTTAGAAGGTTAGTTAAAGGTTTAATTATTTTTGCATAATTTTTATAAACTATCTATAATAACCTATTTTTCTCAAAACCTTCTTAATTCTTTTATATTTGTCGATGACCATTGTCTTGATCCACAATGATATCTTCTCTACAGACCACATGTCCAAGAAGAAATTACATTTTTAAGGATTTAGGTCTATACACTTCTCAAAACACTTCTTAAGACATTGGAGATGGTTTTCCTTAGTGCTATACACATTAAATCATTCATAAACACCTTCATAAAATTAGTAGGTATTCTTTATTAATAATTATTTTTTAAAACGTGAATGGTGCATTATAAAAGCCAAAGGGCTACTTTATATGCATAAGCACCCACATGCTAATAAATATATTGATCCTCAAGAGTAACCATAACTTGATAAGATCATGAAAACCCATTTAGAAAAAAATACATTTGATGACCTTCTTTGTAGCATCATTTAACTTTTTAAAGTTAACTCATATTCTTAACTTTTCATCCTTTTTGGTATAATCACGAGTGGTGATAACCATTGTGCCTTCTTAATAATTGCAATTTAAAGTCTTTAGTGTACATTCGGATATTTGATTCGAAAACATGAAGTTTCCTATCACTTCATATGTTGAAATATTTAAACTTTAAACTTTAAAAATATTTATAACAATATTTTTAAGATTGGTTATAAATGATTTAGCAAAATATAGTATAATATCTATTGAATATTGAGATAGGAAAACTTAATATTGCAATTTGGTTAGGATCACATGAAATGGCTATACCCATGAGATATAAAGACTCAAATGGATTTAAGTCTAACCCTTTGGTAGATGATTGTAGTTTGAAATGCATTATCAAGTTACTTGAAAAATGAAATGTTTGATTTATGATTTCTCTAAGTTCATGAATGTAATAACAATTAAATGTAACAACTTGTCAAAAAAATTTTGGATTTGAAAGTTAGTCAATATACATGAGCTCGAATATATCAATATTGAAGATATAGTTGTTTATGGAATAAAGATTAATTTAAAAGTGCTTGTTAAAACACTAATTATTTGATTAATGAAAATGTTATACTATGATAGTCATTTACATAATCAGTTTGGGAATTGAAAACGAAAATATGCTATAAAGGCATGTAGTATTACGAGTTTAAGGTTGTGGGAATTAAGTTTTAAAATTCATTGTGAGCTAAAAAGTTATAAATTATTGAATGAACTAATTGTTGTGCTCATTGGGGAATGAGTTAATGTAAGAGTGTTAGTTAAGACACATGACATCTATAAATCATTGATTGAGGCACTATATATAAGTTGCAATTTTTCACGTAAGTTATACAAATTGTTTTATAGGATGTGAAGCATCTAGAAAAGTCTTCTTTTACATTGTTCCCTGAACTAGCTGGAGATGCAAAAAGAGTGCAAAATGAGGGATAATGCTATGGCACTTGATATTGGAAGACAACATAGTTTCATTCCCCATAAGATAAAGCTTTTGATAACATCATGAAGAGACTAATCCTTACGACTCATATACATGTGTATATCCATGTGGCTCTATGATCGCCTCTGGCCAGATTGATATGTCAATATGAGTTAGTTAATAAAAAAAAATTTAGTGATTCCGATATAAGTCTCAGACCTGTCTGGTGTAGATATATACTAACCTAGGAGAAGGTAAGGGGACTTATGACAAGTCTGAGTAGGTATAGTAGCAAAACCTTTTTGAAGAAGTGATGAGTTTGCTAAAGCATCGAGGGAGGCAATGAGAATACTTTATTAAGTGAAAATGTGGAAAATCAAAAAAACATGAAGGTGTTAGGTTAAGTGGACTCAAATTGTTTATTGTGTGCTTAATGACAAGGTCATTAACTACATTTAATGTTAAGGAATGAAGCATGGCTTTATTTCTTGTTAACCTAGGGGCCTGGTGGTCAACATCAACTAAAAGTCTTCAATATAAATTATAATTAAGTAAAAAAATTAATCATTATGTTGTTTGCATTTGGGCGATAGATTTTATTGACATGCAAAAGGTTTTCCATGTAACTTCATGTTGCACGTGATGCCTCCAACAACTAAATTTACGACTTAGTGAATGACGGTTCTGAAGTACTTAGTTTCACATAATGTAAGGGGTAATAAAATTATGTAACTTTTGTTGACTCTACATAGAGTGATATGTTAGTTTTCCTTGTCCAAAGTAGTAGGTGATGGCTGGACCTCCTGATGGAAGCACAGGTGAATGATACCATTCATGTTAAGGTGCAAGTTATCAGACGATCAATGTAGTCGAAAATACACTGGAAAATCGATTATTTGTTTTTCTAACATTATATAGTCTTAGAGTTAGAGTTTATCTGTCAACAAGGATGTTGACATTTGAGTTTCTAATTATGATACTTTGGAGTTGACTTTTGTTACTTATGTCGACGTTCCCTAGGTGTAGAAGAAACATGTTCGTTTAGTGCACTTGGGTATATAGTGATGGTTCGATTGGGTGTTGTATATATTTACAAGAAATTTTGGGCAAAAATAGCACTTCCATTTAAGAAACTCTTCCCTCATTTTGACATTCTAGTTGATGAGTTTGGCATGTCAAACATGATTAAAAACACCCCTAAAGTTGACCTAACCTGTTAGAGTTTTAACCCAAAGGGCCAACACGTGGCAACGCGTGGGCTGCCAAGTGGTCGTCCGGCGTCAGCACCCTGTGTGAGCAACACTAAGTCTTCTAAGATAACCCTAAGAGTCTGACTCAGAGACCCAATTAGGCAGAAGATTTAGAGTCTTACCCTAAGTCCCCTAGAATACCATCCCCTGAACCCTAGAGGATAACCCGATCTTGTCCTAGTAGACCTAGACAAGCTCATGCCCTAACCTCATCAAGGAGATGTGTCTTACACATACCGCCATGATAGAGTTAAGGCATCGTCACTTACCCTTTGAGGAATCACCCTCATCCAGGAGTACAACCCCTTTAGGGCGACAAGGGTACTCTAAACCACAGCCTAGTCATACCAGGAGTCATACCCTAGACCTAGGGCTAATACTTAGTGAGGACACGAGTGTGCGCCGTAGGCGGACATGAGTGTTCTGCTAAGCAAACTCCCTAAAGCTAGGTTTAGATAACCCTAAGTACATGACCTTGCGAGTGCCTCACGAAAGGGCTCCTGGTAACAAGCTTAGGTTGTTCAATCCCTCGGGCCAATGCCCAAAGCTTAGCACCCTAGTGCGAGCACAAGCATGCCTGTTTTAGAGTATCCAACCCCTTGGCAACAAACCCAAGACACAACCCCAAAGGGCATGCCTCGGGCATTGTATTATGTGACGTCTAGCCCAGTGTCACATCTTCATGTGACACTGCCTTCCATGATGTGGGTTATCATGCCATAGCCCTTATATTTGAGAGTTGCACCAAGTGCCACAAACGTGGTTCTAAATGCCAACTCTAGAACCCCTTAGTAAACCCTCAGGAACTAGGCAACATGAACCTGTCAAACAAGATCCCACACCCACAGTTGGACAAGGACACGGATGTGCCTTGCTTAGCTGTGAGTGCTACACCTAGCTTGACGTGGAGGAGGAGGCTGGAGACAAGCCTCAACCTTTGCTTCTTGGAACGTGCATTTCGACAAGACTTCTTAGGCATGGATTCACTAACGTTAAGGGTAAGTTACCCTGAAGGTGGGACGTACCCCTGTCATATGGAAGTTAGGGTGGCACAACAGAGGGTTGTGCATTGACGACACAAGCTAGAGCTTGCACTGGGAGAAGAGTAACGAGCTCAATCATGAACCTAGGAACCTCACTCCTACATACTCTACCTTATTTATGTGACAGAGCCCCCCCCGTCCCCGTCCCCGTCCCCGTCCCGTTTTCCTATTTACATAAGTGGGCTAGCACGGAATCTCATTCCTAGAGGGAATATAGTTGGTGAGTTAATTAATGACCCATTAACCCTAAACCCTAACCTGAGGGGTTTAGGGCGTGGAGCTAAAGCAACCCTAGGGTTAGGTCAACCCTAAGGGTGTTTATACCCATATCCGACATGCTGAACTCACCGAAACCACCCAAAACTAAACCAAGACATGAAAAACTAGGGTAAGAATTTTCTAGATAGAAGTGTTAACTTCACCCAGAGTTTCTACACTTAGGACTTATCAACATAGTATAGTAAGTAACAATAATCAACCTCCAAAGTAAAAGGTCGAGTCATAGTAAAAACTTGAGTTAGGGTTTAGGGTAAGCAAATGATTAAGTTAAAAACTTACTAAGTCATTTACTTTGGGAACAAGACTCCGTGCCAACCCACTTAAGCAATTAGGAAAAAAGGGGAGGGTTCCATCACATAAATTAGATAGAGTATAATGTAGTGAAATTCATACCCATATTATCTAACTTTAGTCAATAGGGGTATGTCACACCCTAGAGGTAGCCCAACCTTATCGTTAGTGAATTTGTACATGGGAGGTCATGTCAGAGTACACGTTCTAAGAGTCAAAGATTGAACATGTCTCTAGCCTCCTCCTCCATGTTAAATTAGAGCAGTGCTCACAGTTAAGTAGGGCATGTTTATGTTCTTATCCCCATTTTCGGAGTGGGCCATGCCCCCCCGAGTCTTAGGTGCCTGATCTTATCCTATTTGGTCATTAGACAAATGTAGATGTGATCTTGATTGACAAGTTTTTCTTTATCATGTTCTTAAGGATTCACAAAGGGTTTTAGAGTTGACATTTGTGAACCATGTTTTATCACCATATGTAGCTCTTGAGTCTGAGAGGTTATGATGATATAGCCACATCTTGGGAAACAATGTCATATGTTCATATAACTAGGCTAGATGACACACAGTATAAACCTAAGGCACACCCTTTGGGATTGTGTCATGGGTTTTAAAGTTGAGGGGTTAAATACTTTGGTAAACATGCATGCTTGTGTTCACAACAGGGTGTTAAGCATTGGGCATTTGTTCAAGGGAAATTATATCTCATAACTGAGTGTGTTAGTTAGCACACTTGGCTAGGGGTGTTCTCTTTGGGGTGTGTGAACATGTACAAAAGTTGAACAGCCTAAATTCATTAATAAATGCTTTTCGTAAGGCACTTGCATAGTCACACACTTAGCATGTCTACCTTTGTGTTAACACTAAGTACTAACTTTAGTATTAGGGTATAGCTTGGCTTCACAAACCTTTATGGTTTAGTCATCCCCTAGGTTGCACTCTTGAATGATGATGATGATGATTCTTTAAGGGATGAGGTATATATATATATAAACATGTCTCCTCAATGGAACGAGGGCATGAACATTTTTATGTTTACTAGGGCTGAATCCTAAAGTCTTCTGGGGATATCCTCTAGAATTCGAGGAAGAATCATTTTAAAGGGCTAAAAATAAAATCTTCGTCCGAATCGTATTCTTGAGGTAATTTTATAAAACTTAATGCTCACACAGAGTGTTAATGCCGATTAAATAATCACTTTAACCATGTATTGGTCCTAACATCTGTCTTTAAAATATATGTAAAATGTATGTAAAACAATTTTGAAAAAAATATTCTGAAGTCTAAACATACATGATATATAAGGGGAATCTAAATAAATAACTGTTCTTTTACCTAATAATTAACCTTCAGAATTGTGACATCCCGGGTTTGAATTTATCTTAAATTAAAATTAAAAGATTAAAGAGATTTGAATTAACATAAATAAATTTAAGACAAACTTTGGAATCTCTTTTATTAATCACACTACATTCTAGTATATTTTGCAATCAAAGTTCTTGATTGATTGCTTTATATGATGTTCTGAAATGCTTTTATGTTAAATACGTTATGTATTTAAAGAAGTTTGATTTAATAATTATTTAGCTAAATTTAGTTACAAATAGAAAGTAACTTTACTTCAAATGAAAGATACATATTCAACACCTGAAGTGGCAAAACATGCTTACAATTGATTATGTCCCATATACACCCCCCCCCCCCTCTCACTCACACACACACACACACGCAACAAGGCTTAAACTACTAAACCGTGAAGTTGTATTGCTCTCCTGGACAAATGTATGGACGAGAAGATTAACCCCCCATATATACACGGAAAAAGCCGAAAGGTTTTCACTATAAAAACCAAGCTTTCTCCAGACTCAACTAAGTCAAATAAATAAAATTAAAAAAAACGATCTTTTTTTTCCCTTTTTTTCCGCTTCCGGAAATTAAATAAAAGAAATTGACTAAACGAAAAACGCACACCCACGCACGCTCACCTCCTATGCAAGTGTATGTTCCCGCGTGTGCAGCATCTAATATATAATCCAGCAGTGGCCTCTCGTGGTGAAACTTCATAAACTGCATATTCCTCTGGTACATATCCACGAGCTTGAGAGAGTCTAAATTGTCCGAGTAAATATACCAGTGGGCAAAGCCAACTACACTCCTTGCCCATGCTATTGCATCCAGTATCGCCATGAGGCCAATCGAAACAGGGGAGACATTCGCCTTATTTAATCCCCTCATACCTGGGGAGTAGCCCTGATGATCATACCTAATCACATACCAATGTTAGTTGTCACACACACACCTATACACCCACACATTGCTACATGCATATTATGTGTGCAACAATATATATATATATACCGATTCAAAAGAGGTGATGTGAATGCTCTGTCGATCATAGCTAGTTGTTATACAGCTACTATCATTCATCTAGCGGCATAGTGAATGCATGTGTATATAGTTAGACAAACATAGGACCTAAGAGAGAAACCAAAGGTATTCCATTTAAAACTACAGTGCTTATATATGCCATAAAATATGCGTGTTCTGTAAATATATATGTATAGAGCCGTATAAGTACTATCATAGTATTCGAGTTATATATATAATTATATATATCTATATTTCTGTCTGATACACATGTTTATTACCATATATCTATATGTTCCTTCTCAGAGTTACACGTAATTAATATATACAAATAAGGATGGAGTGAATGAACGTACATCGGAACACATGTTAACTACACAGAATATGAGAGAGAGATGCACGAATCACACTATGTATTCCATGTAAAATCAGATTATATATGCCATAAAATATTCGAACTGGTCTGTAGATATTTATGTATATAGAGAGCTGAATAATTACTACTGAGCTATATTAACGATATACCATATTTTATTGATGTTCAAATTCTAAATGTCCTTCGTGATCTCTCTCATAGTTATACGTATACATTATTCACCGTGCATTTTATTTTCAGGTATATAATATCTGTATGTTCCTTAGAAACACATGTTAACTAGAGAGAAGTGAGATACGGTGCAAAGGATGTACACGCGCACGCCATTTCTAAACATGTATACTATGACCAATTCCATGCATGTGTGTAAGTAGTTATACACATACAGCAAGGATTGTGACGTATACACACCATATGTATATGCATACCTGATTTCATCAAATTCGTCATTCCATATGAGAGCTTTAGCAACAATATGGTTCCTGTAATACACCCAATACCCAGCACGGAGATCGGAGCCTTTGGAGTAGAAGAAGCCCTTGGTAAGGACGTTCACCTCTGCATATCCTGCTCGCCGGCGTCAATTGTGGAGACGGACAAGGGAAGGACCCTAATCCGCTTGGGATCGTCCTCGTCGAAGGAATCGTCGTGATGGGAAGGAGCGGATGGGGATCGGGATGGGGATTCCTGGGGATTTCAATACGGGGATGCTTGGGGTTGGGATGGGATTCGAGATCCCCGTGCGCCGCTGAGGAGAGATCGAACTTGCGCTTGAGGGAGGAGGATGCTGTGGGCGGCGCCATGGAGGAGATCTGTGCACACGCACGATACCCTAGAATGCCTGATACCTATACATGTTCCACCATATTGTCCGTTAGGTTGAATTATACACGCCAGTCGATTTTTATTTTTTATTTAATAAATTTTTTAGTGAAGTTAGGTTATCTCGGCTTTCCCGTTACTGTCATATATGATATTTGGAAGTTAATTGATTTAATTTACTAAATAAAAACTTTAATAAATATAGTTTTTAATTAATATTGATATCAAAACACTCCATATAACTATATACCAAAAGTTAACAAGTTAAATCGTGAGTACCTTCCAATTCTTCATATATAAACTCTGTGCTTTTAAGAGCATCTCAAAGAAAAACCAGCCAAAACTTTTGACTACTACGAGCAAACACTATAAACTATAAAAGAAAAGAAAAAAGAAAAAAGAAATGAAAAATCAGGTATGGGCCGCTGGAGGGGACGAAGTATTAGCAGCAGGAGGCTGTTCGTACTCCGTATTAGCAGCCCCTTCATCGCCCTCTTCACCGTCTCCTTGTTGAGCATTCGGCCCTTGCTCGTAATACGACGGATCATATTCGTAATTATACCCGTACTCCTGGTTATAACCTGGCTGCTCGTACTGCCCATACTGCTGTTCGTAAGCCTTGTGCTGATCGTAGTAGTACTGACCGTAGTCGTTCTGTTGCCCCTCAGCTGCCTGCTGGTAGTAGCCATACGGACCCGGCTGCTGTTGTTGAGGGTCCCAGTACCCCCCGTATGGCGGCTGGGCTCCGTAACCCTGGTATCCGTATCCTGCTTGCGGTCCCCAATCCTGTTGTTGTTGTGGACGGAAGTTTTGCTGCTGGAAGCCTGCAGCATTACCACCCTTTCCTCGTGCCTGCTAAATTCCAATGTGTGTATATACTCAATATATATGTATAGCACTAGATAACACAAACATCATGAGAGAGAGAGAGAGAAATAGAGAATAATATAATCAGATATGCACAAAAAACATGAAATTAAAAAAAAGAGGGGAAAAACAGAAATGAGACGGATGAAAGATAAGGACATACCATTTCTTTTGGACGAACTTTGTACTCCTAATGCTTTTGTAAGTTTTATAATAACTGTCAAGGTTAGAATTGCACAGAGAGCAAAGTGGCAATCCTGGACAGTGTATTTCGCAACAAAAAAGCAAGACATATGACCCAGATACATGCAGTTAAGCAAACCTGGTAAAGTTATATACAATACCTCTCCAATGACATCTTTGATCATGTCCGTTGCAACATCGATCTGCTGTTTAGTTCCTGATAATGTCACGATCCTCTCCGTTGCACCTGGCTCCGTTTCTCTATCGTGTTGCACCTGCATTAAGTATGAATTATGCTCTCTCTCTATGTATGTAGTATGTATGTATCTATATATCTATATCTATCTATCTATCTATCTATCGAACTATCTATCTATCTATCTATATATATATATATATGTGTGTGGGAATAACATATGGAAAAGGAGAGAAGTAGTAGCACTCTTTCTTATATAGTCCTATAATAACTTATATATCTATCTATCTATCTATCTATCTGGTAATGTGAAGTCTAGTGTATGAACCCCTATCCGAATTTATATCTATTACAAAGATAAATGCACTTTCATACTAACATAGTAGAGTAAATACCTGGATCCGGGCACCAGAGCTCTGTTGGAGATTCTTTATCGTCTCACCACCTTTACCGATGATCAAACCAACCTGCACTCCCAATTCAAGAGATTCACACGCACGCGCGCACACACACAACACTACGACTAAGCATCGTTCTGAAGATTCACAGACAGAATATGCACCTTGTTATTAGGAACCCTGATAACTATTGGTTGTTCCCCATTTGGTCCGCTGCTTGCAAGAGGAGGCGTTCCAGAAATACCTTGCTGCAATCGGTAGACTGTTTTAGTGTCAAAACAAAAATATACACAATACACTCGCATACATAACACGTGAATGTGTATATATGACTAAAGACTTACCTCTCCAACTACTTCTTTAATGAGTTGCTCAGCTTTTTGTATCTGATCCGGGGTACCAGTAAGTTCAACCTGCCTCGTCGGAGCATTGGGGTCGGCTTCTGAATCTCTGGTCACTTGGATCTTACACCCTGACTGTTGCTGCAAGGTTCTTATAGTGTCACCACCTTTACCAATTACAAGTCCCACCTGAATGGCAAAACCATTTTTATAATCATATTCGCATAGCATACGCACATACACACGCATGCATGCACATTTTTCATTGAAATCAATACCTTTGTATTTGGGACATCGACTTTCTTCGTCTGTTGTTGTTCTCTGTAAAAGTCATTTGAAGGCCGCTCTTCCAAAACTAAATATGAAAACCAAGTTAAACAATAGTCTCAATGGTGTTACTCTCAAACAGCTGTTAATATCCTCTTATGAGATTATCCATACTCTTCTCTCTCTCTCTCTATTACAACTTGATATTTCATATCATATAACATCTTCTGTTATAGACATTATAAATAGGCAAAAAGGGATTTTCATATATCAAATGTAGAGCTTACCATGTCCGTAATGACCACCGCGCTCCACATCGTTTCCGGGACCGTCATTGTCATCGGAAGAGCTTGTCCGAGTTCTTTGTATTCACCACCAACAAGCCGCGCAGCAATCTGCTCGGCTCTCTGCTTGGCGAGCTCGAAATCCGAGAGAGGAGGAGGAACACTCTTGTAAGAGCGCTGATTACCGTCCGAACCATGTCGATTACCATCCGAACCATGTCGATTACTGTCCGAACCATGACGATGGCTATCGCCATGCCGAATACTGTCGGAACTATGGCGATTACTGTCCGAATGACGATTGCTATCCGAACTATGGCGATTACCATCATGGCGCTGATGCCTGCTCGTCGTCTCCGGCTCAAATTTCCGCTTGCTCCGAGGCGGCGAGTCGTAGTCGTCATACGCACCTCGCCCGCTGTCTGCCATGGCTGCTGCTTGGAAAAGCCCTAATACAGATGTACAAACCCTTAATGGAGGTGAATATACCTGCTGGAATATACTCCCCGCTGGAGAATATAGTTGTCTGAAGGAATATACTCCTGCGCTGGGGATATTCGTCCTTTCAGCCCTAGGGTTTAGGGCTTAGTGAACTCTGCCCGAGGCGCTGTGGAGGCGCAGGCTTCAGGTAACTCTCTCTTTTTCTCTCCTCTCTGATTTACAATATGATCAAGGGGTTTGTGTTAAAATCCCTGTGTCAATGTGTGTTTTTCTTTATAATAGCTGAAAGATTGTGTATGAAATTAGAATAACATCGAAATTGTGTGTATATATACATGCACAGATACACGCTCATATCTAACGTCACTACTATTGTATAGTTTGCCAATTTATTCATTGAGAAGCTGCTTGGTTTCTTGTTGGGTTTTTTATATTTTTCTTCTTTTTCCTGAAAAGATAATAATTTTTGAAAACATTTGACAGAATGATTACGGATTCAGGAACTAGAGGTTTCTACTGCTCGTAAGTCTCATATATAACATACGTGATTAATATTAAATGTTTATTGTATTATACTTATCACATTATGTGTGCATGTCTGGTGGCAGCATGGAAGGAGTTTCTATGGGGTGGGTTGGCCTGTGGATTTGGAGAAACGATAATGCACCCCGTGGATACTCTGAAGACTCGCCTCCAGAGTGGCTTTGGACAGGTCTTGTGTGTGTGTGCGTGCGCGTGCGCGCTCATGTGTATTGGTGTGAACAACAGATGGGAAATTTTCTGGAAACATACGATAGCATAATCAACTTTTTATAATGAGTTAACTATGCACCTGTACATCTTAATTTCTTTTGCAGAATACCAATCTTGGACAAGTATTCAAATGCATATTTGCCAGGGATGGTGTTCGAGGTAGTTTAAAGCCTTATATGTGTGTGTGTGTGTCAGATACATCTGTTGTATGAATCTGTTAAGACATATAAGACATGCAGGACTTTACCGTGGAGTTTCTCCCGGGGTGACCGGCTCGTTTGTAACAGGTGACAGTTTTATATATTTCATTATTAAGATGTACATGTGTGCGTGTGCGCGCGTGCGTGCGTGCCTGTGTGTCTTTTACTAGGCTGTATATTTTACTAAAATGTACTGATAATAGGTGCAACATATTTCGGCTTCATAGAGTCCACAAAAGACTGGCTACAGCATACGCAGCCGAACTTGCCTTCTCCATGGGCTCTTTTTGTAGCTGGAGCCGCAGGTTTGTGTGTGCGTGTGTGTGACACTCAAAAGTCAATCTATACTTGAAACAGATATATGCCTTTACATAAAATGTATAGAGCGGCATATAGATTGAGGAATTATGGAGATATTATTATTGTAGGAGATGCACTTGGGGCAGTGGTCTATGTACCTTGTGAAGTTATCAAGCAGCGAATGCAAGTACAAGGTTCAAGGAAAACATGGGAGTCTGTTAAAAAGCCTGCTTTTCAATATTATTCAGGAATGTTCCACGCTGCTCGTGCTATTGCCCAACACGAAGGCTTTAGAGGCCTTTACGCCGGGTCTCTCTCTCTCTCTGTGTGTGTGGTCGTAGGTGTGCACTTAATGCTTAATATTGACATTTCACCAATATGGCAGTCTTCTCTCCACAATTGTGCGTGACATTCCCTTTGCAGGCCTTCAGGTATGCATTTTTCTTTTTTTTTTTCCATATACGTATAATATGTCCACACCCACCACGTGTATGTTTGTATATATACTCTCTCTTTTGCAGATTGTCCTGTATGAGGCATTCAGAAAGACAGCCTTGAGATTGTCTAACAACGAGCTCAGTTCTTCACAGGACTTTCTTCTGGGTGGAGCTGCAGGAGGTGAAGTATACATTACTTTTAAATTGTTATTTACTTTGAAACCATAGTAATGTTATTTAGTATATTATATATACTTATTGATATAATATACTAATAGTTTAATAATCAGTATAAATAAAGAAGAGTATAATGTCAGTGGATAACGATTACAGAGTTCGGACATTATAATGTAGCAGCTCTTTTATCAGTACATTGACACCTTGCACATGCCTCGTGTCTATAACGTAGAAAAAAAGCAATGAAAGCTTACTATAAAAATCTGGAGATTAATTAAACAGTGATTAATCACGATTAGTGCTTACTTCCAGGTACGAGTGCGTTCCTCACAACTCCCTTTGATGTTATCAAAACACGGATGCAGGTGCAAAGCACAAATACCAGGTATTTAATGTGTGTGCATGTGCGTGTGTATATATTGCATATGGCAAACTACGGCACGTTATCATGAAGAAAGAATACACATTATTTTCCTGATCGAGGTTGTTACACATAATAATGCTGAAGCTTAGATATCACATGTTAATGATGTTATTTGTTTATAACCATTACGATTATAACGAACCATAATGATATACTTACAGTGATTATATGCTTGTATATAACATTGCTGATGATTTGATCTGTTTATTAAAGCCCTAGCAGAGAATGATATTAATATACTAATGTATACACTGAGATCTGTTTGTCGATAGATACCAAGCTAACGTACACGCGTTTTTTGTGTATATGTAGTTTATATATATAGATCATCGATATACCAATGTATACTCATACACACTGTTGTTTTCTATTAGCATGTTTTTCAAATCATAAAGAAATCGTGTGTATGCTTATATATAACATACACACACGCTGCCGCACAGCACACACACACACACACACACACACACACACACAAGCTGTTTTATGCAGTATAAAGGGTGGTGGGACGCGATGCAGAAGATATTCATGGAGGAAGGGTAGCAGGGTTATTCAGAGGGGCAGGGCCGAGAGTAATGTGGTGGTGTCCAGCATCCGCATTTACATTTATGGCTGTTGAGAAGCTCAGGAGGGAGTTTAACCATGCTCAACCTCTTAAACAAGAGGTTAACCTCAATGTTCAAGCAAGTTTAAAATTTTGTCATTGTATTAAATATCCTTTTTTCCAACAGTAAAAAATCATTTTGTATATTCTGTAATCTAATTTAAATTTTTATTAAAATTAATAATACATACCTTTGTTGTATTAAAAACCAAATAATCAACACTTCGTAAATGTTATTGTGCGATTCAAAATTTTAAAAATTTATCCTATGAACTTGTCACAATCTGTCCAATAACATCCAAACAATGGAACCACCTGAACAAAACAACGTGTTATATACACAAGTATATTTTCATATATATATATATATGTGTGTGTGTGTGTGTGTGTGTGTGGTTACCTGCAAATATAGAAACTGTTGCAAGGTTTTGACAAGGCCATGGTTTTATATATAACAAACTCAGTGAGGAAGTGAATAAAAGCAAATACAAACGAAGCAAATGTGACCCAGTAGAGTTCGGTATTCTCCAAATTAAAAGCACAAGTAAAACAAAGTGTACATGTTAGAAGTGTCCATATTCCAAATGTCCGACCATGCATTTCAGTCACTAAAACAAAATTAATTATCCAGCCAAAAATATAATAATAATTTTTTAAAATATTACAATTTACCAAATTTAAAACTACCCACTTGGAGATCTGGAGAACACAGCTCGTCGGAGTTCCATATATCGAAAAATCCAAACCAAACAGCAGATAATCGCAGTAAACCCACAAAGATCAACCAATGTCCCAGAGCCCTCATCCTACTTGAACCCTAAAGGAGAGCAGGAACCCTTTTTATGCATTAAGAATATTCTTGGATCGCCTATGGTATATTCTAAGAACATTCGTGGTGTCAGGTACTATGAAGCTTCAGAGCACATGTGGTGGCCGTGCACATGGGGGTTTTAAATCCAACAATATTGATATTTGGACGGCCGGATACCGCGGAGTCGTATCATCTAACGGCTAGAAACGTAAGCCTGGCCCCACCGTCGATACGGCTGTATCGACGGCCCCGGCTTCTCCGCATTCTTCGCTGGGGCCAGTTCATCCCTCCGGATCCCCATTCCCCTGTTCTTCCTGTGAGATCGAGTGGCAAGAACAGGCATGCGCACCGCCGCGTACTCTATGTTTAGCGCGTTTCTTTCTGTACAATGCGTACTCTATCAAGCTAGATGCACTCTAAAATCGCTGTTCTCCTCAAGAAATCGCAGGAAATCGCTGTAGGAAACAGGTACTTTCTTCACAATCTGTGAGATTTTTGCTGCGGGACTACGAGCTGAAGCAAGGCTGCATTGTAGCGGTTTCATCTAGCCATTGGGTCATGTGTTTGCAGTCTTGAACAGGTTTCCACAATGGCGAGGTACTATGGGAAGATGAGATCGTCATTTGACTCGGAGGGTGCAAGTTCCGGTCTGTCCCCTCCACAGTCCCCGCCGAGGCATCCAGTTTACTTTGTGCAGAGTCCTTCTTCGTGATTCCCATGACGAGAAGCCTTCGTTCCACTCGACGCCCGTGATGAGCCCCATGGCGTCCCCTCTGCACCACCAGTCGTTCATAAAACACTCAGGGAGCCTACAGAGCGAGGCGAGCTCCGTGCCGCCTGCACCAAAGCCGGGTTCGCGCAGGGTTCTCCCCCATGTTCCGACCCACCACGGACGGCTCACAAGAAGGGATACAAGCAATGGGTTCCTGGAACGATCATGGAGGAGGAAGAGGGCCAACAGCAAGGGGAATCCGGCAAGAGGAAGCAGCTCTCCAGATGCTGTATGTTCTGGCTCAGTGTTCTCTCCTGCATTCTCCTTCTCTGCTTTGGTGGATTGATCTTCTGGCTTGTTTGCCAACCACATGCCCCGAAGCTCTCAGTCAAGGTGTGTGTATATGTGTGTGCGTGTGTGTGTTAGACATGTGGTATGTGTGTTATACCAAGTATAATATATGGATTTTGTTATAGAAACATTTTGTACTGAATGCTTCTGTAGATATTAGTACAGGATATTGAATGAGAAATATTTCTAATACTCCATCGTGGTCTATGTGGACTTTGTCTCTCAATGGTGTGTCACTTAGTTTGACAAACTGCATATAGCCATTCATGCGTCTTTTGTTGTTTTCGTAAACTTATATACAGCTCATGCAACCTTGGATCTCTCTCTCTCTCACACACACACGCACGCACGCGACCACACACAGGCGTTACTAACGTAAGAAGTTGTGTATGGGCTGCAGAAAATAATGTTCCAGGAGTTCACTGTGGTAGCAGGGAGTAACGCTGGTGTACCAACGCGGGTACTCACTTCCAATTGCACGGTGATGCTACACTTCAAGAATCCATCCCAGTACTTCGGACTTCATGTGCATGTGGCAGACATCAACCTTGCTTTCAATGGATTGCCAATTGCTAGTGGCCAGGTATCTAACTGAACACGTCAGACTCTGTTGTGTGGCGTTTTCTCCTCATTACACCGTCCTTTGCACTTAAAAACTGTCTCGCTCTACAATACACGCACACGCAGCAGCGGAATACTTACTAACTCCTCTTTAGTTCTGTGGCGTTTTCTCTTCATTACTCCGGCCTTGTTAGTTAAGAGCTGTCGTTTTGTGCATATACATACATATTACTACACTTGTACACACGCGTCTTTACGCTGTCGTTTTGTGCATACATACATATTACTACACCCACGCACACTTGTACACACGCGTCTTTACCTTGAATTAGTTTTACATATATAATAATATTTGCATCAACCAAAGTCTGCTAGTAAGCCAGCACTGTATTGGGATTGCTACCATTACATTCTCTAATCATAGCAGCTTTCTGTATATTATATGTTTGTCTGAGTAAGAAATGACTGAATATTATAAGGCATGATTAATGACAGAATGCATATGCAGATGTGTGTGTGTGTGTGTGTGTGTGAGAGAGAGAGAGAGAAGAGAGATGACATTAGGATATTATATAACATAGACTACTGTAGATAGATATACTGCAGATATGATTTGTTTATGAACACACATGATAATTATATGCTCCTCTCTCGCTATCACGCACGCACGCACACACACACACACACGCGTTCTGAAACTTAATATGTTACAGGTTGCAAAGTTCTATCAACGTAAGAAGCAGTTCAAAGACATTCCCAGTGAACGTGGAGGCGATTAAGGAGCCATTATATGGAGCTGGACCTGACCTGCAACAATACACAGATGCGGGTGGAGACGTGCCTTTGCAAGTGGGAGGAACAATTCAGTCGAGAGCATACGTATTCCCATTGGTCAAGCCCAAGTACAGAACTTCATTTCTATTGACTTCAAAGTTCATTTGAGCCAGCTTAAGTTCCTTACTGTGCTGGGAAACAAGTGTGTTTATGTACCTCCCAAGTGAGGTTTTTCTTTTTCTTTTCGTTTTAATTATTATTATTGTATCCTATGAAGAAGAAAAACTCAATAAATTAGAATTTGTTAATTCATTTTGTTATACGTAATTCTAATGTAAGATGAGCAGGTTTATGCAGAAATTAAATATTTACTACTAGCACATGGGTTATCTATCAAACGTATACAACCTATAATACCATTCAAGTCAAGTACTTGCGTTTTTGTCATAATATCTTTATAAGTTATATTTACATTTAACATTTATATAAATTTATATTTTACATTCTAGATAACAATTGTTTACCTCATATACATGCAATAAATCAATAACACATACATACATACCTACATAAGTAATGGGAATGTGTATATCAAAATTCACTACTAAATCTTTTATTATTTAATCTTAATCTCTCGGTCCATATCCTGAACATGTGTAAATTAACATCCAAATTAAAGCGAGACAATGAATCCTGATACTTAAGAATGTCTTTCCCATTATACACTGTCCTATATACTTTCATAGGGATATTTAACGCATAACATTAATAATATAGCATGAATTCTTGGTTTTGTAACCTGTTGTTTTTAAGTAGACACAAAGAATTTAATATATCATATGTAGAACTTGAGTATTTTAATAAATAATTACATTTTATATTCATAAATTTATATAAATTATTTTTTTCCAGTGCCTACAGTATCTGAATTTTATAAAGAAAATATATTAAAAAAATGATAATCATGTAAATGGTTATCTTAAATTTTAAATTCATAACCCAATCCAATAACCATCTTAAATTTTAATTTTACATTTTGTCTATTTCTTATGTTTGTCATAAATGCTCAATCAACAACCATTACTAGATCAACATGGATTATTCATCACCATGTATAACATTTATTTAATGAGTGATTAAATTGATTAAATTAAACATAATAATTGAGGTTAAAGATTTGGGTAATGAGTTTATTTAAACTCATTATGTTGAGGATAATAATATAAATATTAATTAATTAAGAATTATTATGTCAGAGTTTTAACCCGAAAGGCTAACATGTGGCAACACGTGACTACCAAGTAGCCTTCCGACACAACACTAAATCTTCCAAGACAACTTTAAGAATTTAAACTCAAATGCCTAATTAAACAGAAGACTTAGAGTTCTATTCTAAGTCCCTTAGAATGACCATCCCCCGAACCCTAAAGGATATCCGAGTAAACTTTAAGATCCTATCCCAATAGACCTAGATAAGCTCATGCCTTAACCCCACAAAGGATATGTGTCTCACACATGCCCCGTTACAAAGCTAAGGCATCATCACTTACCCCTTAAGAATCACCCTCATCCGAGAGTACAACCCTTTAAAGCGACAAGGGGTACCATGAACCACGACTAACCCTAAGGGTTTGAGTGGCCAAGTTATGCCCTAGACTTAAGGCTAGTATTTAGTGAGGACACAAGTATGTGCCATTGGTGAACATGAGTGTTCTACTAAATAAACTCTCTAAGACTAGGTTTGGATAACCCTAAGTACATAACTTTGTGAGTGCTTTACGAAAAGGCTTCTGCTAACAAGCTTAGGTTGTTCAACCCCTAGATCTAAGGAAAACACTCCCTAGCCAAGTGTGTTAAAGCACACCTAGTTACGAGACCTAACCTCCCCTTGAGCAAATGCCCAAGGCTTAAGCATGTATGTTTATTAAATCCAACCCCTTGGCAACAATCTCATGACACAACCTCAAAGAGCGTGCCTCCGTTGTATCATATGACGTTTAGCCCAGTGTCACATCTTCATGTGACACTACCTTCCATGATGTGGGCTATCATGCCACAGCCTTTAAATTCAAGAGTTGCACCAAGTGCCACAAATGTGGCTCTTAAATGCCAACTATAGAACTCCTCAATTATCCCTCAGGACTTGGTAAGGATACCATGTTAATCAAGAACCCACGACCACAGTTGGATAAGGACACGAACGTGCCTTGCTTAGCTGTGAGTGTTGCTCTTAACTTGACGTGGAGGAGGAAGCTGGAGACAAGTCTTAACCTATACCTCTTGGAACGTGCATTCCCACAAGACCTCCTAGGCATGCAGGGTTTAGGATTTAGGGTTTATCCCTATTATCTAAAAGTTAGGGTGGCACAACAAAGGGTTCCTTGACGACACAAGCTAGAGCTTGTATCGGGAGAAGAGTAATGAGCTCAGTCATGAACCCATAAACCCTCACTTCTACATACTCTACCTTATTTATGTGATGGAGAACCCTCACTTCTACACATGTGTAAGTGGGCTGGCACGGAATGCCAGCCCCTTAGTTAATGAGATGAGTTTGCACACTAACCCCTACCCCTAAACCCTACCCAAGGGGGGTGGGGGTTTTAGGGTGTGGGTTAGGGCAACCCTAGGGGTGTTCCTAACCCTATTTAACATGTCAAACTCATATTAACTAGGACGTCAAAATCATGGGTGGGTTTTTCTAAAAGGTAAGTGCTACATTCGCTTAAAATTTATTGTGACATCTAAAGATACCCGACCGGACTACCCATAAACACCTAAGTGCATTAAACGGGGCTGTTTCTCACTACATTTAGGGTCCGTCATCAATATAGTACAGTAGGTAACAATAATCAACCTCCAAAAATAAAGGGTCGAATCATAATAAAAACTATAACAATTAAAATATGTATAAATTAAATTAAGAGTTTAAGGATAAATTCACCATGTTAAAGATTCAATTCATAAATAAACTCACTAAGTTAAGATTAGCAATTGGGTTAAGAGTTTAGATTAGGAATAAATTTACTAGATTAAAATAATAATTAAATTAAAATCTATTAATTAATAAATTATTTTTAAATAATTAAGCCCACTAATGGTGAGCATGTATACTAGTAGTAATATAAAATAATAATATTGTTATATTATCTTATTTATCATATTATAAAAATGTATGTTATATTGTTTTGTTATTAAACTAAATAAATGTGAAGGCTGAAAAGTCTAATGAAATATTATTACCAAATTTATTATGAATATACCTATTGTTAATAACATATTCATGTGTGTGCATGTTATAATATGAAAACGGTTTAAGATCTTACTATTAATAAGAATGTTCTAATTTTTTATTATAATAAAATACAAAAATAAATATATATTAAGAAAATCCAAAAGTAAGGTTAAAACTTATTTAATTGAATTCATAGTACGAATCCAAATGAACAAGAATGTTATAAGATTATATTATGGATAAAATTGAAATAATTATTATAATAAAAGATTAACCATATAAATAAGAATATAGTGATATCAAGGATATTTTAAATTTTGAGTCCTATTTTGTATGTGTCAAAAACCAAAATTAAGAACAAAATTTTATTTGTGAATATAAGAGAATGAATAAATTGGAATACCTTGATTTTGTTTTAAACATATCAATTATATTGTTTTGAAGAGTCATGCATTTAGATATGGGATAAATGAACTTAAAGATTGTATCACACTTTTAAACATGTCATTTTGTTCTTGAATATAATTAATTCTTAATAAGATATTTGCTTGAATCTCCTTGTTGAACTAATCAAGGGCCTTTGAACAACTTTGTACATGTGTAACATATTTCAATGAGAAGTGTTTATTCATTAATGCATATGTGCAAACTTGTTCAATCTTTAAATTGGTATGCAAAGTTGTCATTCATGCTTACCAAGTCACGATATTCGTTCAATATTAGTTGAAAATTCAATAATCTTGGAGATTTATAATTAAGTCCCTTTATAAATTTTGATGCAAATGAGAGTTACTCGTACAAAGGGAAGTTCTCGGCAATGCTTATTTTTTTTATTAGTTATTGTTTCATTATTCATTTCTAAAGTTAAAAAAACCGTTTAATAATATCCACATTGTTTATTGTGGATTTAAACATTCCACTTGGTCAACTACATGTACAATATAGTGAACATGTGGAGTCATAAACACTATTGAAAGAGCAAAACTCCAAATTGCACATAATTTCTACAACCTTCTTTCTCATTAGTGAAATTTTAATTGTTGAGATTTTCTTAAAAATCAATCATTTGAGCAATTCTTTTAATGCAATTTTACAAATATAGTGGAATGCACATCTTCGAAAAACTTGTTAACAGTAGCAATGAGAATTATATCTTATAGTATATGGAATTACAAAATAAAATATATATTAAAGTAATTATAAAATTATTAAGTGACCATGAGTGAGCCTATCAATGATTATAAATAATTTAATCTATACTATTGAACTTAAACTGAATTTTGGATTTAAGTTATTTATGTTTAAATTTTAAAACATTAACTCTCATCAATTGACTGCCGATATATACATAATACTAGTGTGTGTGTCTATATATATACATATAAAGAAAAAAGATATAAAACACACATGAAAATGAGATTATAAAAGGAATGAAATGCACATGGTATATGGGAAGTTTATAAATAAATGAGAATTTTACACATGAATAAGAACTTATACATACACACATTATATTATTTATGTGAATATATGAATTAGAAACATATGTCTATACACATGTACTACATAAACAAACCAAAATTATAAGATATAGACATATTTCCCATGTACTACTATAATAATATACTATTACCATATATGTTATATACACAATTTTATGAATGTACTATATGCATGCGTATTATATACACACATGACTTATCCTGAGGAGGTGTAAATAGGTGGGTAAGGGGAGGCTGAAGAAATAATACAAAAGTCCACAGTGCTAAAAGGACCCGCCGCCCTATATAACTTTTCGTTATAACCAAAACAATTATTTATAAATGATTTATTACTGGAAAACTTTCTTCAAATCTCAAGAGGAACATAATTAGATAAGTATTTTTTTAATTAACCTTCAATGAAATTTGTGAGTTACATGATTTTAGTAAAAAAATCTAACTAAAGCTTATACAATCTTGGAATGGAATTATCCCACATGTGTTCATAATGAGCAATGTTTTCTTGAATTTATCAATTTTTATCATTATTTTAGAAAGGAATCCTTCAAATTTGTTTTGTCATTAATAAAGTTAACAATTAAGGAGACTCTTTTCACTTAAATTTTTAAAAGTTAAGTTTTAAAAAAGACATTCATAAATGCTCTAATTCTTATTCATTATAATACTTCTAAGTTATACACCATTTTTTGTAAACCCTTTTAGACTTTTACAAGGCTTCATGGATGTGACTCTTGAAAATATATGATTTTTTTTTTACAAGAAAGCCACTTATCAAAAATGTGGTTTTTGTTTTAGTTATGGTTATTAATGTGGTGATATGGTTTAACGTTGGCAATAACAAAGAAAGTGGTTTATGAGATGGTGTATAAGACAGTCTTTACCTTATATCAATTTATTAGATTATTTTGTGATTAAAACATATTGTTAATAAATAAAGTTGTTATTTCTTAAGCCTTATCAATCACGTGATACTTCACTTGGCCCATGAAGTATGTGGCACAAGAGTCTTCCAAAAACTGAACTAATATATACTTTTGACAATGAACAAGATGAAAACTAATGCATACTTGAAGTTAAATCCTTGGCTTGACTTCATCTCTCTAGAATGTGAAGTTGTGAAAACCTATACATGTTTAAATGATTTGAGATATTAAGAAGAAAAGTGAAGCCTGCAACACTACTGTAAGGAAAGAAAATCATGGCAACCTACTTCAGATAGCTAATAAGCATGAATATTTTTAATTAGATCAAATTAATTGATAAGCATAATTTGGCGCTTTGAATCCAAAGTAATGACACATGAAGTCTAGAATCTTTAAATATGTCCATTGTATCCCCACTTCTAGCCGTAAGGGAGTCTCTTGGATTTGTTCTTCTCTTGGAAACTTAAAGCTAACTACCTCTAAAGCTATTTGAAAACCCCTTCTTGCCATAATAAATTCATAATGTGAGAGAATGCATACCTATTGTTTGATAGCATTAACTGGTAAAATGCTACTTAATCAAAATGGTGTTGCCATGGTGCTAATATGTGCATGTCGGTTTGGTTGTCCAATTCATATTGGCTATTTAAAGAAGTGTAATGGTATTTTGCAATCACATACTAATTAAATCTAAGTTTACATGAATGAATTATCAATTTTATAACATGTAATATTTAGTAACAAAGTAATGCGTTGGCCAAGGTCAGTTGAGAAAAACTTTGGTGATCTCACCATAATGGTTAAAATAAAATAATTGATATCATACCCTCGTGACTTGGATCATGCACAACAATGTTTATACCACTTTTGAAGATGCTTGAGTGCAAACAAACCGATCTGTAAGGTGTGATATCATCATCTGCTTCACCAATGACTTGTTTCTCATAGACACTTGCTTGTTGATTCTTTTATTTTCCAATGAGAATGCCGACCTCTTCCAAATGCTTCTTTCAGCCTAGAGATGAAACATCTTGAAGCTATCCACAAATCCTTGACAGAATGAAAGATCTTTAATCAGAAAAGAAAAGAAACAACTGTAATGCTTATTAGTTCACGCATAGCATATATACAACTCTACGTTGAAAATATCTTGGCGACTGTTAAGCCTTGAAAGTGGCCGAAGAAGCTGCCGGAGATTGAGGCTGTCATCTCCTTGATTTCAGCTCAACACTCCTCCTAAACAAGGGTGATGACTGCTGCTGCGGCTGCTTTGCATCTGTACTTTACCTCCTCCTCAGTTAAGGCCTTGCCACGACTCCAATTGCTGACCGATGCTCAATAAATAATTCTTTGGCCAATGGCTTTGTGAAAATGTCTACAAGCTGCTGACGTGAAGAAATGTGTTCAACTTTCAACAATCCTGCTTTTACCAAATCTCGAACATAATGATAATGCTTGGCAACATGTCGAGACTTCCAGTGTGTTACCTCACTGTTACACCAATTGATAGCTCCTTTGTTGTCAACATGAAGCTTGGTTGATGATATTTCCTGGCCAAGAGCTCCAAGGAAATCCTGAAACCAAAGAATTTCTCGTGAGGTTCCTGGCCAAGATGATGATATTTCCTGGCCAAGAGCTCCAAGGAAATCCTGAAACCAAAGAATTTCTCGTGAGGCAGTAGAGGTAGCAAGGTATTCTGCCTCTGTAGAAGAGAGAGCAACGTGAACTTTGTCACGTTCCAGGGATTTGAACCCCCTACCTCTGGAGTAGTAGGCGTGACTTTGGACCAAAAGGCCACATTGATCAGGATGACACCTAACCACGCTCCAGACCTAATACGTGTGTCGTGACACCACCTCACCCTCGGCCCCTTTCTCGGTGGAACAAGATAGGAACTAGACAGGATCCAAGAGCAAGACAGGAGCAGGAGGCAAAGAGTAAGACAAGAACAAGGAACAAGAATAATCGTAGAATGACTGGTGTTGATAGTAACTGATTGTACAACAATTAGGTCGGAGCTTTTATGCTCACAACTCCAAGCTAATCTAGTCATGAGTCTAATCTAGTCATGAGCTAAGAATAGTGTCCCTTATCCTCTAGGCATATCCTGTAGCATATCCTAGGCATATCCTATAGGAATATCCTATAGGTATATCCTGTAGGAATATCCTGCAGGCATATCCTGTATCCGAAATCCTGCATCCTGATCCTGTATCCGGAAACCTGTATCCTGCATCGGGTTGTGACAGCACCTCCTCCCTAAGGACGAGTTCCACGAGTCTTAGGACCTGGTTTAGCAGGATAATGCCGATGGAAGGCAGCAACTTTGGAAGAAGCATGGAGTAAGTTGGATGCAGGTTCCCAAGTGCGATCGGTAGGCAAATAACCTTTCCAATCCACCAAGTATTGAAGTTGGCGGCGATGAAGACGAGAATCAAGGATGGCTGCAACTTCGTACTCAGGTTCACCAGCAATGACCACAGGAGGGGGAGGAGAAGAAGCACGACCAGGAAGAGAAGAAGGATGATACGGCTCCAACAAGGAGGTGTGAAACACAGGATGAAGTTTCACCGTGGATGGTAACTCGAGTCGGAAAGCTACAGGATTTACCTCCGCCACGATCCTGTAAGGGCCCAATCGTTGAAAATCCAACTTAGAAGAAGGCCTGTTGGTGCGAATGTGTCGACGAAGAAGCCACACGAGATCACCAATCTTGTATGCAGGTGCCGGCTGACGATGAGCATCAGCATGATGCTTGTACGTTCCTGTGCCTGCTGAAGATGAACCTGGAGATCATCCTGTACCTGACGAAGATGCTGAGACGATCCTGTACTGCAGGAGCGGAAGAAGGAGAAGCAGGAGAAGCAGGAGAAGCAAAGTCAAAACGTGGATGGTGGCCTGTAAGAGCAAAGAAAGGTGTCTGGCCTGTAGATGCGTGAATGGAGTTGTTGTAGGCAAACTCCGCCATAGGAAGAAGGTCCAACCAATTATCCTGTTGGTAACTGATGAAGCAACGAAGATATTGCTCCAAGGTCTGGATTGTGCGTTCTGACTGTCCATCAGTTTGCGGGTGATATCCTGAAGAAAGATCCGCTTTAACCTGTAGACTCCGAAGAAGCTCTCGCCAAAACTTGGACATGAATTGTGGACCTCGATCGGAAACAATGCTCTCAGGAAGACCATGATGTCGGAACACCTCACGGATCACCAACTCGGCAGTTGTCTGACCTGTAGCTGTCTTGTTGCAGGGTAGGAAATGAGCCTGCTTGGTGAAACGGTCAACCACCACAAGAACTGCATCGAATCCACGAGAAGGAGGAAGATCTGTGAGGAAATCCATAGAAATGGATCTCCAAGGAGCAGAAGGAACAGGAAGAGGACGAAGAAGACCAGAAGGTGCATGACAGGCATCTTCGACCTGTTGCAGGTGTCACAACTCCGTACAAACCTTTCCACAAAACCTCGCAACCCAGGCCACCAATAGTTGCGAGTCACCAACTCAACTGTCTTGGCCACACCAAAATGTCCTGTAGCCGGGGTATCATGACAATCCTGTACCACACGAGTCCTGCAAACACCAACAGGAACGTACAGGAGACCTTCCCGGTACAGGAGTCCATCCTGTATGGTGAACAGGTTGTAGTCTGGACGGGAACTGGAGGAAGAGGAACTTGCAACGTCAGGATGAATGTGTGAGAACACATTCTTTGCCAAGTCGTCTGTAGCCAACTGCGAACGGACGTCCTGTAGGAGAGTTGAATTTGCTGGAGCCTGATGAACCTGCAGTGCCGCAAGCCGGAATCGATCAGGACCCAACAACACTTGCCTTTGACAGTCAAATGCAGGATCGCCCGGGCTTGGTGCAAGGTAAGAGCGCCTAGACAATGCGTCCGCCTTGCCATTCCGAAAACCGGGCCTGTAGACGATGACGAAGTCAAAACGTGATAGGAACTCCGCCCACCTAGCCTGTCGCCGACTGAGAACTCGAGCCGTTTGAAAGTACTCCAGGTTCTTGTGATCCGTAAGAACTTGTACAGGATGTGCAGCACCTTCCAGGAAATGCCGCCACTCCTCAAACGAATCCACAATGGCCTTGAGTTCCTTGTCATGAATCTCGTAATTGATCTCCGCCGACAGGAATTACGAGAGTGAAAAGCTACAGGATGAAGCAACTTGTCCTCTCCAACTTGCGATAGGACGGATCCTATTGCAAAATCCGAGGCATCTGCTTCAACGAAGAAAGGACGAGAAGGATCAGGATGTGCTAAAATCGGAGCTGTCGTGAAGGTGTCCTTGAGTGTTGTGAATGCATGTTCCGCCTTGTCGGACCAAGAGAAAACCTCTGTGCGCTTGGTGAGTTCCGTGAGTGGAAGTACACGCTTGGAGAAGTCCTGTATGAATCGCCTGTAGAAGTTTGCAAAGCCAAGGAAACATTGTACATCTCGTACAGACTTGGGCCTCTCCCACTCCACGATGGTCTTCACCTTGTGCATGTCCATGGAAACGCCAGCAGGAGAGACGATGTAGCCCAAGAACTCCACAGAATCCCTATCGAAAAAACACTTCTCCAACTTCGCATACAAGCCATGCTCACGAAGCCGCTGTAGAACCAACCGTACATGCTTGTCATGTGCCGCCTGGTCCTTGGAGAAAATCAAAATGTCGTCGAGGTAGATCACCACAAACTGGTCCAAGAAGTCACGAAAGATGTCGTTCACCATGTGTTGGAACACGGCTGGGGCATTGGTAAGGCCGAAAGGCATCACCGTGTACTCGAAGTGTCCATACCTTGTACGAAAGGCAGTCTTCCACTCATCGCCGGGACGAATCCGTACAAGGTTGTAGGCCCCTCGTAAGTCGATCTTCGTGAACACCTTTGCTCCTCGCAGCCGATCGAGAAGTTCCGGGATCAATGGCAACGGGTACCGATTCCGAATGGTAGCTTGATTCAAACCCCTGTAGTCCACAACCAAACGTAAGCTCCCATCCTTCTTCTTGACAAAGAAGATTGGCGCTCCTGCAGGGGACTTTGAGTGACGAATGAAGCCGGATGCCAAGTTGTCCTCGATGTACTGGCGAAGAACCTCCAACTCTGTGGGTGACAATGCGTAAATCGGTCCGAACGGTGGGGTCTTTCCTTCTGCAAGATCAATAGGACAGTCGTAGGACCTGTGAACAGGAAGAACTGTAGCCTTGTGCTTGTCAAAAACGTCCTTAAAGTCGTGGTACTTGGATGGTAGAGAAGAAGGAGGAGAAGGAGAAGAGTAGGCGAAGGAGAAGAGTAGAGAAGGAGAGGAGTAGGCGAAGGAGATTGAAAACAGGAGAGTCAACACAGGAAAGGTAGAAGAGGACGTAGGAGTTACTTGAAAGGCAAAAAGGTGGAAAGGAGCAGGATCAGTGGTAAGTTCATGCATGGTAGTGGTAAGAACTCGGAGAGGAGCAGGAGGGAGCTGTGATTGAAAAAGAGGAAGGATCTTGGGGGGTGGAACAGAGGCAGAGTAACAAAAGGAGGCAGGATTGGGAGAAACCTGTGTGGATGTTGACGAGTGTACAGGATTGGAAGAATCCTGTACAGAAGTCCGTGGTTGCACAGGAGTGAGGAAGCCTGTGAGTGTGCTGACGAACCAACAGGAGGTGGATCCTGTTGAGGAGGAACCTTCGACACTGATACAGGATTGGAAGAACCCTGTACAGGAATCCGCAAACTTACAGGAGTGGAGAGAACCTGCGGATGTGCTGAGGAACTGACATGAGGTGAATCCTGTCGAGGAAGAGTCTTCAACACTGGTACAGGAACAGGCACGGTCAATCCTGTAGCTTGTACTGCCTCAGACACCAAGGATGTATCCTGCACGCAGGAAGGTACAGGATTGATCCTGGCTGCTGGAGAGGAAACGTGAGCGTCCTAGACCTCCAGTCGATCTGCGGATTTGCAACAACGAACCATGGCATGCCAAAAATGATGGGAGTCGACCGAGTCTTGATCAAGTTGAAGGAAATCGAACAGTTGAATGCACCATGACTGCAAGAGAGAGGTGTGGTAGCGTGGGTAACTGCGCCAGAAGCAATCAAACGACCATCGGCCACCTCTACAGGAACTGCACGCTTCAACTTCACCACCGGAATGCCATGCTGAGCTGCAAAAGTGTCATCCATGAAACATGCATTTGCACCAGTGTCTAACAGGGCAAACTCCTTGAGCTCTCGATTATTGAGGCGAATGTGTACAGGAAACTTGAGTGATGGAATGGTATGAGCAGCACCAATGGAGCCTGCACCTACGTCCAACTTCGCGGCTCCTAGACGAAGTGGACATTGAAGTTTTCCGACTGAACTTCAGCTTCGGCTTCACGTCTTGAACTTCTGGCTTTATTAGGACATTCCGCCACCTTGTGTCCTGCTGCACCACAATACAAGCATAGGTTCTCACCCGTCGACGTTGCTTCTCAGCAGTTGAAAGTGGGCCACGCTTGGATTTGTTAACCTCCATAGGAACTGCTCCAGAAGGTGTCGTAGGAACATGTGCTACGGCTACAGGATTGGCTTGGCAGGAACTGCTGACGGAATTTTTCCTGACGGCGCTCGAACAAACGGTTGTCGCAGCGAACGGCCTGTTGCATGATCTCCGCTAACGTTTGAGCATCCGGTAACGTAAGGAGAAGGTCCTTCACGTTTCCCTCAGCCCAAAACGGAAATGTTCGATCAATGCAGTCTCGTCCCATGGAATGTTCGTGCACAATTGCTGGAATTCGGATGCATAAACGGAAGCTGGTCTGGATCCTTGTGTGAGCCTCCGTAACTTTGTGCATGCAGAACGGTACTTATCAGGATCTCCAAAACAGGCTTCAAAGGCAGCCACGAAACCTTCAAAGTCTTCCATCAATGGGTCGTCACGCTCCAGCAAGGGAGCAACCCAAGCTCGTGGAGATCCACTTAGTAAGGATGCCAAAAGGCCAACCTTTTGTGCATCCGTCGAGTAGCGCGTGGTTGCATGCGGATCAAGAGCCGGATCTGATTCAGGAAACCTTGGAAATCGGCACGGTTGCCACTGAACTTCTCTGGCATGCTGATCTTCGGCTCCGGAGAAAAGTTCGATGAAGAAGGAACCACCGATGCCTGAGAGAGAGCCTGCGCAGCAGCCTTGGAGGATGCATCAGCAGCTGCATGTGCCGCATGGGTGGAGCCTTGCAATCGGTGACCACTTGGCGCAAAGTGGCCAGCTCATGAGCAACATTTGGTGCTCGCGTTGGAAGTGCTCAAAATCAGCCATGATCTTATGAAAGAAAAAAGGAGAAAAACGAAGGAAAAGAATCAAGGAAAAAAAAGTAGCTAGGAAACGAAGAGCTATGAAAGCAGTTACTATCAAACTGTCAAGCCACGATCCAGGAACCAGGAAGCGAGTAGGATTCCGGGAACAGGAAGGCTTGACTCAGGAACAGGACGGATCCAGAGCAAGACAGGATCAGGATAGGATACGGGAGCAAGACAGGAAAGCGCAGGATAGGATCCAGGAACAATAGAACTAGACAGGATCCAAGAGCAAGACAGGAGCAGGAGGCAAAGAGTAAGACAAGAACAAGGAAACAAGAATAATCGTAGAATGACTGGTGTTGATAGTAACTGATTGTACAACAATTAGGTCGGAGCTTTTATGCTCACAACTCCAAGCTAATCTAGTCATGAGTCTAATCTAGTCATGAGCTAAGAATAGTGTCCCTTATCCTCTAGGCATATCCTGTAGCATATCCTATAGGCATATCCTATAGGAATATCCTATAGGTATATCCTGTAGGAATATCCTGCAGGCATATCCTGTAACCCGTATCCTGTATCCGAAATCCTGCATCCTGTATCCTGTATCCGGAAACCTGTATCCTGCATCGGGTTGTGACAAACTTGCTTCTTGCTGCTCCATAGAACCAGATTGCTTCCAAGCTGGAAACAAAAACCTGTAGTGGACTTGTAACTGTCACGGTCATCTGCCAAGCTGCTGTCACTGTAGGCAGTTAACGTGAACATCTCGCTAGGTTGGTATAACACACATAACCAAGCGTCTGCTTTACATAACGCATCACCGATTTAGCCATGTCCCAATGCTTTCTACCTGGATTAGCGGAAAACTGGCTAAGAGCAATGACCACGTAGGCTAAATCAGGGCGGCTACACACCATAGCATACATTAGACTTCCAAGTAGATTTCAAAACAGTACCTTTTGCATGGCATGTTGCTCCTCCTTGCTAGAAGGACATTCAGCTTGGTTAAGAACTTGATGTTACCAGGTTCCATAGGTACAAGAGATGGATTGCAATCAGCATAGCCATACGTCTCAAGTACTTTGGTCAAGTACTGTTTTGAGATACATGAAGTAGACGTCGTTTCCTATCACGGTAAATCTCCATCCTAGAAAATACCGTGCTTCCCCAAGATCCTCCATAGCAAAAACCTTTCCAAGTTTTGCCTTAAAACACTTCAAATAATCAATGCTATTGCAAATCAAAAGTGAATCATCTACGTAAAGAGCAACTATAAGTAAAACTTTCCTTCCCTTTTAATGTAGACGTTGGATTCTGGAGAAATGGGTGTGAACCGTCCGCTTTGAAAAAATGCATTAATTTTTTGCCACCAAGCTCGCGATGCTTGCTTAAGCCCATAAAGAGCTTTCTTGAGTTTCCATACAAGGTGCTCCTTTCCAGGAACAACATAACCTTCGGGCTGTTGGAGATAAACTTCTTCTAGTAAATCTCCATTTAAAAATGCTGTTTTAATGTCAATATGATGAATCTCAAGATCAAAATGAGCAGCAAAAGAAAGTAAAATTCGAATGCTTATCATTTTTACCACCGGAGAGTAAGTCTCGAGATAGTCAATGCCATACTGTTGTTTGAAACCCTGTGCCACGAGCCGTGCTTTGTGACAATTGATGGAGCCATCTGCATTCAAATTAGTCTTATAGACCCAGCAGCAGCCAAGAGCTGAGGCTCCCTTTGGTAAAACTGTGACCTCAAAGGTTCCCATGTGAGTGATAGAGTCAATCTCCCTATCCATTGCTTCCTTCCAGTGAACATTATCCGAGCTAGCCATAGCCTCTTTAAAAGATATTGGCTCTAGCACACAGGCAGCTGCACAAAATTCTAAAAGATTAGAGGTAAAAGCATACGAGCACTCTGCATTTTCAATGGCTTTCTTGCTTGGAATTTTATCCGCTTTCCTCTTCCTAGCTCCTCAATTGCTGGTGTAGGATCAACTATCACTGGAGATGGAGACGTGGATTCAACTGGTTCATTATTAGCTTGGATCACTGAGTCAGCTCCTCCTTGATCAAGAGACTCTACAGCAGGATAATCATTCCAAACATCTGCATCAAGAATGTTGTCGTCCCAGAGCCACTCACGTGGAAACGTCACAAATCAAGGTCAAGAATAGAAGCTGTCTCAAAATAAGAAGTTTCCTCAAAAATTGTACCTCTTCCTGCCTACAGACGTGAACAGTGCTAGTCAATGGATTCATCAAACGGTAAGCATGAGGACTTGTCTCTGACATGCCTACAAACATTAGTCGTTGTCCAGAAGGTTCAAATTTTGAACGTAGATTTGAGGGAATATGTCGATAAGCAGTACACCCAAAAATACGTAGATTAGCCACATCAGGCTTAATTCCCGTAAATCGTTCTTCAGGAGTTTTCCCTCTAACTGCGACAGTGGGACGATGGTTAAGAAGAAAAAACTGCATACCTTACGGCTTCTGCCCAAAATTTCTCAGGAGCATTTGCATGTGCAAGAAGACATCTTGCTATATCCACGATAGAACGATTCTTTCTTTCAGCGACCCCATTATGTTGAGGTGTATATGGTTCAGTGAGTTGGCGTTGAATCCCAGAAGTGGAACACAGCTGATTGAAACTGCGATTCACAAATTCACCACCATTATTAGTCCTCAACTTTTTGATCCGGCAACCAGTTTGGTTCTCCACCAATGCTTTCCATTCTATAAAGCAATCCAAAACTTCAGATTTAGTTTTTAAGAAATAAACCCAAGTTTTTCGACTAAGATCATCCGTAAAGGTTAGGAAATACTTAGCCTTGCTAAAAGATGGAATACGGATTGGGCCACAGACGTCACTATGGACAAGCTCCAACAGTTCATGTGCCCTACTCCCGATTGTTTTGAATGGTTGGCGATGATGCTTGCCAAGAGCACATGTCTCGCATGGAGAAAGAGTCAAATCGTTAGATACATTCAAACTATTTACCATTGGTCTCAAACTTTCAATCCCGGAAATTGAGCAATGACCTAGTCGCTTGTGCCAAAGGTCACAACTACCTTTGCCAACTGAGGCAAGAATTAAGGAATTGGTTGACACCTTATCCATAAGATGGTACAAATTTCCTTTCCTAGGTGCTACGGCAACCACGTTGTTAGAATACTTTCTTTGGATAATACAAGTCGTATCGTTAAAAACGACCGTATTACCCATATCAGTTATTTTAGCAACAGAAAGTAAATCTTTGCGTAAGGAAGGAGCAAACATTACCCCAGCGAGTGTGAGATCCCCTTCAAATGTGTGAATGCTGATATCACCGATTCCATGCACGTGATGCTCACTATTATCTCCCAGTTGAACTGCATGTTTGGCCAAACAGTCACGATACTTAACATAATGATCCTTATGCCAAGTTAGGTGAGTAGTAGCACCAGAATCTATCACAAAAGAACCTTTTATCGTTGTGTTGTTGCAAGCTTCGGTTTTGATCTCAGCAACACAAGCCTCCTCAAGTAGGCGTCCATAGTTAGCTGATGTCTTCCTAGACTTGATCTCCTCCAATTGCTTTTGAAGATGTTTCATCTTCAATCTGCATTCACTCTCATCATGGTTAGCTTTGTTACAGTAATCACAATTTTTCTTTTTCTTATCCTTCCCATTCTCCTTCAGCTTGGACGTGTTCAACTCCCCTTCTGATTTTTTCTTGTTCTTTTTCTTCTTTGCAATTTGCTTAAAAGTTCCTACAAACAAGGCTTGATCAGAATTTGAGCTGCGAATTCCCACATCCTTCCGCATGATTATCTCCTCCTTAACGGCAAGTATTGCACGGCTAAGTTGAAGCTTCTCAACCTGCATCAAATTGCTTTGAAGGGAGTGAAAAGAGTTGGGTAAAGAACGAAGAAAGAAGTAATTTTGGAGGGAAGGAGGAAGCTTGTTGTCTTTGTCGGACTCCTCAATTTACCTGTACGTGTTCTTCATGTTGTCCACGAACTGGTCAAAGTTCTCGATTCGGACCACCGCATATTGACCATCTCTGTGTAGAGGTGTCCAATCTGCACATGAGTCTGCAACTTGTGCTTGTCGCAGAGCTTCTTCCACAGATCTTTGCTGGTGTAGTTCTCCTCGAGATTGAGATCATCTAACACACTCTCCGTCACAGCTAATTCAATCGTTGCCGTGCCTTTATCCTCTCGCCGCTCCAGGTGTCCAGCTTTTGGTATCCAGCATCGGCTCCTGGTTTGAGCTCGTCTCCATTGACCACGCCCCAAACTCCCTCGCCTTTGAGGATGAGTTCCATTTGGCGTCTCCAGCTTGAGAAATTTCCAGAACCATCAAAAATGGTAATGGAACGGCCATTGGAGAATGTGACGGTAGCAGCATCTCCATCTTTCTGACCCTACTCCGATACCATGACAGAATGAAAGATCTTTAATCAAAAAGAAAAGAAACAACTGTAATGCTTATTAGTTCACACATAGCATATATACAACTCTACGTTGAAAATAGAGGATTAGCAAAAACCGGGCTTCGTACAACGGCTTTTCGCATATTCCCGAATATCCAGGAATATTCTGTCAAATAAACGGGAATATTCTAGAATATTCTGCCAAGTAGATTATCTTTAACTTTCAATATAAAATGCCGACCAACAAGTGAAAAACGCTAATTATTTGCCGACTAGACTTTACTATACCGACTAAACTTAAAAAGTCGCAGGTTCGACATTGCGCTTGCAATCAACCAATAACCGATGCACTTCTGCTGGAGTAAGGGTCCGCCTCTGTAAGAAGTAAGTAATCGTTGGGTCCAATCCAAGAACATGAGTGTACACAAAATACATGTGTTGGCAGGGGCTCCAGTTCTTGGCTTTCTGAAAAGTTGCACAAGTGCATGACGGAACAGTAGAAATTGTTACCTTAGCAGATTGCATGCCTGCAGAGACAATGAAGGCCTCAGTCTTCCCTCTTTGAACCACCTCCACGTTGTTGATCCGACCTTGAAGAATCTTTGCCTGGTTGTAATGTTTCTCATGTTCCTTGGACATTCTTGTTGGTGTTCGCACACTCCGTCCATGGTATGTTGGTACTCTATGTGCTCCCTCTCCTCTTGGTGGTGATGGTGTTCGATCCATTCGGCTACTACTGTCGTCTACCATTTCTTCAAATCCCTCCAACTTGAATCCTGCTTTCAGAAGAGCTTCAACCTCATTTGCATTCAAGTTTGTTCCTTTTTGAACTGGCCAAACCTCTGGAACTTCTGGAATACTCTCAGGAGGAATCCCTGCATATGGTCGTCTGAAGCAACAAGAATCGCGTGGGCAGAACCATAACATCTGATGAGTGAACTCAATGTTCCCAAATGCATTTGTATATTGCCGTCTACCGTGAAATCCTGGTGCCGGTACACGATGTGGATATCCTATGGGTCTGCCACACTTGCTGTTACCGTCCTGAGTGAGACCTAGACATTTCACCTGACTTGCCTCCCCAATGCGTCTGATGGCCCACTGAGTCATCAACGTCTCTCTTTCAGTGACATTGACATCTTGAAACTTGAGTTTTTTCCTGCGTGCATTTGGGATGACTTGTTCTGCATATTGTGTGTCATGTCTATGTGTACGAAGTGCATCAATCCCATGGTCCCCAGTTGACGGTTGACGAACGGTTCGAACACGAACATTTGTTGTAGAGGCAAACTCTGGACTTGCAAGATGCTCTTCATCACTAACAAGATTTGCAAAAGTTGTTGGAGACACTGATTTTCCCGCTGAAAGTTTCTGCTGTGCACGTTTCAGAAGAGTTTCCATGGAAGGACCTGTGCCTGAATATCTCCCTTCAAATGATGCCTTGACCTTTGCACTTTGGAAAACAGCATCTGTTAAATCTAACATTGTTGCCTCCAACAAAGGAACACGCTTCGTCAGCCTTGCTCTTCGTGCTCTTGCATGAACAACTTCGGAGTTGTTAGTGGTAGGCACATTCGCAACACCATCTTCTGTCAAGTCAATTATCTCTGTCATGGAAATATGATCTTCATGTCTTGCCCACCATGACAGCCATGTTTGCAAAGCGCTAACGTTACTGGACCTGCCTTCCCAAAATGACTCCAACATTACTCGTCGTTCCAACTTATCTTGGTTGGTTAGTGCTGCAGGCCATGAGCGTGCAAGGTTCATGTGCTCCTCCCTGTGTTCCTCAAGTATCCACTTCTTTGTAACTTGACGCACTGACTGCATGTAATGGAACAAACAACTCCTTTCTCTTCCTCTCATCTTTGACCCATTGTTGAAAACTTGACGCAATGCTAACCAAATTGCACCTGACTCATCTGACATGAACCCCGCAAAGTTCACATTATGAAGTCCTTGCTTGCTGCACACTTGAAGCATAGTGTTCAAAAATTTGATCACCGCCACACTATCCTCCCTGATCATGTCACCATAAGCAAGTGTCACCATCGACCTTAAACTACACAAACATAAGTGCATTATATTAGTAAGTATTTTAAAACATAGATATGTTAATACTTACAATGGATCATAGAGATGTATTCCCAGTGTACACCAATCATCAATACGATATGTGTGGTCTAGCACCACCCACTGCTGTTCGAGATCACCTCCAGATTGACACCTTCTAATGTAGTCTATTCCGGATCCTGGGCCGGCAACCGTCATTTTGAAGATTAAAGGCTGCTCTTCAGCTCCGTTGAGGTCCATTCCGGGTATGTGGATAACATGTATGAATGGGATTGATAGCTTCTTCTTTAACTGCAGAAGTCCTTCGTAACCTTCTTTGAAACGAGTGTCTCTTGTTCTAGCCTGAGATATCCATTCTCTTGTTCTACAGTGGAAAGGTTAAGCATCTCCAAAAGGAAATAATAATTTTTTTGCTTACCGGCGGTGATTTGTGAGTGGTAGTAGATCTGACAGAACCTTGTCGTATGATACATCTCCAGAATCTGTTACCAGTTTTTCCAAAATTATATTGCGTGCTGCTTGAAACTCTATGACACGTTGATTAGTTCTTGGGGTTGCAGCGACTGCTTTGTTGATTGTCTCCTTAGCTCTGTCTTTAGAGACCATGGATTCGGGTGGTCTACGTGGGTGTTGATGTTCTCCAAGATGGATGAAAAGCCTCGTGCATGTGATATCATCTGGAATTATGTAATATGCAACAACGGAGCATGTCTGCACTAGAAGGGGCTCATTGTTGCAATGCACACACTTCATTCCAAGCACTCTACCATCTGAAGATAACTGGACTTTATCAATGGTGCCCTTAAATTGGCAGTCATTTGCTTTCTTACTGAAGCTGATGAACGGACATGTTTCCTTTACGCATTTCATGTGGCCAATACATGAACTGCGACTAACACGAGCTGGAACATTCCAATGTGTTGTGCAGCGTTGAGTCCAGTAATCACACCCATCCTTCCTATTCATCCCTTTGTACTTGTCCTTCATTGTTTCGTGTGCTGGCAACTCGTAAATCACATTTCCGTTGCAATCTTCTGGGACCTCAGCAACTTGCTGAATCGATGACGAGACCACCAGTTGCTTCCCAATCCTACATCTCTGACTATTGCGAAGTATTGTTACCATAGAATTGTCCCGATCTGTTGTCTCCAACCGGAATAGCGGTCCTTTGGAAGGAAGAAGTGTGTAATACACAAAACTGCTAGCTCTTGCCCCTTCTGGTTCTACCTCAACATTCGCAGCATCTCCACCAACAACAGACATCAAATGCAGCACTTTAAAAGATTGCCAAGGTGGAATGTCAAATGCAGACCTGAGATCTGTTTCAAAGACAAATGCAATACCATCTTCATCTGCAGGGAAGTCCTTGTCAACACCATTGTAGCTGATTCTTGCCATGTAGCAAAAATGGAACAAACAAAAGTTAAAATTCAAAGACAATGAACATATTACACACGATGGTTAATGTGTTTGTTAGTCGTGAGGCAATCATTTCATTGACAAATATTAAAAATAATATTAATTGCGTGCGTCTGGGTAGAAGAGTGAAATTAATTTACTGCGTCTGGGTAGGTTTTTTGTAAATTAAAAAGTTTTACTATGTACAAGTGGCGATCATGCATGCAATATGTTTACAGAAATTAGGTTGGTTTTTAATTGATTTAGGGCGGCTAGGGTTTTGCAATTAGGGCGGCTAGGAGCTAGGGCGGCTAGGTTTTCGTGGAGCAGGGGCATTTGGGGGCATAGCGTGGAGCAAGTGTGGCTCCAGGGATTAATCACAATAGGCTTCCATTGAGGGGGTGAGTATTTTCTGATTTCTTCATGATCTGCTCATGATCTTTTCATGATCTGTTCATCTTTTTACATCTCTTCACAGTTGCAAGAAATCCGAGTCGGCCTGCCGACTCGGACTGACTTCGTTGTCCGTCCCAGTCGGCAGGCCGACTGGGGTGGACTGTTCCAGATCCAGTCAACATTTTGACCGGGGTTGACTGTTCCAGCCCCAGTCAGCATTTTGACTAGGGTTGACTGTTCTAGTCCCACCTAGCATTTTGACTGGGCCTTGCTTCGTTCCCAGTCCCAGACTGGGCCTCCCTTTGTTGCCAGTCCCAGTCGGCATGCCGACTGGGCCTCCCTTTGTTGCCAGGCCCAGTCGGCATGCCGACTGGGACTCCCTTTGATGCCAGTCCCAGTCGGCATGCCGACTGGGACTCCCTTTGTTGCCAGTCCAGTCGGCATGCCGACTGGGACTTACAGCAACTGCTCTCTCAGTCGGCACGCCGACTGTGAGGGCTAGTATGTTTTTTTAATTTTTATTAAACATCTTTGAACATTTATTACAGTTTTTTGTTAAACCTTATTGCTTTTGTAGATGCGCTCTTCACAACGTTTACAAGAAAAGAAGATGAAGGAGCCTACTGAGAGAGAAGCAGAAGCTAGAGCTGCAATTCAGAGAGGGCGTCGGGGTCGTGGGAGAGGAAGTAGGAAGCTGGCTGTGGTTCAGGAACAAGGACCTTCAAGTGATGCTCCAGTTGAACAGGCAAGCCAGCAGGACTGGTCAGGAGAGCAAGAGGATGTAGTTCAACCCCAACAAGAACAATCAGACTTTGTTGAAGAAGTTGAGGATGATGTCTTACCACAGGAGACACAGGAGCAGACAGAAGGCACACAAGCCTCATGCGCAGTGACTTTGTCGAGTGACGAAGAGGATGAACCCAAGCAAGAAGAGACGACGCAAAGCTGCTGGAGATTCAGAGGCTGCTAAGAAGAAGAAGAAGGGTAAAGCAGAAGTGCCAGATAATGAGGAAGTTTACAACATTGCAGCCAGCATGCATTCGGAGAGTGCAGTGCGAAGATCACAATCCGAGAATATGGAGAGGCACCGGATGTCCCTATTTGCCGAATTCTGGGAAATGAGCAGGTGCGGAGAGTCAATCCAGCGGATCTGGAATCTTTGACTAGGAGTTTCAAGAAGGCAGTTGGTTATTTGCGCAACACCACTCAGTTCATCCTTCAAGTTGGGGACCCCATGACAGATGCAGATCTGGCAGCATTGAGAAGCGATGAAGCGATGTATGCTCAGCATTTGGCTTTTGAGGAGGAGCTTCAGTCTGACATGTTCCGGCAATGGGCACCAATGCTTTCGATGAAGAAGTTCATCTGTTGGGATGGTAATCACAGGCTAAAGGTGCTTCAGAAGCTGTACACAGAAGACACGGAAGATAAGAATCAGTGGGCAGTGAGAGTGCGTTCAGGCTTCATCCGTGCTGGGGTCATGGATAATCTTCAGCTTGTGACAATGTTTCAGCAAATTAATAGGTAAACATAGTGACCTCTAGATCATAGGATTAACTAACTTCGAGATTTTCAAATATGCAGTTCCTCCGCAACGGCAGTGCAAACCACACTGCCACATCTTCTGCTATCTGTGAAGACATGTTGCACCAGTGAGGAGGGCACAGCGAAGATCTTGGCCAGGCTCAGTGACAAGGAACGAGATGACATAAGAAAGTGGAAGGAAAGCGCACTGGACAACAAGCTTGGCATCCACTTCCGAATTTGATCTGTGCAAAGATTTTTTTGAGGTACCACGTCTCACACTTATATTACTTAGTTGATTACGTCTGTGAATTACAGAGTGAGATTGAGGATGATCTTGAGAAGGCTGCAAGGGCATCCAAAGGCAACAAATACCAGGAGCAACAACAGGTCTACATTAAGCATGACAAGCGCATGATGAAGATCTTAGCCATCATCGATCCTGCATTGGGTGAAGAGTGGTTCGACAAGGTGACCCAAATCACATGGAAACAATGCAGATGGATGGGGTTGGAAAAGCTGTACGCGCTTTCAAGGGCGAGAATTCCAAACGAGACGAGAATCATGTACTTCAATAAACTGGTACGTCTCGATCTGAAGAGAGAGCAAGAGACACTTGGATTGCCGGGTGTTCAGGATAAGGAGTGGATAAGGTGGTTTACTATCGATTTGTATTGGCGGCGATCAGAGAGGAGGCAGTACAGATTCTCACGGGACTCATCGAGGATGGCGAGTGGAGCAGGCCGGTTACAGATTTCACGACTTGGTACGATGAAGTGCGGGTAAAATGCAAGAACGTGATGTTCCAGCCATTCCATGAGTGTGTGAAGTTCACTTACTCCATAGAGCCGAAAGAGTTCCTCGAACACGAAGAGACAGCAAGAAGGATGATTTGGAGGTAAGGATGATCTTCTTGACATTGTTACATTCTGACACTACTATATGTTCATTACAGGTATGTCGCAGCGAGAAAGGTGCCTCACACACAGACTATGGTATTCTGGTCAGATTACATGGAAGCACCACACATGTGGTCGAAGACAAGATCTGGCCTGACAGAGTTCGAACGTGTAACGTACCGTTCTGGCTTGATTATCCACCTGGGCAACCACCAACATGGGAGAAGGATCTCTACAATGAACACTCAAAAGATCTCCCATGCATCTCATGGGATCCGGCAGAGGTCGACTTCATTAAGAAGACAAAGGCCAAGGCAAAGCGGCGTCAGCCTGTGCAGCAGTCAAAGAAGACCTCAGATACAGTAGCTGGCACCTCCACTACTCGCGATCCAGCTGCCTTATCAATTTATCTGAAGTGCTACCATCGCAGGGAACCATGGACATCAAGGATGACTTGGTCACATTCGTCCCTTCACTTGCTACAACTCGAGGTGATAATTTCTTGGCGATTGATGACATCGAGGAGATGCAACAGGCCGTGCTCACGGATGAGAAGGAAGAGGAGGTTCCTGACGCTAGACTGGTTCCTTATAGAAAAGTTCAGACACAGGTGGCCAGGTACCATACAGCTGACAGCCAGACTCGCTACCAGCATATTGCGGGAGAATATGGTTTCAACTTGGTGATCTTCGACCTTCCAAATGGGACCTTGCCAGGAAATACAACGAGTGATACGCCATACCTCTACCTTGATCCAGTGAAGTTCGATGAAGCACTCCAGTTTGCAGGTATGCATATGGCTGCAAATGGTTGGTTGGTTGTGTTTGCTGCAGCAAACACCTGGGATCAAGTTGTCCGAGCTGCAAGTGTGGTGGACCTTCAACTTGCTGCAACGTACTACATCTACAGAGGGCGTGGTTGGGGCTACCGCAACAAGATGAAGGTACTTTTTTCTTTATTCATGAAGTTCATTAATGATTTTTGATGTTTTAACAGGAGAGCATCCTGCTCCTTCTTGTCTTCCAAGATGCATCTAGAGGATTGCGCGATAATCCGCTGCGTTTGTCATCAACAATTCTTGTTGATAATCCTGAGCGGTTCCAAGAACATGGTAGGCATTTCATTTCAACAATTTAAGTATTTACCATTATCTTCACATGCAGGATGGACTACCAACCGAAGAGCACTCGATTGATGCAGCTCGTGATAGAACGACTCACCCGGCCAGGTGATCTTATCTGGGATATAGGCAGTGGTACGGGGTCCTCAATGCTTGCAGCTATCGAGCTGGGGAGAAACATTGTTGGGACTGAGAAGAACCCTGAGCTCGGGAGAATTGCTATGAACAGGATTAAAGAGAACATCCAGCCAGAGGAAATCCCAACCCAACCAATAGCGACGTCAAGTAGGACTGGTGGTTCACGAATTGCAGCATTGCTCAATCGTAAGAAGAAGTGACAAGTGTTGAATTGTAACTCTTTGGTGTTGAAATAAAACTTTAAATAATACAGTATAAACATGGCTATGATTAAATATTTTTTGTTGTTAATTGCCAACTGAGCCAAAATCCTAAATTCTAAGAATATTTAGGAATATTCTAAGAATATTCTGGTAGATTCTTTAGAATATTCCGGGTCCAAGCCCGGAAGCCCGGAAGCCCTCTTTTTGTCGGGACTCTTGAAAATATCTTGGCGACTGTTAAGCCTTGAAAGCGGCCGAAGAAGCTGCCGGAGATTGAGGCTGTCATCTCCTTGATTTCAGCTCAACAATCCTTTGTTAACAATAAGGATGCCATTGCTTATATAGAAGCTTTAACTTCCTTTGGCTTCACAAAAGCTTCGGTGAGTTCTCGCTTTAACCTTTCTAGAGGCAATATATTATTGGCATCTTGCAATTAAATCATTTGCAAGATTGATTAAAAAAAAAACTCTTATGCAAACTAAAAGAGAGAAATATAAAAACATACCTCATGTGCCGCTTTGCTTAGATTTGCTTAGAACTTTAAAGCCTGTTTCAAACCCATATCACCATGTGTTGGATGCATCTCCAAAGTTGTACATATCATCCACTACATGGCCTCTCTTGAGAGCATGCTTTAAAATGCTCATATGTATGTTTCTATATTATATTGCATAACTCACTTGTTACACAAAGTAGTTCCTTAATCCATCCATAATACCTTAAAAAAAATTTAAAAAAATGCACGAATTGAGTTAGCACCTTTGTAACTTGCATCTTCTCCTCTAAAACCATCCCAACAACTACATATTGAAGATACCACTCGACAAATACTTGTGTTTTGAAGCTTGCCAATAACCGAAGCAAGTGGAACTTGAGTAGTCATCATTAGGCATGATCTGTGTTAACAATGCTTTTAATTCTCTCCTCTCCTAGCTTTGTGATCATCTGGAAAATGAGCTTGTTGATTTTTTTGCAAGCATTAAGAAGTAACATGTGCATAATATCAATGATGCACTGATGAATGACACAGAAACTGCAAAACAAAAACGAAAATATTATAGCAACTACACAAGAGTCTAGCTAGAAAATGTTGAACTTACACATACAAATTTGCCATCTCTACAATCTAGATTTTCCTCCAACACATGTGTCCCGTGTTGTGAAAAGGTGTTAAAACACGAACCGAGCCAAATATCAACTAACCTATGTTTTTGTATTTTTGAATCCTATTTATACAATTTTCTTAATAAGGTGTTAAAACACGAGCCGAGCCGAATATCAACTAACCTATGTTTTTGTATTTTTGAATCCTATTTATACAATTTTCTTTATAACCATATATGGTAATTCTCCATATATGGTAGTTCTCCGTAAGTATGTACGGCATAAGATATATATGGCCTAAACCATATATAACTCTTCCAGCTTGGACTCCACGCTGGATATCTCAACACTCCCACTCAGCCGTGAGAGTTCAAGATGTCATTCGAGACCGGTGTCGTTGGAAACTATCCCTGCTCAAAGCTTGGTCATAATATCTGCAACCATCTCGATACTAGACACATGTTTGAGTTTGATATTCCCGGCTCGAACCTCTTGTCGGATGAAGTGATACTTCACATCGACATGCTTGACTTTGTCATGATGTCTGGGGTTCTCTGAAGTAGCTATGGCACTAGTGCTGTCACAGTATATTGTGATTGGCCTTGGAAATGAAATTCCCATGTCCTTCAACAACTTCATTAACCATGTTGCTTCCTTGGCTGCCTCTGTTGCTGAAATGTACTCGGCCTCCATCGAGGAGAGTGCAATCACTCGCTGCAGTCTGCTCATCCAACTGATAAGCCCATCATCCAGAAGAAACACATATCCTGAAGTGGACTTCCTAGTCTCCCTGTTTCCTGCCCAATCTGAATCTGTGAAACCCACTAGATCCATTACCATGTGATCTCCTGTAGAGCTCCCACTAGCTGAATATGTGAGACAAAACCCGACTGTGCCTCGCAAGTATCGTAAGATACGTTTGACTGCTGTCCAATGAGCCTCTCCTGGATTCTCTACAAACCTGGAAACCACTCCGACTGCAAAAGCCAAGTCTGGTCGAGTCGAAATGGCTAGATATAACAAACAACCAACTATCTGCCTATAAGGAACCTGTGCCATGACTCGTCTCTCCTCCTCAGACGTCGGCTGTTGATCTTTTGAAAGTTGTGTGTGTATGTCCATGGGGGTGCTGACAGGGTTGCTGTCGGCCATGTCATACTTCTGAAGTATCTCTTGCACATAGTGTGCTTGAGATAGCTGAATCACCCCTGCAGCTCTATCCCGGAACACCTGAATGCCCAAACAATAGCATAGATCGCCGGCTGCGGAGATCTCAAACTGAGATCGAAACTGGTGTTCAAAGAATTGAACAAGCCGAAACTGGCTGCAGCCATGATGTTGTCATCAACATATAATGCCAGGTATGCAAAGTCCACTCCCTGTCGAAAGACATATACGTTTCCATCTGCAGTGGACTTCTGGAAACCGATGGAGGTGAGAAACCTGTCTACATGATCATACCAGGCTCGTGGTGACTGCTTCAAGCCATACAGGGCCTTTCGAAGACGACAAACGTTGTGTTCTTGTCCTTGTACCACGAATCCCTCAGGCTGTGTAGTGTAGACTTCCTCCTTCAGCTCTCCATACAGGAAAGCAGTCTTTACATCAAGCTGGTGAACTTCCAGATTCAAGCTAGTTGCTATCCGAAGAATGAGACGAATGGAAGCCATCTTCACCACTGGTGAATACGTCTCATAGAAGTCAACTCCAGCGATTTGTGAGAATCCTCGTGCAACAAACCGAGCCTTGTATCGGAGTACTTCGCCATGTGCATCCAGCTTCTTCTTGAATAGCCACTTGGTACTTACAGTGCGACGACCGTGGGGAAGAGTAACAAGCTCCCAAACCTGGTTCTTGAGGAGAGAAGCATATTCCTCCTCCATGGCAGCCCTCCATTCTGCTGCCTCTTGTGATTGCATAGCTTCATGCACTGTCCGGGGCTCCCGAGGATACCTGGAGGTGAAGAAGGAGGTTGAAGACTCATCAGCTTCTCTTGCCTTTCGTGACTTGTAGCTAATTCTCCCACTTCTCGTGATTGTGTTGATGGGTCGGTCTGGATTAGGTACCTGCGAAGGTGCTTGCTGAAGTGGAGGAATCTCCTCCTCGCTTTCATGCTCCTCCTCACTCAGATCTGTATCTGCTGCAATCTGCAGTCCTGGATCTTCCCCAATCTGCCCTGGATCATGCCCATGTGCTGGTGGATCCTGTGGTTGCTCTTCCTCAAGAATATAAGCTGTCGGATTAACTTGAACTGTAAACCTATCTTTGTAAAGCATATCCTCATTAAACTTAACGTCTCGGCTCACAACAATTTTCTGGTGAGTGGGATCGTAAAGCCTATATGCCTTGCTCTCATGGCAATATCCCACCATGATATACATGTTACTCTTCTGTTCCAACTTACGACGGAGTTCGTTTGGAACATGTGCATATGCCAAGCACCCAAACACACGAAGGTGTTTCAAACTGACTCGCTTCCCAGTCCATCGGGTGAATGGAACTTCTCCACCAATGCTACTTGCAGGAAGTCGATTCCGGATGTAGCTGGCTGTGCTTAAGGCCTCTGCCCAATAATTGAGCGGTGTTCCTGCATGCATAAGCATGCATCTTGTCGTCTCCACTAGAGTTCGATTCATTCTTCCGCCACTCCATTTTGCTGAGCTGAGTATGGGGCTGTAAACTGCTGTTGAATCCCAGATTCTTCACACAACTTCTTAAGCACACTTGCTTGATACTCCCCACCTCTATCACTCCTAAGTACGCGGATTTTCAAATTCTGCCACACGTTTTCTGCAGCAATCTTATATAACCGAAACATTTCTGCTACTTCTGATTTGTTAATCAAGAATTTCACCACTGTGTAACGAGTATAATCATCTATAAACGTCACAAAATACCTCCTTCTGTTCAATGACTGAACATGCATTGGTCCACACACGTCTGTGTGCACTAATTCTAGAGGTTGAGTGGTCTTACAGCAGATGCCCTTACTGGGGAATGGTTGCCTATGCTGTCTTCCAACCGATGATGCCTTGGTTGGTTGCTTGTCAGTGTAAGTGATCTTGTCCTTATCGATCTGACCTTTCCAACCTGCATCTACTATCTTCCCAACCGAGATAAGAGTTTCGCTGAGTGTGGGGACATAGTGAACTGTCGAAGATCGACAATCTCACCATTCTGGAGTTGAATCTCTACTGTCCCGACTCCTGCAATGCTCAATGGTCGATGATCTCTCGTGTAGACTCCTTCTCCCACTGGGATTGCCTGATATGTCTTAAAAGCGGCAAATACTGGAGTACAGTGAACATTGGCACAACTGTCCAACCAAAGGATATTTTCTTCCTTGAAAGGACTGAGGTTAGTGGTTACCATGAGGGCCATCCGCTGATTGCCTTGTTCTTCAATTCGCTTGCTCGTGGTTTTCTTCCTATGACCCTTGAACTACTGTTGTTCTTGGCTCTGATACCATGTTGTGAAAAGGTGTTAAAACACGAGCCGAGCCGAATATCAACTAACCTATGTTTTTGTATTTTTGAATCCTATTTATACAATTTTCTTTATAACCATATATGGTAATTCTCCATATATGGTAGTTCTCCGTAAGTATGTACGGCATAAGATATATATGGCCTAAACCATATATAACTCTTCCAGCTTGGACTCCACGCTGGATATCTCAACATCCCGTTGAGCTTGTTGCAAAGCTACTACACTTCTTTGTTCTGCTTGTTTGACTTGCTCAATATCTCACTTTAGTGATGCATGAGTTCTTGTTGGAGCTGGTTGCATGGAGTTTTCTAAGATGTTTGAGCGTTTCTAGTTGGTGCCAAGCTTTGTCATTGGAGTAAGACACCTGCAACAAGGCATAAGAAATGATCTTTAATGAATTCAACTATTTAAAATATATATATATATATATACTCACCATTTGACATTTTCAATATTTCACATTGGGCAGGATGATCACCATAAACAACAAGGCATATGGCATGCATTTTGAACCTCTTTAACATATGTTCATCATTCTCAATTGTCAATTGGTGTCCATACTCCATCTTCAAAAAGCTCTTGCACCTCATCTAGCAACATGTCAAGGAATGGATCAAGTGCGTCTTGACCAACCTGCACTTGCTCCATCAAAACATAGGCGCAAGCCATTGTCTCTGTAGTAGCAACAGATCCAAACAATCCTGGGTTGAGCACTCTAGCATTAAGAGCATCGCTCTTTCATTGCCTTGTCCTTGTAGAGTTGAACCCATCCCAATGGATTAGAAGTAGTTGGTTCTTCATATCCCCTGTTAAGGAGATGATATTTCCCGTGAAGTGAATACCACACTTTGGGCAATTCAGTTCAACCATTGCTGCATCCATATTAAATTATGCAAATTGCAAGCAAGGGTCCTCTCGACCTTATAGCCACATGCAATTCGTTTCTCACATCAAATGCAAACAAGTGGTAGTTGGTAAGTATGATTTAGATCCGTATAACCCCATCCCAAACTTCCCTGATCTCATTGGGTGGATCATAAATTGCTCTGCCTTGCCAATTCTCCCTTGCTCGCCATAGCCTTGAGTCTTCCCAACAAAGCAATTGGACTAAAGCTCTTGACTTCAACCCATATGTTAATGGGATGTAGCTTAACAAAATAGCATGTTCAATTGAACCCTCTCATGTAAGACATACTTGCATGCATTATTCACAACTCCTTTGAACCATGCTACTATTCCTATAAAACACAAGTAATTAAGCACCTCAAAAAACTACAAAAAAACCACCTAGAACACTAGTATTTATATTTATATACATATACTATTATTATGTGGATATATTAAGTATTGACTATACATTATAATACATATATTTGAATTCATATATATATATGTATATATATAAGTTTAATATACTTCATAGATACTGAAAGGGATATGCAATTGGTAATGGGAAATAACAATATATAAAATGTTTAGATAAGATTGTAACTTACCTGACACAAAGGCATCTTTTCTTGAAAATATGAACTGACTTAAATTCATGGATGCAAACTCGAGCTTTAAAAAGCATGGGCATTCCAAGCCTCTCAAACATTCAGTGAAGTGCATTGCTATTTTTGAGAACCTTGAAAGTTCTAATTTTTCCATCCCAATCTTCATACAAAATTTTGATAAAAGAATGTAATAAGCATAATATATCTATTTGAGCTTCTTCAGATGTGTGAGCATGGTCAAAGATTTTAGCTAGCTTGAAAATGAGCTTGTACATCCTACACTACTTTGTTTGTGTATTGCCCACAACCACTACACTAACAAAATTCTCAACACCAATCTTGGAACTGTCTTATATTACAGCTTCTAGCAACTTATCACCATTGTGAACATTTTAAAGAAAATTAAGATTTAGAAGATGTTGAATAACAGCATCCTCATCAATTTGTCATTGGTGCTAGCTGTTCTTGCCCTTGATGCATTTAAATAGTCTCTAAAACCTCATCTTTAGAGCTAACTATCACACCTGTAGAGCCATGTGGACCACTTATCCTCCTAATCATCTACTCTACATGATAATAAAAATCACTTCTTAAGAAATGTCTTCCTAAAGGACCATGTTAAGACACAGTGAATGACACACATACTGTGTATTCACAAATAAACTTCTCCCTTTGTGGTGTTTGTTTGAAGTTGATTATGCCATTGATATGTTCCTCGGCTTACTAATGCCCTTTTGCATCTTGAGCATAAACAATTGTATGGCATGTTGCTACAACTAAAACCCCAACATGAATTCTTTCACTTCCATAGCTGCAAGATGATCCTCCGTGTAAGAGTGAAAGCCACCACATGTAACAATGAAGTAATCTACGCTTAGATGGAACCATTGAGTTATTGTTTAGGGTCATGGTTTAGGACTTTTGCTGCCGCCTTGCAATCCGTCGTCATTGCCTTACACATTGCAGTCGAATCGAGATAAGTTAGTTTTTCTAAATAGTTGTTGAAATAGCTATATCCTTTTTTTTTCGTGTTTGAGCTACGGCTGCAGTCTCTCTGGATGAATTCAAAGCCTTCAATGCAAAGGAATTTGCAGCTTACATGAGGAAGCCTATGATAGAAAAGTATGTATGGGGATCATTCTCATCATTTCTCATTGCGATTGAAGATGAAAGCATACAGCACTTGATTGTGCAAAACAAGATTGGATTGCTATGGGGTGCAAGCGTGGTGATGCAAACATGGTTGAGCAATTGGTTGAAATTGTTCAAAGATTTGAAGTGTTAGGAATGGTAGCTCCATCTGCATGAAGTTGAATCACCAGTGAAGCGTTCTCTATTGACAAGGCATTGACTAAGAAGACTAAGAAGGAGCATGCAAGGGAGTGGTCTATTGCACACCAACTAGATTTTTCTCAAGAGTTGATGATAGAACGATTCAAGCAAAGGTAATGAAGAAATTTTCAAACTCTATGATGACTTGAAACCTAAGAGATTCAGTGTAACTGAGAAAATGATTGTCAGCGGCGTGCGTGCGTGAATGACGCATACTTGAAAGTGTTAACATGTAGATGTTGATGTATATGTATGCTTGCGCACACACACAAACACACTTAACTAGATCCATATGCAGAGGGAAAACCAAGCCCGTTGGGCAGTTTTACAGGCTTTCAATCTTTTAAAAGAATACCAACACGTTCACAAGGCCGTGCCTAGAGCACTCAATGAAGGTGCACCTTTGAGCAGCATTGTGATGACAATCGAAGAAACAATAAACTAATATATATGTATAGGTACGTGGTATATGTATGTACGGATATGCATGGCTATGTGCACACACACACTCTCTCTCTCACACACACACACGACAATCCGTGCTCGACCTTGACCACCGTAGTCAATACGAACAAAAGCAAGACCTGTCGCATTGACTAGACTTGTTAACGTGTTGAACATTCCACTTCAAATACTTAAAAATCTGTAGTTGCATATGGAAAGACAAAGAATGGCCTCGTTACATTTTCCTATATTCTTTGTCATATTCATATTTATGCAGTTTTATATGAATATATCAGCTTTTAGTTTCTAGATTTCTCCTCCGTTTAATGACATTCTTGTCTGGGTAATGCTCAAAAAACGAATTATACAAGCTTGCTGTTAACTTCGAATAATCGGTCGGAAGTGGGACGCACGGTGTATGGGTAAAGGATGAGGTTGGTTTATAAGCCTGGCGGTAGTGTTTCTTTTAGCACCAGTTTTACGTTTAAGATTACCAGACGACACCCCGTGTTAGGTGGACAACAGGTCAGCAGGGATTACGGGAGGCTAGTGATATATATATGTTGTACTAAGACATTTAGCATATGAATATAATCTTTCTTTCTCCATATACAACATGGTATGGAAGGCATAATACACATGTTTATTTCCTAAACATATTCAATTTTCATCTACTCAACATTTTTTAGGTTCTTAGACATTCTCTCCAAAAGGCAATTGTGTCTCCTGCATTGATTTGGAGAAGAGAGCTGGATAAGGGAGAGGGAGACGCTCAATATCCAGTGCTGCACAAGGTTCTGCTCACCAGGAATCACCAACTTCCATACAGATATCTCATATTGCATCGTTCCACAAATATTGCATCTTCTAGTGGACAGGCAGAATTCCTCACATCTATAATGCTTCCATTCTCCTATTGGCAATTGACACAACAACTCCTCAAGTGGCTTTCCCATGAGAAAGAACATCCCATTGTGTCTTCTCTTGATAGAATCCTCCATGGCTTCTCACACAGGGAGTATTCCATCATGTTTTTTTGTAGTAGATCTTAGATCTGCATGCTTGCCATGTTGTTTATAGTAGTTTATAGATTTACTGCATTATCAAAATAAGTTAATTTAGTTTCTAATTGAGTGCCTGTGTACACCGCCTGAAAATCATTTAGATATAAACAAAGTCAGTGAATATTCTTGTATCTTAGATATAAACAAAGTCAGTGAATATTCTTGTATCTTAGATATAAACAAGTCAGTGAATATTCTTGTATCTTAGACATGGTGATTTCATAAGAAGAGAAACTCTCTCACGACAACGCACATACATGGTTCAATGACATGAGGTATAAGCTGTCTGCAAAGCTCAATCTTTGGGGAGGGCAAGTATCCCGCACCTTTCCACCATAGGAAGATGCCTTTGCTGAAGAGAAGGCCGAACATGACAAGCAAGTTTCAAAGTATCAACAGCTCGATTATCAGGCTCGCAATGTCATCATGAAACGACTTCATGATCAAGATAAGCAAACTGTCTCTAACAATGTTAATGTGAGCATTGCATGCAGGATTCAAGCTAATTATGCGTAGGTTACTTGGGCTTCTAAGCTAGCCTTAGTTACTGAGCTTAACCATGCCGTCTTAGCTGAGGGAGAGACACTTTCAGATTTATTGTTAGGATCAAATGACTTGCATCTAAGCTAGTAGTTCTCGGATCTCCAAAAACTTCCCAGGAGCTTGCAGAGTACCTTGTCATTGGGCTTCCTAAGGAATATGATCATGTACGAGTGAGTTTCAAGATATCACCAACCCTTGATGAAGTTGCCAAAGAACTCCAAGAGCAAGAGGCAATTGATCGAGCCCGAAAGATCCATGACAAGCTGGTGGGAGAACCATCTTCAAATGTTGAAGCCTTTGCTACCCGTGCTCCCTTTAAAGACCATACAAAGCTCCTGAGGATGTTATTTGTTACAATTGTGATGGTATTGGGCATTGTCCTTCTAAACCAAAGAGATGTGCTATTGTTCATGCTTCTAGTGGAAACTCAACTCGTGGTGTTAGACCAAGGCTCATTGTGTTACTGCTGTAGATCCTGTTCAAAAATCAGAAAAGAACCTATTTCTCCGCGTTTTTCTCGAGTTTTTGCTCACTTAGCCACACGTGGTGTTTCTTCTTGTAATGGTGTGTGGCTAGATAGTGGGGCCACACACCACATGACTCGGTTTGCTTCTTGGCTTACGAATCTAACATGTTTGTCTATTTCATAGAAAGTGGGCACTGCTAGTGGTGATGCAATTGCAATGTCTGGATATGGCATTGTGTATGTTCCCCCACTTCAGCAAGAGCTTTGTGATGTATTGCTAGTTCCAGAACTTCTCGTAATCTTTTGTCTGTTAGTAAGTTATTTGAAATCGGTATATATATTTCATTTGAGAGAGATTATGCATGTGTATCTTTACTTGATAAGTGTTTGTATAAAGCTTCTAGAAGTGGTGACTTATATTTTGTGCCACATTCAAAAGTTATAACATGTACTGTGTCTGTTCAAAATGTAGATATTCTTAAAATATGGCATTTAAGACTTGGGCATGCTAGTATTTCTCGGGTTAAGCAAGTTGCCCATTTAGTTAAAGACCTTAAATGCCTAAGTTTGTTCCCACTAGTATTCTATGTTCAGGATCTGCTTTAGGTAAAATGAGTAAGAAACCACTACCAAAGAAAGCTTCACGTAGAGCTACTGTGTGTTACAACTTGTACATGTAGATTTATCAGGTGAGATGAGATGTGTGTCTATTAGTGGTAGAAAGTACTTTCTATTAATGGTTGATGATTATTCTCGTTTTGTGTCAGTTAAATTTATAAGTAAGAAGTCCGAGACATTTGCTACATTTTTTAGTTGGATTGATTTAGTTCAGAGAGAAACTGGATGTGTTCTTAAGTCTATGAGATCTGACTGTGGTTTTGAATTTAATAACAAAGAGTTTGAGAGCTTACTTATTAAAAGAGGTGTACTTAGAGAGAAGTCTGTGTCATATGATAAAGGTCAGAATGGTGTTGTGGAAAGGAAAATGAGAACTGTGAAAGAGTGTGTTAAGAGTATGATGAAAGCTAAGAATATGTCGTGTGGTTTTTGGGCAGAAGTAATTGCCACTTCTGTTTATTTACAGAATCTACTTTCAATTATAGCTGTTCAGAATGCTACTCCTTATCAATTCTGGTATGGCACTATTCCTTTTGTTTCTCACTTGTGTGTTTGGCAGTCCAGGGTTTGCTTTTGTTTCTCCTGATGAGCGTCGATAAAAGATTCAGACCATGCAGAACTGTGTATTATGTTGGGCTATAATTCACATACAAAGAATGGATATCGTTTTGGCTTCCACAGAGACAGCAAGTAACTACTCATAGGACCTTGTGGCTTGATGAGGGTGCTGGTGCCCAACTCTCTAAAGGATATACTGATTGGGCACCAGAATATGAGGCTACTGTGTATAATTCATCCTCAAAAGATTTAGACTTGGATATAAACCTTGTTTCTCCACAACACCTTAATTCTTCATGTCCTATTTCTACACGCTCTATTTCTCCACAACCCTTATCTCCACACACTCTGTTATCTCCACATCCACGTCATTTAAGTCCACACCCTTTATCTCCACGGCCCTTACAAATCCTTAGCATATTCTACATTATAATAATTCTTTTCTACATGAACAATCACAAGTTCCAAGGTGTTCTCAACGAGCACACAAGCCTACTAAGCATTGGCTTGAGTATGTTGCAACCAATACTACTCATGTAGATGAGCCATTAACTCTTGAACAAGCTTGTAGCAATCCTCAATGGAAGAAGTGGTTACAAGCAAGAAGAGTACAAGGCACAATTGGAGAATGGGACGTAGACACTTCAACCTTTACCTGCAGGTGCTCATTTGATACTGTGTAAATGGGTTTATAAAGTCAAATATGGCTCTAAAGAAGGAAGGTATGGATTATACAGAGATATTCTCTCTTGTGATAAAGCTACCTCTATTCGAGTTTTCTTAGCTTTAGCTGCAGGTTTGAAGCTTCAAGTTCACCTGTTAAGAATGCTTTCTTGCATAGATCAATGGATCAAGAGTTTTATATGCAACAACCTCCATTGTTTGAGATAAACTCTCCACCAGGTTTGCTGTGTAAGTTGTCTCGTTCCATATATGGCTTGAAACAAAGCCCATGTATATGATATGAGACAATAAACACACATTTCATGGCACATGGCTTCCAAAGGAAGAAGCTAATTTTAATATAAATGTTAAATATATAAATAATTAGATTATCCTTGTTGTGTTTATGTAGATGACCTTGTCATTGTAGCACATGAGGATTTAATTTTGAAGTCAAGCAACAACTCTCAACTTCATTTCACATGACACATATGGGCAAGCTCACTCATTGCCTTGGACTTCAGGTTTTTCCTAATACACATTTTGGGGATATATATTTGCATCAATCTAAGTACATAGACACCATTCTATTTAGATTTCACTCATACATATCCGATAAGAAGTATATGAGTACTCCTGCTCTTTTACCTCGTAGCTCTAAAACACCAGTGCATTGTCATGATAATCAAGATATTTCACTTGCTTCCTCTCCAGACACATACACATTTCCATAATCCAATTTTATAGGTGCTCTCATGTACCTAGTTACTATCTTTAGACTTGACATAGCTCCTACTGTAGTACATCTTAGTCAGCATATGCAAAATCCAACTCGTAGGCATTGGTTTGCTGCCATACGTATACTTTGTTATTTCATGCACACAAAAAACTTATGTATAAAATATTCATCTTCTTCACATTCTCAATTAGTAAGATATATGGATATTGATTTTGCTTCTAATGATAATGATACTTCTAAAATTGGTTAGTGTTTTCTTATGTTTGGTGGTGTAATTAGTTGGAAATGGAAGAAACATGAACGTGTTACTACTTCCACAATAGAAGCAGAATTCCAAGCTATTTTCTTTGCAGCAAAAGAAGCCATATGGATTCGCAAACTCTTGGCCAATATTGGATTAAACACTAAGGTATCTATTCCTCTCTTTAATGATAATCAAAGCGCTTTACAGATTGCGAAGAATCCTATGAAACAACACCGCACCAAACACAAGGAAGTACATGGCTTTTGGTTGACATACCAGATTGAGGAAGGGGCCATAGACCTGCAGTATAAACCATCCAAGTTGTTGTTCGCGGATGTTCTCACAAAGCAAATATGGGAGCCTGACTTCCTGCGTCTTAGGGGAGAACTTGGCCGTATATGTCCAAACTTCTGAGGGGGAGAAGAAGTGTACATGAGTTTGGGCTGAGTGGTTCATGGGGAGAGCTTAGGAAACTATCTAGGGTCTTTAGCTTGGGGAGTGAGCTTTTTGGGATGTGTGGCTTAAGACAGCTGTTCAAATGTTGTTTTTAGGACGTTGGTACGAGGGGAGTACGATTCTTCTAGGGTGAACACAAGCAATTGTTTTGCTCATATTTAAGGGGGAGTGTTAGGTGGAACAGCAGGTCAGCAGGGATTACGGGAGGCTGGTGATATATATATATGTTGTACTAAGACATTTAGCATATGAATATAATTTTTCTTTCTCCATATACAACACCCGACCTACACATGGTATAACATTCTTCTTGACTTCTGCTAATTGGGTACGTGTGAGAGAGAGACAGAGAGAGCCAGGATCTTATTACGAACCCTTACCCTGGACAAACCCTGTGGGATAATTGACCCTGACCACAATGGGAACACAAGATAATAGCGGTGGAGTTCGACACATATACAAATGGTAATGAACCCTCAACTCCTCACGTTGGGATCGACGTAAACTCGTTAAACTCGAAGGCAGTAGCAGAGCTCACAGGTGGTTTAAGATTCAGATGACACTCAACTCTTGGATTGATTACAGTAGCGCTCTACTGGTATTCTTCAAGTCAGGCTTGCTCAGGTGGGCAAAATTTTATATATATTTGTATAAGTTCTCTAAATACAGGTGAATGCAACGAGGCCAGAAAGGCCACTTGTGTCTACATACGTAGGGCTAAGTGAGGTACTCGACGAAGAGGTGTATGTAGGATTCTCAGCTGCTACTTGTGCATTTTTCGAGTCTCACGAGGTATATGCTTGGAATTTCTCGTCAGGAGGATTCGATATTGCTCCCCCGACACTCCAGCTCCATCCCCACCTGTGAGAAGCCCGCCTGCACCACCTTTAAGTAACCCACCAGCAACCAGTCCTCCGCCTCCACCACATAGTCCCACTGCTGGCGGACCAAGCCCTTCAACCGGAAGGAGAAATAGTTACAACGCTATCATGTCCTTGTCAATGTGTCTCTTCCTTCATAATGTAGGCACATATTTTATAAATATACACGTGTGTAAAGTTGTATATGTGTGTGTGTGCGCGCGCGTGTGCCAAGTACACAAATGATAGGAAAGAAAGAGCATATAGCAAACGCATCTGAATATATCACTGCACACACCTAGTTTACAATACCAATGCTTGTTAAAGTCAAGTTTATTAACTTAATGGTTAGACTTCTTAGTTTAGAGACTATGCCACACACACACACACACACACACACATGTACGAACGCTATACACAGAAATTACCACTACGAACTTTCAAGGTTCTGCCAGTTGTATTCCATTTTAATTTTAATTATAGGGTAGATGTTTGCTCCTGTAATTTGTAATAACATTCGGCCAAGTTTGTTTCTTTGGTATAACAGAAGGACAGTACGCAAAAACTTATCTCAATTTCAGTTAGTGCTTCAGGGAAAGGTATATATTTATCTATGTGTGTATATTGCCGTGTGTGTGTGTGTGATACAAGAATTGTATGATGTAATACATATGAAAATATATTCATAAATTCTACACCTAATTATGAATATACAAAACAATATTTACCAGTCGTATTTACCGTAGGTTACCTTACAATTAATGTTTATTGGGCTTGAAGATATCGAAATTAAACAAGATGAAGAATATTCGAATCCCCTTCAACTCTTGGATGCTTGCTTACATACTGAAGATATCAAGCTTGTTGCTAAAACATATGGGTTAGTCGAGAAGAAAGGTTATCTTAAACGTTTTGGAAAACTCAGATATAAAGGTATTTATTTATATTAAAAAATTAGTTTATGAATTAACACAAATAAAAAAATAATCCATAAAATTACATTTTTTGCTTATTAACGAAAAACAAAACATCCACTGTAATTAAACATTTTAATTTGTTCTAATCCAGTATATTTATAATTAAACCCCTCAATACATATATAAATGTTATATATATATAACACATAATTAACATGGTTTAGTTAGCAGCAAATGACGAACCAGGGGAAGGTCCTATAACTCCAGTGGCCCTGAAACAGATAGCTGGCCTTGAAGGTACTTTAGATCTCTCTCTCTCTCTCACAACACGCACGCACACGCACACGCACACACGTTCTTACATGTGCAGCTTCTAAACTGTCTCCAAAGTGGCAAGTCACTGCAAAGTCTGCATTTGTAGTATTTGCATTGATACTTCTTCAGGCCTTTGCGAGAAATATTGGAGTAGACACGAGGCCATTTTTATATTCATAGTTGCATTAGGAGCAGTAGATGCCATATACTTTCAAGGAATGGGAAAAAAAGATAAGGCTTGGCTTTCCAAGGCCTTGACAAGCGGGAGTACCAACCAGGTGTCATTGTAGTTAGCTTTTATGCATACACCAGCAAACTATTAGTGTTTGATCTTGATTTTTTCCAAAGTAAGTTTTATAAAAACTTACTTTATATATTTTCTTATAAAATAAATATATATTTTATAAAAAAGAAGTTTATATATATTTTTTGTAACAACTGCATGGTATTGAAGTAGCTTGAGACACCGACCATAAATATCCAATGCTTCGACAAAGGCTGGAGGATTTGGAGCAAGAGATAAAGAGTTCCTTTTGCAAGAGGTTTACCAACTTTCAACCAATAAACACCAAAGCTTGTTTCTTGACTCACGTTGTTGTAAACATTGCTTCTGGATTGAAAGAAGTTGCAGTAGTTAGAACCAAAGTTGTTGCTGCTACTGCAACACAAGGAGCTAAATTGAAGTTGTTCCTGCCATTGGAACACAAGGAGTTGGAGCTAGAGGTTCTTCAAGTGAAGTGTTAACTTTTTCAATTTGAAGCTCAAAAGCTCAAGGTGTTGGTTCTGGAGCTACATTTCTATTTAGAGCATGATGCAATGCAGCTGTCGATTCTTGAGCTTGTTTGGTCAAGTTGCATCTCCATGATTTAGATGCAACGGTGCTTCATTAACTTCTGACAATGATGTAATCACTCGTGATTTTGAATCTTAATTACAAAACAATTAAAAAATCTTAAGTATGCATATATGTAACTTACAATCTATCTACATTCTACATTAGTATCGATTTCCCTCAGTTCAATACACATAGAATAAGCTCAAAGTTTCAAAAAATCAAATAAAACAAAGACCAAGTTATTGTCTCAGCAATTGATCTAATTTTTTCAAAGGTATATCTTGTACATATATGATGTATCTCTTATTGTGTATGCAATTGATATATGCAAATTACAAAGGATTGAGATATGAAATGCATGACTCACTAAACTAAAGAACTTTTTTTTCTTATTATGGCAAGAGACAAGATTGTTATTTCACTTTCAATTTTGAGGTCCTTTTACTCTCAACACAACAAAACTCATCATGAAGGTTTGTGATTAAAAGCAAGATGAACTTCAAATCAGCCTTGGTTCATTTCGTCAAGCAATGCATTGAACATGATGTAGTGGAAGAAGCTTGGGAAACAAATACATGGGACAATAGTACATGTTTCCTAAAATGAATTGATTAATGTCATTTTCAATTTTATATAAGAAAAACCATTATATAAGCCATAAAAATACAAAACCACTTATAAAGACCACAGAAAAAACCATTTAATACATGTGGTTTTTATAATGGTTAATCCGAAGAACAATCGCTTGGTCTTTTAATATAGATTTTTCTACAAAAGTTATGGCTTTTGAAATTTGTTATTGAAAGTATTCTTTTCCAAGAGTGATATGATTTTCTTCTTCATTCAATTACTTTCCAGTCGTAGAAGTTCACCACCCTAGAGATGGACTATGATATTTACAATATTATAAATAATTGTTGATTCTTTTGAAAAAATAACATTGTTTTTAGAAGGTTCTCCACATAAGACTGATGTTTTTAATAATTAGGAGAACATTCAATATTGAATTGTTATTTTAATTCTTCATCAATGATAAGTACAATGGCTCTTTCATATAAGATTGTTCATTGTTTGGGACAACTCAATGAGAAGACTAATACTCTTTCTTGACATAGTTACTTGGCTCCTAAACCATGTGAATTATTATTTTATTAATAAAATTAAACAAATTTTGACTTAAATTCGAAACAGTTTTACATAAGTGCTTCAATCGTTCTCCATCACCACTTAATGGCAATTTGTTACACAAATTAATTTTGTCGAAGTTAATGATGCATTGGCTTGATATTAGTGTCCACTACATTGGTGTGAATCATGCAACAACATTAACTTACATATGCCCATTGTTGGTGAGCTTAATATATATTTGAACTAATGAGTTCATATTTAAGCTCTTAAGTTTAAACTTAACTATTTAATACTAACTTAGTGAGTTTCTTTTTAAGTTGGATCCTTAACCTAATTGTTATATTTAATCTAGTGAATTTATTTTTAAATTAAATCCTTAACACAATTGTTATTCTTAACCTAGTGAGTTTGTCTTTAAGTTAAGCTTAACTATTTAATGACCCTTAACCCTCCTTAACTTGGTGATTTTATTCTTAAGCTAAACCCTTAAGCTATTTGTTATCCTTAACTTAATTATTATTTTTAACTTGGTGAGTTTATTCTTAAGCACCCATGCTTGTATGCTGTGCATCATTTATGATGCAATAAGTGCCACATGGGTTTAAAATTTAGAATGACCATTGATGGGGTATTAATGACATACACATTTAAGATTTAGAATAGCTGTTGAATATGATTTAAGATTGTTAATGGGGTGTTAGATGACACAAATTTAAGATTTAGGATAGTTGTGGGATAGGAGTTAGGATGGATTGTTCATAACAAACATTGACACGCAGACACACTGAACAAATCTTTTATATAAAACTTCATTTTATTAATACACATGCTCACCTTAGTGGGCTTAATTAATTAATAATAATTTATTTATGGTGAGTGTATTCTTAGCTCCTAGGTTTATCATTAACTATTTAATAACCTTTAACATAGTTGTTATCTTTTAACTAGTGAGTTTATTCCTAAGTTGAATTTTTAAACTCAATTGATATCCACTCAATTGTTATCCTTAACTTGAGCCTTAACCCAATTTTTATCTAGCATGAACCTTAATCCAATTATTATTCTTAACTCAGTAAATTTATTATAAGATGTGAAAAGGACGTGTATTTACTTTAATGCTACATATAAGGTTAACAAACCTTTCTTATAAAAAGAAGGCCACGCCATATTAGGCAACCAAAAGCCCAAATCCATAGTCACTTAAAACAATGTATACCATGTTTGCACTATTAAGCACATCCACAATGTCCATACCCACGACAATGTCCTCCTCCTCATCCTCATTGCACGGGTTGAAATGCACCATGTGGAACCAAAACATCTACCTCTATATGTTGTGGATGAGCAGCTAGAGGAAGAGGGGCTAGTCCAAGCAATCCAACACAAGCAAAAGATGTCATGGGTACGAAGGCTATGGATGTGGTTAACAACACGAATGTGGTATACAGTGTTTTGAGTGCCAAGGATTTGGGCATTTGGCTGTTGAGTATACTAATCATCAATGTTTAAGTCGCCATGGGTATAAGACATGAAATTTGTAGTTCCTCTGGTGGATGTATTACCTCTTTTTAATAATGAGCAAGAAAATAATTCCCCTCACTAGTGCAATAAAGGGATTGTGTAATGAGGTTTTATAATGTCTATGTTTTGTGGTGTGATGTTACAAGGTGTGGCTAGGTACTCGAGGAGGAACCTGTTGTCTTTTTTTTTAAGGTTTTATGTGTGATCATCTAGTATCAATTCTTCTTGATTTTGGATCAGCAATCTCGTTCATTCAACATTCCTTGGTGACATAGTGCTCTCTTATAATGAAGCTTGCTCAACAAACACTTTGAGTATTGTACGAAAACAATAAATCTTTTGCTCTCTCTTCTCATACTTGTTATGCTTTTATTTGACTAGGGTCATATTCTAAGGCATTGCCTCTTTGGGTTATACCTTTTCAATTGTATGATGTGATTTTGGGTTATGCGTGCTGAGGATGTGTGTGTGGACTTCAACATGGGGGAGGTCTTTATTCTTGGTTGCTCCCCTTTACAAGTAAAATTTAAAATACAATTTGGAGTTCGTTCATCTCTTTAAGCTGTTAGTCTTTTATTTGGATTCATCTCTAGAATGGATATGGAAAAGCTTCTTAGTCAGTTTTTAGATTTACAATAGCTAGTGGTGGTTGGGAGGACTGTGATCAACACTCACTATCAAATTGATACAAAAGATGTTACACTAATAAAGGCTCAAGTTTATCAACAGTCTCCATGAGAGACACAAGAAATGGCATAGGGTGTTCGAGATATGTTAACTCAAAGAGTGGTATGTCCATCTTGTAACCCGTGGACTTTTGAATTTCATATTGTTGACAAAGCAAATGAAGGTAGGCGTTTCACAATTGATTTTTAGCCTTTAAATAATATGATAGTGCTAGATAGTTATTATATACCCTGCATGGATGACCATATTGATAAATTGGGAAAGAGTCGTTGGTTCATGACATTGGATTTAACTTCAGGTTATTGACAAGTTCCTCTCTGTATCCAAGACTGCTTAATGGATTGTATGAGTTCACAATGATGCCTTTTAATTTGCTGAATGCTTTAGCAACATTTCAACAATTCGTGAATGAAGTTATCCAAAGTGTGAAATCTTTAAAATTTGCAAGAGTGTTTATGAACGATCTTTTGATGCATACAATTGGTACATGGAAAGAACATTTCGCTCACATGGAACATGTCTTATTGCAATTGCAACAATATTGACTAATGTTGAAATTATTAAAATGCAAGTTTAGTCAGACTTCTATAAAGTATTTGGGAGTTGTTATTTCTCATGAGGTTATTCGTTCAAATCCAATGAAGATTAAGGCAGTAAAAAGTTCCTAATTCCAAAGACACATCCTGAGCTTTAATGATTTATGAGCAAGGTGACTTACTTGGTGTAGTTCATTCCATGTTTAGTTGATGAAATGGCTCCACTAAGTGCTTTGCTCTATTCTCCTTCTTTCTCATGGTCCTCTTAGTGTTAGTCCTCCTTCGAGTTTCTTATCTATCTCTTAACCTCTACCCCTCTTTTGTATTATTCTAATTTCTCTCATTCCTTTATTCTTTGTATTGATGGTTCAAATATTGGTTTGGGTGCTGATCTCACACAAGAAGATCAAAGTGGTCAACAACATTCTATTGCATATGCAAATCGAAGTCTCAACGGTTCAAAATTCAACTATTTAACTACGAATAAGGAATGTTTAACAATTGTTTAGGCATTTCACAAGTTCCATGTTTATTTTCACAATTCTTCTACATCAGTGGAATGTGATCATGTTTTAGTGCATTCCGTGTTAAAAAAGAAGCATTTGATGGGTCAACATGTGCAATGGACATTAGCATTGTAAGATTATCAATTTATAGTCTATCATTGTCCAAGTTCTTCAATGGTTGATGTGAATGCTTTATCATGGGCACCCGTTCTTATGGGTATTCTCTCATCTTTAAAACCGAGTCTTTATGAAATTGGGTTAGCACAACGCTTTGAACTATGAAGTCAATGAATAATCAATGCACTCAAAGCTCTTAAGTTGGTAGCAGATGTTGATGTTGATTTTTAAGACCATGTTACAAAGTTCATGATGGTAGAGGATCTTTTTTATTTTGTGGGACAACTGAAATAGGTACTCCACCTCGACTAGTAATCCTATTATGTTATGTACCTTACTTTCTTCATGCTTTTCATAATGATCTTCTATCTGGTCATCTCAGGTTTCACAAAGTGTTGGACAAGTTATATTCTCAATTCTATTGGCCTCATCTTTGACATGATCTTCATCAATATCTGCAAACCTGTCATTTGTGTCAAGTTTGAAATCGTTGATTTACTTCTTCTAGTGGTCACTTGCAATTTATACAAGTCCATCATCTTTTTGAACTAGTTGCATATGATTTCATTGGTCTGTTTTCAACAACAAAAGCAAGGAACACATATGTTATTATTTTGTTGGACTACTTGACACGGTACTTGGAGGTCTAGGCTCTTTTGAAGGTTAAGGCAACTCACATGGCAGATTTCTTGTTTCAATCGAGTGGTGTTATAGCATGGGTGTCAAGAGCATTTTCTTTCATATCAAGGGCCTCATTTCACAACCAAAGTTTTGAGTTTGTTAATTATTATGTTGGGGATCAAACAGTCCTTCACAACACCCTATTTGTTAGAGTTTTAACTCAAAGACTCAACGTGTGGTTGCCAACTGGTCATTCGACGTCATCACCATGTGTGAGCAATGCTAAGTCTTTCCAAAACAACCCTAAAAGTCTGACTTAAATGCCTAAATAGGCATGAAACTTAGGGTTCTACTCTAAGTCCCTTAAAATGACTATCCCCCTAACCCAAAGGATAACCCGAATAGACTTCAGGACTCTGCCCCATGAGACCTAGACAAGCTCATGCCTTAACCTCATCAAGGGGACATGTCTCACACATACCCCCGTGGTAAAGTTAAGGCATCATCACTTACCCCTCAAGGAATCACTCTCATCCGGAGTACAACCTTATAGGGCAACAAGGGTTCCTTGAACCACAATTAATCTCAAAGGGTTTGAGTGGCCAAGTCATATCTTAGACTAGGGCTAGTACTTAGTGAAGTCACAAGTGTGCACTGTAGGTGGACATAAGTGTTTTTGCTAAGTAAACTACCTAAGGCTAAGTTTGAATATTCCTAAGTACAAGACCTCACGAGTGTCTAACAAAAGGGCTCATGCTAACAAGCTTAAGTTATTCAACCCCTGAATTCTAAGGAGAACACCCTTAGCCAAGTGTACTAAATAGCACACCTAGTTATGAGACCTGACTTTCCTTGAGCCAATGCTTTGAGGCTTAGCACGCACAAGCACGCCTACTTCCTAGACTATCCACCCCTCAGTGACAAACCCATGACACAACCCCAAAGGGCGTGCCTCAAGTATTATATTGTGTGTTATCTAGTCTAGTGTTACATGTTCATGTGACACTGTTTTCAAGATGTGGGCTATCTTGCCATAGCCCCTGACTCAAGGGCTACACTTGGTACCACGAATGTGGCTCACAAATGCCAACTCTAGAACCCCGTTGTGAAACTTTATGGAACATGGTAAAGAGAACTTGTCAGTCAAGATCCCACACCCACAGTTGAATAAGAACACGGATATTCCCTGCTTAGCTGTGAGTGTTACTCTTAACTTGACGCGGAGAAGGAGGCTGAAGACATGCCTCATCCTTTAACCCTTGGAACATGCATTCTAACAAGACCTCCCAGGCATGAATTTACCAACATTAAGGATAGGCTACCCGAAGGTGGGACATACCCTATCGTTTGGAAGTTGGGGTGGCACAACAAAGGATTGTGCCTTGACGACACAAGTTAGAGCTTGCATATGTAAAACTTAGTTATAAACCCATGAACTCTCACAACATGTACTATTTAATATATGTGACAGAGGCCCTCCCTTTGTTTTCCTATTTTATAAAGTGTGCTAGCATAGAATCTCATTCCCAATGGGAATATACTTGATGAGCTTTAACTTAACGACCCATTGACCCCTAAACCCTAACCTAAGGGATTTAGGATGTGGGGTTAGGGCAACCCTAAGGGTGTTTCTACACATATTCGACATGTTAAACTCACTAAAACTAACAATAACCCAACCAAGATACAAAAAAACAAGAATAAGAGTTTTCTAGAAGGTAAGTGCTATCTTCACCTAGAGTTTCTCGAGATATTTAGGGATATTTAGCCGGACTACCCCTAAACACCTAAGTGCACTAAGCAGGACTGTTTCTCACTATAATTGTCAGAGTTTTAAGCGGAGGGTTAACACGTGGCAACACGTGGCCACCAAGTGGCCTTCCGACGTCAATTCCCTGTGTGAGCAACGCTAAGTCTTCCAAGATAACTCTAAGAGTCTGACTCAGATGCCTAGTTAAACAGAAGACTTAGAGTCCTACCCTAAGCCCCCTAGAATGACCACCCCGAACCTAGAGGATATCCCAAGTAAACTTTTAGGATCCTATCCCAGTAGACCTAGATAGGCTCATGCCCTAACCCCACAAAGGAGATGCGTTTCACACATGCCCCGTGACAGAGCTAAGGCATCGTCACTTACCTTTTAAGGAATCACCTCATCCAAGAGAACAATCCCTTTAGGGAGACAAGGGGTACCTTGAACCATGACTAACCCTTAAGGGTTTGAGTGGCCAAGTCATACCCTAGACCTAGGGCTAATACTTAGTGAGGACATGAGTGTGCGCCGTAGGTGAACACGAATGTTCTACTTAAGCAAACTCCATAATGCTAGGTTTGGATAACCTTAAGTACATGACCTTACGAATGTCTCATGATAGGGCTTTTGCTAATGAGCTTAGGTTGTTCAACCCTTAGATCCTAAGGAGAACACCCCTAGCCAGGTGTGCCAAAGCACACCCAGTTACGAGACCTAACCTCCCTTGAGCAAATGCCTAAGGTTTAACACCCTAGTGCGAACAGAAGCATGTATGTTTATTAGAGTATCCAACCCCTTGGCGACAAACCCATGACACAACCCCAAAGGGCGTGCCTCAAGCATTGTATCGTGTGACTTTTTATCCCAGTGTTACATCTCCATGTGACACTGCCTTCCACGATGTGGGCTATCATGCCATATCCCTTAAATTCAAGAATTGCACCAAGTGCCACAAACGTGGCTACTAATGCCAACTCTAAAACCCCTTAATACCCTCAGGAATTGGGTAATGTGAACCTGTCAAACAAAGATCCCACGCCCACGGTTGGAAAAAGACACAAATATGCCTTGCTTAGACATGAGTGTTACACCTAGTTTGACGTGGAGGAGGAGGCTTGAGAAAGCCTCAACCTTTGCTTCTTGGAATGTGCATTTCGACAAAACCCTCCATGCATTGAATTCGCCAACGTTAAGGGTGAGCTACCCCGAAGGTGAGACGTACCCCTATCATCTGGAAGTTAGGGCGGCACAAACAGAGGGTTGTGCTTTGACGACACAAGCTAGAGCTTGCACCGGGAGAAGAGTAACGAGCCCAGTCATGAAACCCAAGAACCCTCATTCCTAATACTCACCTTATTTATGTTGATGGAGCCCCCTCTTTTCCTAAATGTGTTAAGTGGGCTGGCACGAAATTAGCTAGCCCCTTATTAAGCTAATGAGAGATGTATAACTTAGCCTAATTCTAACCCTAAAACCCTAAAACCCTACTAAAACAAGCTGAACTCATCTACATTAACCAATCAACCTAACTAGGACGTTAAAATTGGGGGTGGGTTTTCTAAAAGGTAAGTTTTAGCTTCACTTAGACTTTCCTGCAAATACCTAATGACCCAGCCGGACCATCACCAGATACCCAAGTGCATTAAGCGGGCCTGTTTTCTACTACATCTAGGGTCCATCAACATAGTACAGTAGGTAACAACAGTCAACGTCCAAAGTAAAGAGTCCAGTCATAATTAAAAAACTATGACAATAACTAAGGGTTGCCAACATAGTTCGGTAAGTAACAACAATCAACTTTTCAAAGTAAAGAATAGTCATAAATAAAACTATACATTCGAAAATGTTTAATGTCCTCATTGACAAATAATTATAATTCTAAGATAAATAATGTTAAAAAAATTAACTAAAACTAACATATTATTCTAAATTTACAACTTTTAAAGGGGTTATATGTAAATATAAAACTTCTAAGGGTATATAAATATAAAACTTCTAAGGGTATATAAATATAAAACTTATAAGGGTATATATAAATATAATAAATTTAAAAATAAAATTGTATATTTTTTCTCTTAAATTAAATATTTTAATGATTTTATATACATATAAAGAAAAAGACCTTGGGGGTTAACGCATTTCATATGTTTATAATATATATTTTTTAAATACAAGTTTTCTCCTGGTTTTTAATATTTGTCAATTAATAATTAATCACCATTAATATGGGGGGGGGGGGGGAAACGTTCCCGGCTAACTCTAATCACAGAGTTAAATGGCAAACTCTTTTGTGTGCGTGTATTGTTAATTATTTTTATATATTTATATATACAATATCAGCTTTCTTTGTATGAAATCTTAAACATAAATGTCAATTTTAAATTTAAAATTAGTTTAAATTTTAAAGTTTAAATTAAAATCTATCAATTGTTAGAATTAAACTCATCACTCACATTCACTTAATAATTTATATTATTTTCATAATAAAATATGGCTTTTTAGGTTAAAAGTGAACGTGCGCAGATAATGTTGAGTTTAATGAAGTTAAAAATTTATTAAATCAGTATATTGTAAAAATTGTGCATGATTATTGATTATTAATAGTTTATTTTAATTAAAATGCTTTTAAATAGTATTTCTAAATTTATATGATGGACAACAGCGAACAAGGGGATTTTTTTTGAAAATCTAAGACTTGTGTTTTAATTAAGTTAATTTATGGATTAATTTTAATTAAATTTTTTTGAATCTTATTAATGTAATTAAGTGAAGTTAATTTAATATGTAAGATGTAACTTTTGCAACGGGTTTCAGTTAACCTTATATAAGTTTGTAAATGTGTATATGTGTGATTTAATTTTATGTTTTATAACAGTCAAGAGAGTAAAAGTCTATAACATAGTAAGTACATCACTTTTTTTAGAAAAGCTATTAGGCTACGTGTGTGTATGTATATTAAAATATCTAAATTTTAATTAAGTTTTAAAATGTATTAAGTAATAATTTTAATAATAACTTAAATAATAAATATTATGTCATATATGAAAATTATATTTAACAGACACGATTAAAATACATTTATAAACATTTGATAATTTAGCTAATATATTAATATATTTACATACCTTAATTATATTTAAATCTAAGCTACTATTTATAATTAAATTTTATAGATATATTATTATTATTATTATTATTATTATTATTATTATTATATAAATCCAAGTGCGGCATATTTTAATTTCGAGTAGAAGCGAGGTGGGGCCCACAATGGCGGGGATGGGAATCGAACCGGAGGCGGGGGCATTTGTCGCAACGCAGGGAGGAGGCGAACAAGCTCGATCCATGGGGGAAGCTCGAGTACAGCAAGCCGCCATGTCTCCCTCATCTTCATCGTCTTCCTCGTCTTCTCCTTCCCGTGTGTTGATTTCTTCATCGGCCGCCGCCTCGGACAGGGAGCTCCTCATGCCCTGTTCCATGACCCCGAAGATCCCAAACAAGGCACTCCTTCCCCATCTGGCTATCACTCTGGCCGCGAGGTAAAATCAACAGTCTAAGCTGCCTATTAGGTGCCATTGCTGTAATGCATCTATTAGTATTCTTAATCATAACAATGCTCAAAACAGCAGTGTAGAGGTAAACATTGTGTGTAATCCCGATTTCCGCAATCTAAGCTACCCAGTTCTTTCGATTGTATATAATTATCCCTCTGTGTCCACTTTGTTCTAAACAGTTTTGCTTCGATTTTAAGTTACCCATCTAAGTACAAAGTTTTGTTTTTTATGTTTATTTTTCTGGTTTTCATGTTTATATTTGTTTATGCAGGCTTTCTATGCTGTTCTTCAGAGCTGGGCAACAAAGAAGTTCATGAGTGGATTGTAAGTGCTTATATATATATATATATATATATATATATATAGATAGATAGATAGATAGATAGATAGATAGAGAGAGAGAGAGAGAGAGAGAGATAGAGAGATAGAGAGAGAAGAGAGAGAGAGAGAGAGAGAGAGAGATCTGTGTGTGTGTGTTTAAAGGTCTGTATGCATGTTGCATGAAACCAATGGACGATCTTTTCTAGTTGGTTTTCAAATGTGTTCAACATATTGTGTGTGTGTGAGAGAGAGAGGAGACGTACATATGTATTTTATTTCTGAACAGTACAAATATCTTGAACTACTTATTATAAAACTCTGGATTAAGCATTACATCTGTTTACCTATCATTTTTTCATGCACAGTGTAATTCTGTTTCCACTGGCAATCACTTTCTACATTACCTGGTGGTTCGTGGAGTTCGTGGATAGTTTCTTCCGTCCCGTCTATGTACACTTGGGGATAAACTTCTTCGGTAAGCATAAATTAATTTCATTACTTTCGTTGATTTATTAAACAACATGTATTAGTTATACTAAACAAGGACTGGACCTTGTTTGTGTAATATATATCTTGTTTAACGTCCGATAGGCTTCACGTGTTTATACTAAATAATGAGAGCATTTCTCGTAATTAAGTTCGTACAATAATCAAAACTATCATGAACAGGTGAGAGAGAGAGAGCAGACGTCCTCTAATTAACTATAATATTATTGTGTGTGTAAGTAATCACTCACTCACACACACACAGGCCCAAGTGCCATTGTTTGGGCCTGTGTGTGTGTGTGTGTGAGAGAGAGAGAGAGAGTGAGTGAGTGAGTGAGTGACTGACTTATGTAACATGTCTATTAGGACTTGGATTTGTGACGACGATTGTGTTTATATTTCTGGTTGGAGTCTTTGTGTCTTCATGGACGGGAGCTTCTGTGCTCATGGTGGGAGAATGGTTTATCAAACGAATGCCACTCGTGAGACACATATACTCTGCCTCTAAACAAATCAGTGCTGCCATCAATCCAGGTATATATATGCATACATATGTAGTGTACACCACACACACACGCTATATGTGGGTGCGTGTGTTTAAGTTTATGCTGATATATAAACTTGTTTTAGCAGATCAGAATACTCAAGCGTTTAAGGAAGTAGCAATTATAAGGCACCCTCGCATTGGGGAGTATGCAATTGGTTTCATCACATCTAGCGTCGTCCTGCAGGTACTTGAACTCTATATAATGAAGTACTTCATGTTGTTACCATACTAAATCTTACGTCATTAATACCATTGTACTTACAATATTATATTAATTAATTAATGACGATTTAAATTTGTATTATTCTAGAATGAGTCAGGTGATGAGGAGCTTTGCAGTGTATATGTACCCACGAACCATTTATATATTGGTGATATTTCCTCGTGAACTCTCGAGATGTTATCAGGCCAAACTTATCTGTTCGCGAAGGAATTGGTATATTGTTCATTACCTAAAATTAATAACCTCTCACTCAGTAATATCTCATAATGTTTTTAATGTTATATTACTATATTCTTATTTATTAATAATATTTATCTACCGGTTTTGCAGAGATTGTAGCTTCTGTGGGTATGTCGATGCCTCAAACAATTGCCTCTTTAGAGCGACGGGAGCGATTAAACCGAGTTAGCAGATAGACTAAGTTTCTGTATTAGTTCTTTATATGTTCTTTTTATTAACCTCAGTTTTGTGATTGAGATATAGGAGTTCGAGTGCTGTAAACTTTTTTTATTAATGTTGATATTATCTTAAAAGGTTTTTAAATTGTTAATAGAAAATATAAAGTTTATAATCATTGTAATGTAGCATTACATATGCAATTTAAATTTTGAAACTGTACTTATATTTATAATTATAAATTATAATATGAAAACATAGAGAAATCATAATTAACAAATATTAACAAACAATGTTCAGATTAACTTTGATTTTATTAGACATGCGATACTACCATTAATCTTGTAAAGTATCATGGAAAGGAATAACATAGATACTCGTGCACATTGCGTGTGTGTAATTCATTATAATTAGGACATACGATTCATCATCGGTATCAAAGTTTTTATTTTAAACTAAAGATATTACTTTAAATATAAGTCTCTTAATATTAATAAGATACTATAGACAATGTGCATATACATGCTTATGTGTATTGTATAAATATCATATGTAAAATGTGTAATGCTATATATATATTGACATCCAAAAGATAAATGAATTGATATGTTGTGATGTAAGATCCACGTGTATGGCTGCATGTGCACATATTATTATTAGGGTGGATTTTGATATCCGTCGATTGGATTCAATCTGGACCACTCGCTCTTGTATATAAGTTAGGGTTTCTGAACTAATATATATACACATTTCTATATTCCGAGCTCTCACATTGGTGGAGGTGAGGGGCACCTCTAATTGTCCCTACGGAGTGCTCGGATTTGTGTCTTTTTTTTCTTTTTTTGTCTTCTTAGGTCTAGCTTTTCCATTGTCTAGATCTATTCCTTTCTTGTGGATTTTGTCTTTTCTTCGTCATGAATCCACAACAGCAAATCCCTTGTCTGTGGAGCAGTTACTCATGCAGTTGTTGGATGCCATGCGTGTGCAATTGAACAATCATTCTCAGTTGATGGCAGCATTCACAGGCCAGGGTACTCCTCTACATGTTGCAAACCCCGTGTCCGGCCGGATTTCTTTCGCGGAAATCCTGGAGATGATGTGTACCATTGGTTTGACCACTTCACTGTGGTTGCCACATATCATTCGTGGGACGGTGCTCAGTGTTTGCGCGAGTTTCCTACTTGTCTTCAAGGGACGGCGTTGCAGTGGTACAATGGTCTGGACGTTGCAACTCGTGGAGATTGGAATATTCTTCCAGAGATCTTCAAAACGTGCATTTGGGCATGCGGACGACTATTGTGATGATTTTTCAGCAGTTGCATCGTATTCGTCAGGAGCCATCTGAGTCGGTGATGCAGTTTGGTGTTCGCTTTCGAAGCCTTTTGCTGCGTGCAGAACCTAACATGTCGGAACGCATCAAGTTAGGTATGTTGTGGCCAGCACTTCGTCAAGACCTTGTGGGGCTTGTGCATGCACTAGCTCCAGTGACTCTTGACGATGCTTTGAGGCTGGCACAACGATATGAGTCGTCACCTCTCCCACTTGCGCCTTCACGTGCTCTGTTCCACTCATGTTGGGGATGGACCTGCTCCGATGGAGGTTGAGGCTGTTGCCGCTCGTGTACCAGCACAAGGTGGGGCCCGTGGACGAGGACGTGGACGTGCAGTTCGTTGTTGGGCCGTGTGATGAGGTTGGACACACGTATCGGCGCTGTCAACGGTTTCCCGATTGGCGTCCCCATTTCCAGGATGGAGGCCATGGCGTCAACAACGTCCGGTTGGTGCTGCTGCAGTGGAAGGTTGTGATGCGGTGGATCTTCCGGGAAACGACGAATCGCACGAGTAGAGGAGGGTCCTCGTGCGAATAAATTAGTGACCCCTCCATCTTTCTTTCGGGAGTATCATCAAGGGGTTCACTCGGCACCAAATCATCCGGTTTTCACTTTTCAAGCTCGTTTTAATCACACGCCACGTCTGTTTTCCTTTCAGTGTTGGTGGATACAGGTTCAAGTTTGTCCTCTGTTTCTCAATCTGTTGCTACACGTTGCAGCCTTCATTTGCGTCGTGCGGTAGAACCAGTCTTCATTCTGTACGGCAACGGACATACTCATGCTTGTTCGCGGGATGAAGTGGACATTGTTGTTCGTGTGGATGATCGTGAGCTCGAGCTTCAATCTTTGCGGGTGGTGCCGAGTCAAGCTTTTCACCTTATTCTTGGTATGGATTGGTTAACTCGCAATCATGCCAAGTGTGACTTTGAAAAGTCTCCCCCTTGTTTGACTCTCCCTCGTTTTCTTCCATTCCTCTTACTTCTATTCCACTTCGTCCATCTGCTTCCACCTCTGCTTCCATCACTTTTGTCTCACCCTATTTCCAACCATTTTCCCTTCATGCTCTTCCTTTCCTTCTTGGATCCATCAGATGATCGTCGTGCTGTAGTTGTTGATCAACTCAAGAAGGAGTATGCTGATCTTTTCAACTTCGACTTGTCATCTGGGGCCAAGATTGCGACACGCCACCCTATTCCAACTGGAGAGCTAGGCCAATCAAGGTACCTGTTCGGCTCGGTCACCAAAGGAGCTCAAGATCTTACGAGCGAATGTCAAAGAGATGTTGGAGAAGGGTGTTATCCGGAATCTCGAAGTCCTTGGGCGTGCGAACCTCACCTTGTGACGAAGCCTGATGGGAGCGTTCGATTCTGCATTGACTATCGCCCGTTAAATGAGGTAACCGTCTCAGATGTGTACCCACTTCCTCATACTGCAGACCTTTTGGATCGACTGGGGCGGAGCCGTTGGTTCACCAAGTTAGATCTCGCATCTGGATATTGGCAAGTTCCGATGGCTGACATGGACATTCCCAAGACTTTTTCGGACACCATTTGGCCTGTACGAGTTCTTGGTGATGCCTTTCGGTTTGAGCAATGCTCCAGCAACTTTCCAGCGTATGATGGACGAGGTTCTTTGCGACATGCCGGAGGTGACTGCCGATTTCATCGATGATGTTTTGATCCATTCGGATGGAACGTGGGAGGAGCATGTCGGTGATGTACGTAAGGTTTTGGATGCTGCGGGAAGTTGGTTTGAAGTTGAAGCCATCTAAGTGTGTGTTTGGATCAAAGGACACCACTTATCTGGGTTATCGCATTTCACGTGAAGGTTTGCAAGTCGATCCTGACAAACTAGTTGCAGTTTTGAAGTTCCCTACGCCAAAGTGTGTGAATGATGTGCAACGCTTTCTTGGCAAGGTACAATATCTGGGTCGTTTTGTGGATCATCTTTCAGATCGTACTGCACCGTTGCGCGCGTTGTTGAAATCGTCAATGACTTCTTTTGTTTGGTCTAAGGATTGCAAGCAGGCATTTGCAGATCTCAAAGAGTTGTTGACGACTCCTCCAGTTTTGGCGTACCCGGATTACACGTCCTTTCATCTTGCGTGTAGATGCTTCTGACATCGGCCTCGGGGGCGTATTGATGCAGGAGAGTAGGTGTTCCTGGCCAACGACATCCCATTGCGTACATCAGCCGTACATTGCAGCCAGCAGAGGTGAATTACTCCACGACAGAAAAGGAGTGTCTAGCAGCAGTTTGGGGTTTTGAGAAGCTCCATGCCTACTTGCATGGTTCGCGGACGTTGTTGGAAGGCGATCATGCAGTCACTTCGTTGTTGAAGCGAAGAATTTGATTGGCGTACTGCTCGGTGGGCCTTGAAACTTCAAATTTACGACTTTGAAGTTGTTCATCGTCCAGGGAGTTCCATGGCTGATGCTGATGCTCTTTCTCGGGCTCCTCTTCCACCTTCTCTCTCTTCTGTTGCCCCAGAGGAACCAGTTGTTCCAGCTTCAGTGGACTTTTTGGAAAGATTCCGTACCATCAGCAGTTGCTGTGCTTGACGTTCAGTGTCCGCAGAATGCAGAGTTAGATTTGCCGTCTTTGGATGAGGTTCGGGAAGCTCAAAAGGTTGAGCCGTGGATTCGAAGGCTTCGTGATGGGTTTGAGAATCCTGCATCACTTGCTGATGACTTGCCTTTCAGGCATTTACATTCACAGTATCGCCTTCAGGATGACCTTCTTTATTTTGTGGGGACTGATCCAGATGATCCTTTGCGGTTGGTGGTGCCTTCAATCTTCATTCCACGCTTCCTCCATGCTTACCATGACTCTCCTATTCTTGGCGGGCACATGGGACATCGTCGGGTGATGGAGAAGCTGCGCAGATCTTTCTATTGGCCGGAGTTGCGAGGAGATGTGATTCGGTATGTGCGTAGCTGTGTGTGGTGCCAAGCTCGCAATACTCCCCCATGTGCTTCGGAAGGACGGTTGGAGTCAATTGCAGTTTCTCGTCCGTTTGATTGGTGGCATTTGATTTGATGGGACCTTTTCCGCGGTCAACTGCTGGTAACGAGTACGTTATTATTGCTTCTGATTACCTAACTCGTTGGGTAGAAGTTGGTGCTCTTACTGGCGACTGCTGCCACTCCTTAAGGGTCTTGTCCCGGAGCGAATCTCGGATAATGGTCCCTGCATTTATGGCTGAGGCATTTCATGTTTTGACATCTCGACTAGGGATACGCCACACTTTCACAAGTGCTTATCATCCTCAGACGGATGGTTTAGTGGAACGGCTCTCAGAACCTTCAAGGGGATGATCGAAGTATGTGAACTTTCAACATTCAGATTGGGATGGTTATCTGCCGTCTCTCCGATATGCTTATGTCACTGGAGTTCAAAGTTCCATTGGTACTTCCCCATATAAGCTTGTATGGTCATGACCAACGGAGTTGGGTTTGCCTTCTCGGTTACCGCGAGCTGCTGATGCTAGGTCGTGGGATCGGTATCTGACGAGCATTTTCCATTGGTTCGTGCGGAGTCAGCAGAACACTTGGGCCGCGTACAAGTAGGACAACAACAACGTACAACTCGCATCATCGTCCTCCTACGGAGTACAAGGTTGATGAACTGGTGTTGGTTCGTTTTCCCAAGCTTACGGTACGTGGTTTAGCTAAGAGTCTCCTTCCTCAGTGGAAAGGACCGTTACGGCAAGTAGGGCCACAGGTTTATGAGGTTCGGCACGACATTCAACCCGATCCTCCGGAGATTGTACATGTGCAACGGTTGAAGCATTTTGTGCAACGGGAACAAGTTGTGCCGCCTACAGATCCACCAGTGCCTCCTCCTGATGTTCCTCCAGATCCGGGCCCGTCTACAAGAGAACCCTAACCAACTTACACCCTTCCGAGAGGAGGGGATGATGTAAGATCCACGTGTACGGCTGCATGTGCACATACTATTATTAGCGTAGTGGATTTTGATAGCCGTCGGATTGGATTCAATCTGGACCACTCGCTCTTGTATATAAGTTAGGGTTTCTGAACTAATGGATATACACATTTCTATATTCCGAGCTCTCACAGTGATATATTTAGAGTTTTCATATATATTACAAAAGAAAAATGAAAGATTTATAATATCCTATACCTTACACACAACATGCTTATACTTTCAATATTGTTAAATGTATAAAAACTGACTATCAACCAGTATGACATACTATTTTATATGTTAATATATGTATACATATTGTGACACTTAGTTATGTATAAAATATATTTTTATTGTTCAATATATTAATTAAGATTATTACATAATATAATATATGAGTATATACCCATATATTTATGTGTGATTATGTAAAAGAAATTTATAAGTATTTAGAGATCAATTAAATTAATTATATAATATAAATATTAAAGTAGTATTTAATCACTTAAAGATATATTGATGATGCATTATTATCAAATTCTTCAAGCCTATTCTCCCGCACAATAAATTACTTTATGGCATGTCAGTTTGTTTATACTTTTAATTGTTTATATACATAAATATTAGTATGGCGTTTTTGTGTCTGTAGCATGTTTAGTACTGATGTAATTTGCAATCTTAAATTGTTTTTTATTATGTAATTTAATAATTCAATAAATTTTCACAAACACGTAATGTTAAAGACATAGGTCTTTAATCTACTAGGCGTAAGTAAAAATAACAACTTATTATTCTAAAAATTATTTTTTTATATTAAAAAATACTAATTAAATAATTAAAATTGTTAATTATTAAGAAAATGGGATTATAAACATTCCCATTTTAGTTACAACGTTCACGTATAATATTATGTAAAACATAATTACGAATAATATATTCTAGAATAATATATAATTACGGATATTGTGTTGATGATTTATAAATAAAATATTATATTGTATTGTAATAAAAAGATTAAAGACAAAATCAATCCATAAGACATTAGAACAAAAACAAATTAAATTAAAAACAATACGATATTGAGTAATATTATTATTATTATTAAGTATAAGTTTATAAGTTTTAATGAAGTTTAATGTTTAAATTAGTAGTGGAATTTCGATTTGAATATGAAATTTCACTAGTGATTTTAAAATTAAATTTAAAATATATAAATTTATAATTTATAAATTTAATTTTAAAATTAATAATATGATCTTAATTAATATATATATAATATAATATTTTAAATTAAACTATGTAAAATATAGTTAATTTTATCCATAATTCTTTTTGTTTTTTGATATATGGGAGAGAATGTGATTTTTTATTGATAAAGAGATGAAGAGTTTGTGTAATGTTATTATTATAAACTTAAATATTATATATAGGATGAATTTAAATTAAAGATTTTATTTATATAAATTCATTTAATAAACTCAATCTTTTAAATAACTTCTTTTGTTTTTAAAGTAGTAGAAAATACAAAGCATGATCATTTTGTCTATTAAAAATGGAAGTGCATTTAAGTATTTGTGTATAAATAAAATAACCTTACATTAATGGCTACCAAAACAATCGTTTAAGTGGAATATATAACTAAAACTTTATGCGTTTCATCAATGTTTGATTCAATTCAAACTCATTAAAGAATTTTTTTAAAGAATAAAAACTTTTTTTAAAAGCTTAAGTTTAAACATTAAATTATTACAAATCCTACACATTTCAAGAGGATGCATATATTGGTGGTTATGATTCACAACGATGAACTTGTAAGCATTGTAGTAAAACCTTGGGAGGTAATTTGAAATAATTAAAACTCACATTTAAGTTATGTGTAAAGAAAAACTATCCATTTTGATAAGGGTGTATCAAATTTAATCAAACAAGAGTTTAAAGTAAAAGATATATTCCAATTGTATTTAGAAAGGGCATTGCAATTAAAGTTAATCAATGGTAAATGCCATGGTTAAACATTGAGGTAATCTTCATTCATATATATATTAACATTAAAATGCAAAGTCCAAGAGATACTTTTAATGTTATTGGGATGTTTATTAATATTGATTTACAATAACAATTGGAGTTAAAATTTCTTCAACATCACATCTTGTATTTACAAGTATTCAATTTCAAACGAATGTTTAAAGATGGTAAACGCAATTAACACTAGAAAATTTTTCAAAACGAACATTATAAAATCATGTATATATTAATCTATATAAATGTATTGCCATTCAATACTGTATAATTTTCATTTTCAAATGATTTTTTACTTAATGTTTAACAAGTTGGTTTTGGTTATTTGATAAATAAAAACCTTAGTATGTATTTAACATTTTAATGAAAAATGTGACAACTTATGCAATCGGTGAAAGAAGATTGAAAAGAGTATGGATGCATTGTTATTTTTATAAATGATAATGTTTTAAAAAGAGAGTTATTATGAACATCATAGTTACGAGTATTTATGAATGTGTTTTTCTTGAAATGTATTGATGCTTAAATAATATAAACAACACTCAACACTTTGTAACATGTTGTACATCATGATCCATTGATTTTTCTTAATGGATTTTAAATAGATATTTAATTTGAACTTCATTTCCCTTTTCACGATCAATCTTAATAAAATTAGAAAGAGCGAACTATTTAATAATTTCAACTTATTCTTTTTTAATTATGTCATCATTAATCAACTTTTATAAACTTTCTTATAAACAATTTATGCACTCGAAAATATGTTCCATCCTTATTAATAATCTTTAAGACTTTTAGTATAGTCACATAAGTAAAACAACTTTGTATATCTTATTTAGAAATTAAAGTTTCTTAATTTAGTTAGTAACTTTTTGTTTTACACCATTTTCATACCACTTGTTATTCATTATAAACTATTTTATGTTTTTCAACATCTTATTTTCCACAAATTAATTTATAATTATAAAGCTATATACAAAATGCTAGTGAAAAGCAATATGACAAAATACAATTGAGAGTTTTATGCTCTTAATAAATAACCTCACAAACTCTTCATATCAATATGTAATAGCGCAATCCAATTGTCAATATCCTTAAATAAAATATTTAAAACATGCACAATATGAGAAAAATTAGTAGTTAAAGACTTTTTTTTCTTTACACAATTATTTGCATTATTCATGATGAATGCACAACATTTTAAGCTCTAATTTCTCAATAATAAACTTTAATTGCTTGCATTCATTGTGATTGGATAACAAAGGATATTAAAACAAAAAGACACGAACATAAGTATTTTTAATTAATTGGTCCTAATAACTTGGAAATGAAAAGAAAATTCATGGGGTAATATACAAGCTTTTGAATTTTTAAATTCGACAATATGTGTTTAGAATTTGATAAAAATATGTGTCTTAAAAGAGTAGTGGTGAGAAGAATATGAATTTCAACTTCTTAAATTATGCTTTTAATGTTCTTAGTCAACTTTGTATATGTTTCTAATGTAAAGAGAAATTAAAGTATTTAAGCTTAATCCAAACTATTAAAAGAGTTCAATTAAAGTCTGAGAACATGAAAAAGTTAATGTATCATAACATCAAATGTGTTATTGTAGTGTCTATACTTAAACTCTTTCATGTTATAAAAACTAAAATGATGCATATTATAGAAGTTGATATGAATGACATTAATTTATAATGTAAAACATTTTACATAGTTAAAACTTGGTTTTTTTTATAAAAAAGTGTCAATGGTGCAATTAATGGTGATTTAAATTTGTGATTCATTAATTTTGACTAACACATATACATAGGATGGCCCTGACATGGTCATCAAATAGTTATATTATGTGTTCTTACATTTGATTAAATAATTAATAAAATATCAACAACTGTCATTTCACATCATATGTGATTTATGAAGTGAACAAAACTATTAACGAAGTGAGCCATACATGGAGCAAATGTTGTTTTTTTAAAAGTTTTTATTTCTAATAACTCAATAAGTTGTCTTAATTTTCAAATACTTTATGACAAAACTTTTAGAATGTGTGGTTTACTTAGTGAACTTTCATTATCACAAATGAGATTTAATTGTTGTGAACATAATTGAACCGTTCACTTCTTCATTTTCGTATCTTTACCAGTTAACATCATTTATCTAATGTGTCTTTATAATTTAACATGGGGTATTCATGTGTTATTTAATAAATCTAAATTATTTTAATAATTGGATTTAAAATGAATTATAAAACTGTTCATTACTATGTTATCATTATATTTAATTGGATTGAACAGTGAAGATTGTCAATGTTAAAGTTTACTTCGTGATTGCATAATTAATATATAAAAACATGTCTCCTTTAAAAGTGAAATGTTTTTTGAAAACTTAATTTGAAAAATATTACAAACGAAACAATTTACGTAATAAACATTTATGTTACTATATGAACATTAAATGAGTTGATAGTATATATCAAAAGATTTAAATATAACCAATTATATTTTAGGAAAAATATTCATGAAGAAAAGAATATTCATGTGAAACAAAGTATTAGGTGAATCAAATTTCAAATGTTAAATATTATTTCAAAAGCTTTACTTACTTACATAAGTAAAGAAAATCAAATTGCAAGTCGACCACAATGACGTGGTTTTTTGCACTAGAGGTACTATACAATGTATATGTACACATGCACAACGCTCATTGCCTGTGTGCACATGAGATGTGTATGCGTGGATAATTATGTATTTCTATGTAAAACAAACAACCTCATCCGTCGGTATAAAATAGTTACCCGAGGGTGGCATTAGCGAGCTCCAAGTGAGACTCGGAAACTCATACTCCTTGTTTCAAGACCTACTTATGAACCGTCCACTATGGGAAGCTTTATAAGGCTGATGAACGTGCTCAATGAGGAACTGAATGTACGTTAGGAGTCTTTAATGGTGTCTCCCGTGCTCCCTAGTGAGGTTCTAGCCACACGTAAATCTGTCACCTACACATACGTATAAATTGTGTGTGTGTGTGTGTGTTACCTTAAGACTACTATATACAAAAGGCTGTAGATTGTACACGGGATCCATTAAGGGTAGGGGCTACTTGCGTGGGGATTATTAAAATCAACCAAGCATGTGGTTAATCGCACTCCCGAGCTGAGTGGTCAACGAGGACCTTGACCAAGGCCAACAAGCCCATCGCTGTCGCTCCGGCATCCGAACCTTGGGAAGGCCTGCGTGCCGCCACTTGTCGTGACCGTCTCGTGACGAATATTCCTGCTGTTTCCCTCTCCCAAGTAAATAGCGTATATACATACATACATACATATATATATAATATATATATATGTATGTATGTATGTATGTATAAACTGCTTAATAAAAAACATAGTTCTACACTTGTCAAGTATGTTATGTTGTGCACAACATCTAAATTTGTCGACTATCTATTTACTCATCTTTAATGTAAATTATGTGTACATGTGTTCAGATTTAATATATATGGACAGACATATCTACATAAATGGATCTACTATATTATAGATGCCAGCATAAGATAGATAATAACATTAAATACTGGAGCTACATATTCGTTGAGAATACACGTGCGTGTGTATATATACACCTTGTATTGTGTGTGTGAGTAGCGTAATACTCCAACATTTAAAATGTTAATTTACAAATATACACTTACCTGCAACTTCTATGGGATCCGCACTCAGTTTGGGGCAGGTCATTACACAGTGAAGAAGAATTGTTAACAGACCCGAATATTCACCGGGCATGTAAATGAGCGGAACTTTATCGGATTGAGCGTTAACAACGATTATAGAATCACCCTCGTCCGGGAGTACAACCTGAACCATGACTAACCCTTAATTTCAATTGTACGGTAAGAAGAAAACTTCTTAGGGTGGAATACCGTACCGGAGCACAACATCACTCTTAAATGAAGGGTTTAAGGACGGTTTAACCATGACTAAGCACAGAACTAAGACTAAGCATGGTTAAGGTGTGATTCGGTTAAGCATGCTTAGTTTCTGTTTAAGGTTCCTTCAAACGGAAGGAAATATAACTGGCATTTTGCATTTTGCATGTGGCTTTGGAATTTTGCATTTAGAATTGGAATGCGGCATTGGATTTGGCATTTAACATTGGTCTCTCGCTATATCTCTGGTGGCTTCTCATGCAGTGTCTCCGGCGGTTTCTACACCTCCACTTGTTGTGTCTTTTGCAATCGGTTCGTACAGAACTTGTTGCACCTCTGGTGGTATCTCTTGCATCTTCTGCACCTGCAATGGTGTCTCCTAGACGTTCTCAACAGAATGCTGCTCCTTCTGTGATTCTTGCTGCAACTATTTCTGCAGCTTGCCAGCAAATTGCTCTACCTGCTTTATCAGAGTATACTCATGTGGCTTCTCCACTCCTTTTGTACTAGTTCCTTCAAAGTCTTCTGCATAGGGTTCCTCGTTTCCTTATGTGGTTTCGTGATCATGAGCGGCTTCACAGTCGAGGTCTTTCCCAAATGCTCTGCCTCCTCTTCATCCTCCATACCTTCTGAAGTCTCTTTGTCTATCTGAATGTTCTTGATAGTAGGCTTTTCTTCTCTTTGCACACCAACTTTCTCATGGACATCATTCAAGAAGTCTTCTGCTTATTAAACAGTTACATCTTTGTAGTCTTACCAACACTCTTTAACATTTCTTTTATAAAAAGAATAAGAAAAACATTTTCTTTATCACATTATTTAATTTTTTATAATTTACAAGTACTATTAACTTTTAATTCATTTTAAGAATAATCACAAATGGTGATAATCATTACATCTTGTATAAGATAAATGAAACCCAACACTTAATAATTTATCTATTTTCTTCTTAATAAGATGTACATAATTCAAATTTATCTTATATTCTCTTTATTTCATTAGTTCACTTTCTGGTATTGATTATATAATATCTATACACAGTTCAAGAAGTATACATTTAAGATCTTTATAAGACTATACAAAAACATTTTAATACTTTTAAAAGTAAATTTATTTTCTTTTTTTTGAAATTCTTTTTTTAATTCTTGAGCAATAATAAATTTTAGGCTTTTTATTTATATTTATATTCACTTGTTTAAAAAATTTATGGTATACACATATATAAGTTATTCTTATAAATTTATTTATAATTCTTCATGTTGAATAGTTTTATTTCCTTTTAACAATGCACATAAGTTTATACTTGTTAAGACTTTTATATTAAGATATACTTTCAAATTTTCTACTTCTTCCTAATCATTTAATTTATTAAACCAATCATATTTTTTAAAACAACAATTTTTCTTTTTAACATATCTCTTATCACTGATTTACATTCTCTTTTTTTTCCAGTGTGATCTTTCATATTCTTCAATCATGTACAATTTTCAACCAAGGTTTACCAATAACATAGTATATATAATATTTTTTATTTTGATTTGTAAGACAATTAGTGATACCTTATATTCTACACTTATTTAATTTATCATTTTAATATTAAAAGGAGCAGGTCAATAAGGCTTAAATCCATTTTCTTACAAACATGTTCTTCAATCAAATTAATTAATGAAGTTAAATTTATAAAGCTCTTATTTTACTAACATATACTGTGATGCTAAGTATATACCCATCATAATCACTTTTTTTTATATAATGTTTAGCATTCCCAAGGCTTATAGACCCCAGACAGTTATAATAAAATTAGCATTAGCAAATATAATAAAGAACAAACCTGATCTGCAACGACTTGGCATATTCCCGAAAACCCTGGGTGCATACCAGTTGTTTTGCAGAATCCAATGTAACACTTGTTAAGCTGTAGAGATAATACCATACATTATCCATACATATATGAGAGAGAGAGAGACAGATCTTTTCTTCCGTTATGAAACAAACGCACTGCTGTGCGTAAAATCATCTGAAATATGAATAACTTAATATATTTTACTCCGGAATAAGTGCATGATATAAATATCCACGCATGTATATATTGTAATGTGTGTGTGTGTGTGTGTGTATGAAACCCACTGGGAATGCTTTGGTAGAGCTTGAATGGTTTCAATGACAGGTGAACGGCCTGATCAACAGTATATGATTTGTATTTAAAATTAAACTGTATAATACCTATGTAGTATGCATTATATTTTATAATTATATTAAGTATATACCCCGTTATACATTGAAGAATAATAAAACTCACCTGAGATTGAGTCTCTAGAGAAGAATGCCAGAGTTTTTAGATGCACACAGTCGAAATAACTTGTACAAAACAGCCTGCTCGGTAGTCTATTTCATCGATAATCAAAAGCCTAACGTGTAGCAACAGGCTCATAAGATAACACACACACACACACACACACAATAACAATAATAACAATAGCTTACTGCATCTTCTTTTGTTGGTTGTTGAAACTCAAGAGCTGCCTAACGTGCTCCAGTGATACTGCCCGAGGACTGTGAGTTGAAGTTTTGTAGTGCATGAAGTATCTGCAAGAGACAGCACTTGTCATAAACACACACACATGTATGCCATTTATGAGTTAAATATATCATAATTAAATGGCATTGATTGTATATTCTATGATTATTTACCTTGTAGTAAATTTGCCGTGTATCCGTCAGAGTTTGTACAGTTTATACAAACAACTTCGGGTGGTGACAGTCGTGCCTAAAATTTATAAAGACAATCATATATAGCACATTCATTATATGCATAACCTGAAATGCATGTATTATTATATACCGCATACACGTCCACCAAAAACAAGCATACACACGCACCTCGTGAAGTCACTCCTTTGATTTTCAACAAACACCCTCGAGAGAACTCTATGATCCTTTGTATCTGATTGTTTCTACACAGTATAGTGGTGTCTGGAACAGCACTTAAGTGAAGTGCTGCTTTTGCAGCCACAATGTGTGAAGAACCTATAAAATACGAGACTTAATATTTTACACACATTGGTGTCTGAGCATATATAATGTATATATATAGGTTGTGCAAAGAAGCTACTTACGGGATAGGCTGTTAAGTTTTCTCTCAGGCTCCTTACAAACTTTCTATTGCTGATTTCACTTTCTGTATGGAATCGTTTCGGAGGCGTCTCATTCTCTTCATTTTCCTGACAAACGATTTCTGAGCTTTTTGGGATTTCTTTTATTTCCACCTGCATTTTCACTTTATAAGTGTCGGATGGTGGTGTGTGCGAGAACATACCTATGGTCCAATCAAAGTCGCTTACGTTTGCTCTTGATGCGCTCGCCAGTAGGCGCAATGTATACCACAGATCTTTTCGCGGCGCCTCGGATTACCTGAAAAACATTACATATATATGATCAAATAGAGAGAGACATGCTCCGAATGGGGGGAAACAGAGGAAATCTGCTCAAAAAATATTAATACCTTCTTTTCTGGAGAAGACATCGGAGAATGAATGGGCACCTCGGTTTGGAGATCCATGGCACCCTTAGTCCCCCTCCCTCATTTGGCGCATTCTATAATGAGAATATTCCTTTATAGTATTCGATTTTACGAAGACCTAACATAAATTTGTAATTTATATACTAAAAACATTGTATTTAAACTTTGAGACATATTATTTACAATACGTGAGCTTATGAACCTCTGATGTGTTTAAAATCAAAATTACAAATAGGTATTGATATAGAAAATTATATAAATAAGATCCATACAAATGGAAAATATTTTACAGTAGTTTTGAAGAATATGCTAGGCAAAGAAAGTACTGGCTGTATTAGCGAATTGTTTAATGATTTTTCACAATCCAACCTTAATGGTAATTAATTAAAACTTAATTAATTGATAAATACTAAAAAACAGGAAAAAAAAACATGTATTTAAATAGCTTATAAATACCAAATCATTAATATAAATGAAATGCATTAACCTTGAAGCTCTTTCTAATTTGTATCCTCTAAATGTATATAAAATCTAACTAATTAAAAATTATATACATTACTTGTATAGTTATACTCAAACCTCTTTTATTTTAATTTGATTACTTATTTAAACAAACTGCTGCGTACTGTTGCCATCTAGAAACTACGCAAACTTGTTACCGGTTAATTATGTGGGTACTATACATAACATGTCAGATTCAAAGTAATCTAACAAAAGCAATGTTTCAGTGTGAGTGTGTGTGTGTGCAGTACAAATATGTGTACACACACACTATATCTTTATAGTTTCTAATTCGGATTTAATACTATATTGAGTATTAGTATAAATATGGAGAGTAAGTATGTTTATTCAATATAGAAAAAAAAAAGGAAAACGTGAAAATAAATATTAGTGTTGATTTTGGATTTAAACTATTTTGAGTATATAATCATGCAGTATGTTTATATAAGAATCCTTTACTTATATACATATTTTAAACCTAAGCATTATAATCTGATTAAGTTTTGATTTTGAACTATTAATTTATTAGTCATTTTTTATACATTGGTTTTTGCACATCTCTCTATCTAACAACACTAATTAGTTTATTTAATCCAAGATAATACACCACAGACTTTACCATTTATTTATATGTTTTTCCCTTTTCCTTTTCTTTCATTACATTTAATTTGTTTAAATTTGATTAATATTGATTATCATAAGTTCAATTATTTCACTTGCAAAAGTAGCTTGGTTCTAAGGATATTCATAATGAATACTGTGTTTGAGTTATTAAATATTTTGTAAAAGTTCTCATATTTACCAAAATAGTACTAAAGAGTTAATTTAGTAATAAAATATAAGAAAACAAAATATACACATTTACATTTAACAATAAATACTTAATAACTGACAAATAAAACAATTCATTGTCAGCTTGCAGTTTTCTTTCTTTTGGAACTTGGAAGAGGATCACTATCAATCTTTCTTTGGTTTATAAAGATGTTCAAGAAGTTATTAATGGAATGTCAATAAAATTTAAGAATACATAGTCAAGCAAACCTTCATTCCAATATGAATGAAATGCATCGTCTAGTTCATTGTTATCTTCGTCATTTATAGAAAATATACATCGTAAACACAAGAGTCCAATAACAATAACTAGTCCCCTCCAATCTGTGTTATTTTCATTTGGCACACGTGGCATTTTTTATAATGAGAATTCTCTTATAGTGTATTTAAATTTTCGATTTTACAAAGAGTGACCATCCCTAATATAAATTACTAATTTATATACTAAATTATTAAATATTATTTAATGTTAGCTTGTTTCATCAATTTTTCTTTCAATCTTGTGAACATGGATTCAAACAAAATCAAAATCTTCTTTCATTCCTTTTAATTTTTATATATTGATACCATCCCAAGATATATAAATTATTAGAAAGTTTATATTTGAAATATAGTAAAATCTGATTCACCAAAAATATAAATTATTAATGTCAATTGTATAACACTCATCATATATGTAGTTCACAAATTTGATAATCTTTATAAATTATTTAAGTTATAATGTATATAATTAAATTATATACATATAAGTCTTTATCTTATGCAAGGCAATAACATATATTTTTTTACAGTTTTTTCACCGATTGTTAAATTTAACTTACGTTTGTACTTCAGTTTTAAGATGTTAACTTCCTTAAATTTAACTTACATTTCTTAAGTATTAAGTTTAACTTTCTTTTTTTCTATAAAAAAGTAAGAATTACTATTTAAAAATTATGAAAAGAAGGGATGCATTAAATTTAATAAACATAAAGATCTTTCTAATTTTAATTTATAATTTAAATAAAATGTATAATTTATATAAATTAATAAAAAAGATTTACAAGATTATTTAACTTTACACTTCTATTTTTTTTAAAAAAACTTAAACAAATAATTAGGTATTGTTTAAAATATTTTTCTAAAAAGATAAAACTAAAATAAAAACATTAAATTAATTTAGCTTTTAAATTCTTATTTAAACATATTATTTCTTTATAAAGTATTTTTATTCCATTATAAAAAAAAAACCATTTTTTATAATAAGTTTAGTGAACAAATTTATCATAATAAATCATAAATATACTTTCACTTTCCATTCTATCAAACTTACACTTAATTTAAAATTTTCAATGGAAATAAATTTAAGTTATTTTATTTCTTATAATTATAATATCTTAAATAAAATTTAAAATTAACGTATCCTTAAAATATATACTTCATTTTTGATATTCAAGGTTAAACATAAAATATTTACTAAGATATTTTAAATGTTCTACAATTGAACTTTATTAAATGAAGTTTGAAATTAAAATAAATTGTATTTATATAAGTGTGTGTGTGTGTGTTTTCTCTCAAGATAATATTTTTCAATGTTTTAATTAAAAATTACATCGATGGTAACCATCTTTATTATTACATTTCACATATGTATTATTTATCATAATAAATGTGAATGTTATGTCAATAATTCTTTAATATATAATGAGATGTTATAAAAATATTGAATTATTAGTTATAAATTTAATAAAGAAAATTAGATAATATTTAAAATTATTATTTATAGGTTAAACATAATTACTGTAACATCTTGTAATTTCTTAAGAGTTTTAAACAATTTAAAAGTCACATATATTTTCAAAGAATTTACGTCTTTTTCTTACTATTGAATTACCTAATATGAATGCAAATAAAATTTACTTACTTTTATCATTTTTTTTAAAAAAACACTTTTTATAAATTAATATTTTCTTGCTTAGTGATAAATAAAAGCATGTTTAAACAAATCATATTCTTAATGTTATCAATCTAAATAAGACATAATGTTTATATCCATATTATATTTTTTTTGTAATAACATTATGGAGATATAAGACTTATAAGAATCTTCATATAATAATTTAACAAGTCAATAAATGTTTAAATGTCTAATTATTTAAATAATAAGTTATTATAAAGAATTATCTTTATGCTAACCCAAAACAATCTTAAATACATTGTTTATGTAAGAAAACTTGAATTTTACTCAGTAAATATAATTTTATACAAGAATTTTTAATTTATATTGTCATATGCTTATAATTCACATGCTTTTGTATTCTTAAAAATTGAAAGTTTTTTGTATTAAGAAAGCCTTTTATGTAACTTGCTTTATAAATATTAATTTATTAAATATGAACATATTGAGCACCATCAAGTTTGATGTTTGATTTCTCTTTTCTAACAATAAATTAACTATGTATTTATTAAAGTTACATACAAAATTACATTTATGCTACATTTCATTTTAAATATAAAATAAATAATAAATTAGATATTATATTTAAGAAAATCATAATCAATGTAACTTGTACAATATATACATTTTTTAAGCATACATAAATATTTTTTCTAAACCATTAAATTCATGTAAAACAACTCAAAACAAAATTTTTAAACCTAGATATATAACATTGTATTATGTAAGATCTCACTTATCTACATAATATTAACTTAGGACATATGTAATGAATAAACAAGAACTTAAAAAATAGAATAAAACATATTATTATTAAAACATTAAACTAAAAGGAGAGGTCACCAGTCACCAAGAAACCACTATTCAAAATAATTTTATTTTAAAAAAATTAATTAAGACCCGTAATAACAACTATGACAAGTATTCTAGAAAATAAATTTAGTTGATATTCATGAGCAGATTTTATATATATATATAGAGAGAGAGAGGGAGAGAGAGAGATTTTTAAAGAAATAAATGGTTTAAATTATCCCTGATAAGTAATTATTATAATAAGTGAAAATAAAATAAAATTTATTCACATTGATAATATATAATTAATAATAAAATAATAATTTAATTAATCAATTATATGCATATTAAAATTCATATTAGTTTTCAAATGAATAACAAATAATGAAATGTATAGAAGTAATTTTCAAGTAACTTTCTCATTGCAATGATAAAAGTTCAAAAGATTATCTTTATCAATTTTAAAATCGAAACTTAAAAAAATAACTTTAATGTAAATATACAAATTAAATTAAAATTTTAGAAATACGTGTTATATGAACATACTTCGTTTGCACATACTTATAAAATGTATATCAAATAAATATCGAAACATTATATAAGTGTGGCATATTAAAATTGGATGCATATGTAAACATTTGTTTATGAAATGTATTAATTAAATGTATTTATAATTTAAAATAAGAAATTCTAAATTTAAATAACCAGGTCATGGACGAGAGAGAGAGAGTTTTCTACTCTAATCTGAACAACCACCGTGCGTGCGTGCGTGTGCTCGCGGGCTAAACTTACTTGATGGTGAAGAATCGGATGCTGAATGGATGAGATCTCCAGAGAATTCTCAGTGTGAACTGCGAAGAAATCTCTACACGAGAAAATTGTAACTGCAGTAGTAAGAATGAGCAACAGAAATGCACAAGACAGAAAAGCCATGGAGAAGATATCTTTTTGAAGTATATTTTCTGGGCCGTCTATGCTGGAGTGAATAGTTGAAACTTATCTGAATTCAAAATGCAGTAAGCTAGGGTTTATAAAGCCCCGGAAGTCGCCGGATTGGTCGCTGTCGCAACCGGATTTTCGGAACAAGTCACATTGCGTAGGTAAATCTTCAACATTTCGTTTCAGTACAACGAAGTTTTTATTTACACATATAGACGTTTATGTACGTGTACTGTTTTAATAAAAAAAATGCCTACATATGTATATCAAAAAATATATTATACATATGTGGACTATGCACGTTTACATGTGTGAAGGCATTTTATGTGTTAGTCTAACCTATGTATTTAATAAGGTTTATAGTCTGAAACTTTTGTTGTGTTTAAGGTCTACCTTTAACATATATTATACATGTTAGCTTATATAATATCAAGAGTGATTTAGCATTATTATTATAAAAATTAATATTATGAACTAACTTCTACAATTACATACAAATCATTAAGAATATAAAGTTTAAGGTTTAGGGTTTAAGGTTCATTAATGATAATATTGTAGAAGGATTAAGTACACAAATTATATATGTTAGACTACGTGCAATATTTTTCGGATCGTGTGGTTAGGACGTTTGGATTACTTACATTCTCATTGTTTATAATGTTTAGGCCGTTTGGATTACTTGCATTCTCATTGTTTATAATGTTTGTTGTAAATTTTTATACAAGCATAAAAATCGTATTTAGACATTTTATGAGGGAGAAGATAACAATTTCGGACAAGTTAAAATTACTTTAAATGCGTGCTTTTGAGGTTGGAAAACAAAATAAGTAAAACTGCCCAAGAGAACCAATAGCAAAATCAACCCATGCCCTAGGCTTCATCCAAAGGAAACATATTGAAAAGCAACAAGACACACCGATAACAGGTGCAATCGAGAAGAACGCCTGCTTTACGTTCCCCACCTGGTTTGGGGAAGATAAACCATCTTTGCAAGGTGGAGAAGTCACTTTGGCGAGATCTAAATAATCCCTACCATACTGAATACAAAATTGTTGGTTCTCATAGACAGAAAACGTCAGTTGCCCTGTATGAAGTTGATGTCAGGACAATGGTGATGGTGCCAAGGCATTCCAAATGTCAATTTCCATGGAATTGGATGATTTTGAGAGTCCTCTCTTCCGAAAAGCTTCCTATAAAATAGCAAAGAAGCACAGTTTTCGTGTTACGGTGTTTCCCATAGGGACATCTGTACTTGAGTTGTGGTTGTGGGTAAGCCCAACTTTTCCACAAAATGTTCAGCCACCACATCACAGTTAGCACCAATGTCCCAGACGGCCACAGTAAGTACATGCTCTGTGTTGCGTCCACTCGAACAACAACACCAAGTTGTACTTTGTTGCACACACAATATGGTTGTTAAGCTTGTACTTAGTTAAACATGTGCTATGGTTCTTAGGCTTTAGGTAACGGTGTTTTTTCACACCTCCATACTGATATTGAAATGAGTAGTGATAGAAGGTGAAGTTTCGGGTGGCAAAGTTGATTCTTGGACTGTGATCATGTAGCCACGAGTTTCCTAATATCATATCATCACAAGTGTGTAGCATACAAAGAACCGTCTTGTCTCTTTAAATTTGCCCAATGAATATTCTACTGTGCAAATTCCCTCTATTTTGAACTCATTTAAATAAGGCTCTATAGGTCACAAACAAGCGCCTCTGATGTGAAATCGAAACCAGAACCAGTATCCCACAAAATCTTTATTCTCTTACCTCTCATATGCCCGTGTGTTACAATAGTGTCGGCGTCGCTCATGCCCTTATTTATACTTGAATAAAAGGAAAGAAACAACTTTAAAAGTCCTAAAAAATAATTTAATACTTATTTCAAAGCTATGAATTAGAAATGTATTTCACATATATAATTGGCTATATTTTTTTACATAAATTTTTACTACAGTGGCCAGCTCTAGCCCTTCGGCACCGAGAAGACATGTTCACGACGAAGACCGTATTGACACACAGGCTGAGCACATGACAAAGAGTTTCCTTTCAGAGAGCAGAGAGTTTGTGCAGGGTTTTCCTTTGGCTACTCTAAGGAGAGTCATTCTTGGAATGTTTCATAAGCCAGTTCAGTGTACACTGAAGAACGCCCATGTTCTTCTCCTTTGGCCATACCACTAACACAGCTAATACGCATTCCTGCCACCCTCGTTCCATCTGTAGCCTTTCTTTCTGATCAAAATTGTGTTCATCGTGGTCAGCCTCAAAGGTCTCATCCGTGTCGGAGTCGCTCCCATTGTTGCTGTCCTGTGTCTGAGTACCTCGCTTCCAATATCGATCTCCCGCTTTTCAAAGCTAAATGGAGCGTTAATCCAATGGGTGCGACTAAACGCACGTGACTAGACATAGTTAAATGTAAAAAACACATAACCATGTGTGTTTACGATCCGATGTGTCATTGAACAGCGGCTAAATTTAGTGGTATGGCAATATAAAAGCTGCAACTGCGGAGGAGGGCATACCTATAATTTTAACACATACATAAAAACATACACCTTTTTACGACTTTTAAAGGTGTGGTCTTTCCTTTGTTTTAGAGTATAAAATAAGGCTCATCTGCTACTAATAGTGTTTAGGCAACATGATCGACTACGACGACACTATTAAAACACACGGCCATCTGAGAGGTAAGAGAATAAAGATTTTGTGGGATACTGGTTCTGGTTTCGATTTCATATCGGAGGCGCTTGTTTGTGAATTGAGGCTTCCTACAGAGCCTTATTTAAATTTACACAGAGAATTTGCACAGTAGAATATTCATTGGGGAAATTTAAAGAGACAAGACGGTTTTGGGTATGGGAAATACGTGATTGTGATATGATATTAGGGAACCCGTGGCTACATGAGCACCGTCCAATAATCAACTTTGCCACCCGAAACTTCACCTTCTATCACTACTCGTTTCAATATCCGTATGGAGTTGTGAAAAAGCACCGTTACCTAAAGTCTAAGAACCATAGCGCGTGTGCAACAAAGTACAATCTTAACAACCATATTGCGTATGCAACAAAGTCCAACGTCGTTCATGCTGTTGTTCTATTGAACGGACCACAAGCGCATGTATTTACCGTGGCCATCTGGGACACTGGTACTGGCAGTGATGTGGTGTCTGAAGATATTGTGGAAAAGTTGGGCTTACCCACAACCACCAGCCAAGAAATGTGTTTCGAAACTTTCTATGGACCAAAACATAGCACGAAAACTGTGCGTCTTCGCTATTATATGGGAAGCTTTTCGGAAGAGAGGACTTTCAGAGTCCTCCAAACCCCACCATGGGAACTGACATTTGGAATGCCTTGGCACCATCACCATTGTCCTGACATCAACTTTGAGACACGGCAAATGACGTTTTCTGCCGATGGGAACCAACAATATTGTATCCAGTATGATAGGGATTATGTTGATCTCTCCAAAGTGAGTTCTCCACCCCACAAAGGTGGTTTATCTCCCCCAAACCAGGTGGGAAACGTAAAGCAAGCGTTCGTCTCGATTGATCCTGTTACTTGTTGCTTGTTTGTTATTTCAATCTGTTTGCTTTGGATGAAGCCTGGGGCATCGGTTTGGTTCTTATGGGCAGTTTTACTTATTTTGTTGCCCAATCTCGGAAGCACGACTCGAAACTAATTTCAATTGGCCAAAACTTGTTATCTTCTCTTTCATAAAATGTCATTTTTCCATATTACACACACATGTACATTATATTATACGCACACAAAAGATATAAAGCTAATCAAATAAATGACAATGATAGTAAGAATTATTTATAATCTGTAACATGAACTTCCAAAGGGTGGGGAGGGTCACAATATCACAAGGCCATAATATAGGAGGTCGTAACATCATGAAGGCCATAATAAAAAGAGAGGATCATGGAGTATCTTAATTAATATTACAAAGATCACGATATTAAGAAAGAATATACAACGTTGTAATATCACGGGGATCATGATATTAAAAGAGAATATGGAGTGCCGTAATCGGGGTTCTTTCGTAATAAAATGGTCCTTGTAATAAGTGTGTTTCATAGTTTTTTCATTCACTTCTAATATCATCGTTCTCATTAACGTTACGAGAGGAATATGAAGCACTGTAATCTCGAAAGAGGATTGCGGTAAAACCTTAATATCAACAAAAGACCATAGAAAGGCCATAATATTAAGAGAGGCCACGATACGACAGAAAGGACCATAATACCATTAGGAGGAAATATTAAACATCAATCAAGAAAAAAGGAATAAATGAGTTAAAATAAGTGTGGTATAATTATATTGTTTGTTTTTCATATAATTTGTTTTGCCTTAGCATTTGATTATGATATGATATCATATTTTATTTATAAACGAATCCAAACATATTTAAGTTGTCACACATAAAATTTTCTTAAGAATAAATAAATATTTATTTTTAAACCTCAGTTGGGGGCTTAAAGGCTTTCTAGAATATATTATCTGTAAATTATTATATTTTATATAATTTATTAAGACTTTCATGATAAAAATATATATAATATATGTATTTAATACTATTTTTATGTCATATTCGTAACCTCCTTCACTATAGTCTCTCTCCTCTCTCTCACACACGACCTAGTATATATACTGATAAACGCAGTGAAAAACCATCCATTGGCAAAGCTGGATATACAAATAAAGGAGTCTAAGCTTTTCACGGTTAAAAAAGAAGAAGGCTCCTATGGTAGGTGGAAAAAGGAAAGCAACGGGATGAGGTTCATCCCCATATTTCCCATTCCAGCTGGGGGTGGGGGAGGCCTGTGAAGAACACTTGCCTTTGCTAACTCTAAACCTTGCCTCCACCTACGATGGGTCCTATGAGGATGAATCTCAGGTAAGGTGGTGGATTTAGATGATCAAAATTTTATTATTTTATGGCTTGTGTGTTACATAATTTTTTTAGTTTTTATGTGAATTTTTTTTAATAAATTTGTATAATGTTATTATTTTAACCTAAATAATATATACATGTTATATTTATGATTACCTCATTTAACAACTTATCTTTTTCATTTTGTGAAAACTAAGCTCTAGTAACATCATTTCTTAAACTAGTGTTTGTACGTGCATGTAAATATTTGTGTATATAATTAAACATATTCAAAATAACCTTATATATCATTTGGATATAGTTAATAAAACATGTGTTGCAATAGAAAATATACTATTGTAACTTTGTACTTTTAATTTGTTTTTAATTTGATTCATAACCTATTAAAGAATCTTTTAAAGAATAAAAGTTCTTTTTAAAAATTTAAGTTTAAATATTAAATTAGAAAGGTTCTTTGTGGGTCATATATTTAAAATGCATACATATGTTAATGGTCATTATTAGTGACAATAGACTTGTAATCATTGTGATAAAGCCCTTTGAGGTAATTTCAAAAGATCTTAGGCATATTTAAATTAAGGAGAGACAATTTATTTTTGTGAATGTTACAATTTGCCCCTAGACTATACTGTTCACATGAGGCCACTGGACCCAAGGTGGCCTATCTTGAACCCACTTAGACCAATTTGAGGTGCTATATTAGGTTCTTTTTTAGTTGTGTATGCATGCACGAACACAATTTTATTTTAAGATTTAAGCAACTTTATACCATATAGATAATTATTTATATATGCATTTACTTTGGATGGTCTTATGTGATATCTCCTTTACCCATTGTGTGTAACATTATTTTTATAATCCGCCCCTATTTTATTTTTATTGTAACTTTGTACCTTTAGTTTTTATAATCTATTAAAGAATCTTTTAAAGAATAAAACTTCTTTTTAAAAATTTAAGTTTAAACATTAAATTAAAGGGCCATACATTTAAAATGGATACATATGTTAGTGGTCATTATTAGTGACAATAGGCTTGTAATAATTATAATAAAGCCCTTAGAGGTAATTTCAAAAGATCTTAGACATATTTGAATCATGTGCAAGGAGATACAATTTATTTTTTTGAATGTTACAATCTGCCTCTATCTAGACTATATTGTTCACATGAGGCCACTGGACCCAAGGTGGCCTACCTTGAACCCACACTTGACCAATTTGAGGTGTTATCTTGGGTCCTTTTCTAGATTGAAAGATCATCCAACCCAGTTGTGTATGCATGCACGAGCACAATTTACTTTTGAAATTTAAGCAACTTTGTACCATATAAGCAATAATTATACATGCCTGGTTTTATGTGATATCTCCTTTACCCATCATTGTAACATTATTTTTATAGTCCACTCCACCCCACCTACCACTAAACCCACACTTTGCTATCCTTGGTTACTTTTAAGATTTAGGAAGCTTATACATGCCCTTACTTCATGTGGTCTTATGTGATATCCTTTACCATTAACCCACACTTGACCATCCCAAGGTGCTATCTTGAGCCCCTTTCCAATTCATGAGGTCATTCAACCCAATTGTGTACACGCACAAGCACACTTTACTTCAACGGGTAGAGGAGATATCAATGCTTTCTTGGTTTGTGACACTTCTAGAGAAGAATGATTTTATATTGCACAATGAGCATTTTTTTTGCCATGTTCAATGACATCGACTAAGAACATGTAGCAATCAACAAGCTCTACTAATTACACCAAAGCAATAAGTTAACATCCACTTATGCAATGGAGTTTCAAAAGTTGGCAGTGGATATCCAATGGGACAACAATGCACTCAATGAGTAGTTTTGACATGGGCTTCAAGATGATGTTAAAGACCTCCTTTTGTGTCAACTAGATTCAACATTTCTCTCAAATATTATATATATGGCCGTTCGATGTGATAACCACTTGTTCAAATGGTGATAGGAGTAACGGCAAGTTGAGTCTTTTTCTCATCCCACTATCACAATGGAGCCAGCCCCTCCAATGACTACCATGTTGGGTACAACTACTTCATCATTTTGAACCTACACCAATGGGGTCAACGCTTCTTAGCGCAGTCGATTATCAACATTTGAATGATGATAATGGATCAACAATAATCTATGTCATTATTGTAGGGATCAAGAACACAACCTAAAGAGCTGATTGCGTTGTCCCTGTCGACGAGCATGTCCATCCCATCTTATGCTTACATAACGTTTGTTAGTGAGGTGTCGGGGAAATGACAATCTCCATGCAGAATAATCCCGGCTGCACCACCTGCATAACAAGCAAAGTATGCCAACTAAGGAGAACAGTAGATCCCTTCTCCACTAGTTGCAAACCATTCCACATAGTGGTACAAGTTTGAACCCCCCAAGCAACGTTTTTATGCAAGGCACTGGTAAACAGTGGGGCAAATACCAACTCCATGGATCAACAATTTGTAGCTAGGCACAAGGTTTTCCTATGACATGTCCTAGTGCAAGGATCAGCCGAGGTGATTGACATTCACCGCATTAGCTCTTGCATTGTCACCCATTAGTCTAAATTTTTAGAGAGGAGAATTTAGTAACATGGTTCATTTTCTTCGGCTGGCACCCTTGTGTTCTTTATTTCTAAAGGATTGTAGCCTACACCTTGTCATTGACTATTGGGGGCTCAACAAAATACCGTGCCCAATCGGTATCCACTCATGTTTGTTTTTGATATGTTGAAAAGGCTATATGGGGCATGATATTTTACAAAGATCGAGGCTATTCGCATACTACAAGGTGATGGATGGAAAACAGTGTTTCACACTTGATATAGGCATTTTGAGTACACATTAATGCCATTTGGATGAATGAATGCACTAGCTTTTTTCCAGCACATAACTAATGATGTTTTTTTGAGATTTCTTCAACTTGTTTATTGTTATCTACCTCAATGACATCCCCATTTTCTCTAAGATATAGAGGAGCAAATTCAACATGTGTGATAGGTTCTTCAACGGCTCCAAGAGCATGGGCTATACACCAAATTGGAGAAGTGTTCTTTTGACCAACCCACCACTGAGTTTGTTGGCTATTTGATCTCCACCCCAAGGGTAGATGAGAAAGTCTATACTATCCTTGATTGGGAACATCTAACGTGTGCCCAAGAAGCACAATGTTTCCTCAGATTCAACAACTTTTATTGATGCTTCATTAAGACTTCTCCAAGATTGTGCTTCCTCTCACAAAACTAACAACCAAGAACACGCCTTTCCAGTGGAAGATCAAGGTCAACATAGCTTTTGAGATGTTGAAGCATGTTTTCACCAACGCTCATGTTCTTATGCATCCAAATCATACATCATGGAGACTAATGCATTAGACTTTGCAATCAGTAATGTGCTATCACAAGAGGGTGCTCATGTTGTCCACCATGTAGTATTCCACTCACACAAGTTTGCAACTATTGAGATCAACTTTAACATTTACAATAAGGAGCTACTAGTGATCATGGATTCATTTGAGGAATGGTGTTAGTTTTTGGAAGGATTGTTGCACCTCACCACAATCTATAGTGATCATAAAAACCTCTAGTTTTGAGCATTTACAAAGGCATTTAACCGCAAGCAAGCACGTTGGGCACAATCACTTTCACAATTTTGATTTGTGATTCTGTAGTGCCCTAGCCACCTCAACAACAAGGCCAATGCCCTCTCTTGATGGGTTCTAGCTCCTATGCCCAATGAGCCTTTTTTCAATCTCTAGCAACATGTACTTTTGGATCCACAATAGTTATAGGCCAACACACTTTCCAAACCTATTGCACTCCACTTTTGGATCAACTTGAAGCTGCATAACATGTGGATGTTTTTGTTCAGAATGTGACATCACACATTTTGGCCCATTGCCCATCGGCCCTCCAACTCGAGCATGTATCAACCAACATTGAAGGAAAACAGATGTTATTAAATTGAATTTGAAAAGTAAAGACCGGATGAATTGGTGCCGAGTGAACCCCTTTATGATACTCCCGAAAGAAAGATAAAGGGGTCACTAACTTATTTACACGAGGACCTCCTCTACTTGTGTGATTCTTCATTCCAAAAGATCCACCTTCCACTGCACAGTGCCAACTGGAAGTTGTTGATGCCAAGGCCTCCACCCCAAAAATGAACGCTAATTGAGAAAATGTTGACAACATCGATACATGTGTCCAACATCATCACACACCCAACAATGGACTGCACATCCTCGTTCATGTCCATGGCCCCAACCTTGTGCTAGTACACATGCAGCAATAGCATCAACCTTCATCGAAGTAGGACCATCCATGTTATAATTCTAACCTGATGGGTTGATCACATGGGTAAAAATTGTGGGATATGTGAGATATATGAGAAAGACCCAAACGAACATGGTCATCATAACCAGGGGCCCTCTCATAAACACCAATTGGCCCTTTGCCTAATTGGCTTAAGGGGAGAGGGAAAGGTTATGACAATCCTCAATCACTTGACACAAACAACAAATTAGTTAGTTTTTTTACGTTAACTAGAATTTATATCGGAGGCCTCTAGTTAATATTGGGGTTGGAATTCAACTAAGCAGCCAAGCGATCACAATGTTGATGTGTTCGGCTGTCAAGAGTTTCAGCTTGATTCCATTTTTGATTTTATTGATGTCACAAGTTAGTGTTGGGAACATGTAGTGCATGAGGCAATTTGCAAGGTTCACCTTGGTTCCCTCTCATGTGTAGCATAGGGCGTTCACCAGTCGCATGGTGATCCTCCTCTCCGTTCTCCATGTGAACATAAAAGTGACAAGCATTAGGAATTCATCCCTAAGTTAATAAGAAATAAAGGTTTTTTAATGGTTCCCATGTCAACTCACATGCCGAATCTTTCCACTTAAAAAGATATTCATATTTGTATTTCCGCCACCCATGAATGTTCCCCCCTTTTAATATTGCCTCAACCCCAAACTCTTTTTTCTCGCCAACTAATTTTGGAAGTGGACGTAATCTATAATATCTTTCTGAATGTTTTTCATCCATGTGAAATGGTTCGAGTAAATTGACATGAAACACATTGTGTATCGCTCCCAACTTTGGAGGAAGATTTAAATCATAAGCCACCTTTTCTACTCATTTTACCACCATGTACGGACCTATGTAGTGCAATAGAAACTTCCTTGAAAGAGTCTTTAGAACCTTCAAGTTTTTAGTATTCAACAATACCATATCTTCAACATGATACTCTACATTTCATTGATGCTTTTGTACTATTGACGATACCTTTTTATGTTGTAGTCATCGCTTGACGAACAACTTCCTATGTACGATACAACTGTCAAGTGAACTTTGCTACAGAGGAAACTCAATTGACATTATCTTTTGGTAACACCATGCTCTAAGGAATGCCACCCTTATTCCTAGTTAACACTTCCATTGGGTTACACCCAATCATAGTGTGTGTTGAGTTATTAATGTAACATATCTTAGCCATATTCAAGTGTTTAGTCCAATCAAGTTGATCACCTTGAACATAGCATTTAAATAGTCATCGACTTGTTAATTCACCCTCTCCATTTGACCATCTGTTTACAGATGGTAAGCCATACTAAACTTCAGCATCATACCAAATTATTTAAACAACGTTCCCAAAAACTTACAGTTAAACCAAGGATTTCGATTTGAATTATCGTTTCTAGTAGTCTGTGTACTCTTAAACTTTTTGAAAGAACAACTTTGTTACTTGTTTCGCATTTACCATCTGTACAGTTGGAATAAATAAGCAACCTTTAAAAACTGATCGATCACCATTATGAGGGCATTGAAACTACAAAAATTTGACAATCTCATTACAAAGTCCAAAGTAACACTTTAAAATGGCCGCTCTAGAATTGGTATATATTGCAACTTCCTAGGGATTTTTTTGCGATCAACTCTTCACTTGTTAACATGTGGGGCATGTCTTAACATACTTCACAATATCATTTATTCCTGACCAATAAAATTCATGTTTCAGCAAAGCCAACGTCTTATGCCTTCCACCATGTCCTACCAAAGGTACATCGTGATGTTCTTTTAACAACCTTTCCTTTCATATCCCTTCTAAAACATAAAGTCTCCTCTTTATAATAAAGAACTCCATCCTGCACTGCAAAATGCACTTACTTGAGTGCATCCATTTGACTTTCTATTCTGCTAGAATATTAGTAATTGATGAACTTATTTCCTCTTTACTACTAGGTTCAAAGCCTCCTTAGCAAACTCATCTTGAGAATATAGCATCACAAATTCATCTATTAAAGTTGACATTGGTACCAACATAATATGAAAATGCCCCTTTTTATTAAGTGAATTAGCTATCACATTGTCTTTTGTAGCTTTATGTCTAATTTCAGGCTAAAATCGAGCTAGCATTTACTACCATCTAGCATACTTCGATGATAACTTTGGTTGCATTTCAAAGTACCTTAGAGTTATACTATATGTCCAAACTACAGTGTCATGACTTGAAAGATACTAATGCTAATACTCCAAGGAAGCAACAATAGCATACATCCTTTTTTTGTGAGTAGGCCATCGAATTTTGTGCGGCATCCAGCTTCTTCGAGAAAAAGAACATCAAATGTTCTTTTTGCTGTAATACATCAACAATTGCAAAGTCGAAAACATTACACTCTATTTCAAATGGATTTTCAAAAATTGGCAACCCAAAATTGGCTCAGAAGAGAAACTTCTTTGAGTTTAACAAACACATGTTGGCACTTTGGAGTCCAATGTCATAGAATGTTCTTCATGAGATCTGTCAATGGTGTTGCTATCTTCAAGTAATCTTTTATCAATCTACAATAATACCCTGTCAAGCTAAGAAATGATCTGGCTTTATGCACATCTTTCAAAATTGACCACTCGGTAATAGCTTGGATCCATGACAACCTTTCCACATGAGATAGAGTGTCCCAAGAAGTTCATCTTGGTTTGACCAAATGCGCACTTGCTTTCCTTAGCATACAACTGGTTCTTCTTCAACCTTTGAAACACTTTTTTAAGTGTTTTACATGTTCCTCAATTGTTAAACTGAAGATTAAAATATTATCAATATACATCACTACGAACTTATCTAGATTGTGCAAAAAGTTGCCAACATGAAATGCAAGACTAGAAACGCGAATGATCCATAATACGTTCAAAAAGCAGTCTTTTCAATGTCATTCTCTACTATTCAAATCTGATGTTTATTCTTGAAAATACTTTGCTTTTGATAATTTATCAAATAAGTCATCCACTCGCAGAAGAAGATACATATTTTTGACAGTTACTACATTCATCGCTCGATAATCCACATACATCTACATTGTACCATCTTTTTTCATTACAAACAAGATTAGTGCACCATACATGGATTGGCTAGGCTGAATATGTCTCAACCAATCAATTCCATCAATTGTCTCTTCAACTCCATCAACTCTTGAGGATTTAATTAATAAGGGGCTCTGGCCGAAGGAGACAAACCTGGCATTGTTCCTTACCTTAACTTAGTTGCGTAAGGCTGTTAAACATCGGAAACGTGTATTTCTTGTAATGGTTTTAGATACTGGTGAAGTCAAGATAAAAAATGGTCAAGAATCTATTCCTGAACCTATTTTAGAAATCTTAAGTATGTTTAAAGACATGTTACAAGAAGACTTACCACCTAAGTTACCTTCATGTCGAGGTGTGGATCACGTAATAGAGATTTAAGATTTCAATCTATACTAATTAGTGTTTCCATCCTAAACGTTGTTTTTTTAATATCCTCTTTGTTTGCTGCAAGTGTAATTCAATTATCCCTGAATCCCCTCATTTTAGCTACATGTTTATGAAATCATTCCATACCCAACACAAAGTCGAACCTTGTCATATTCAAGATAACTAAGTCTAACTTAGCCTTTCAGCTTTTGATTTGGATAAGAATTGCCCTTGCTATATTATTAACATTTTGAAAACCTTTGCCAAAATTGATCTTTATTTTCACTCATATTTGTTACATTCAAATTCAATCGACGAGCTAGACTATGATATGAAGTTGTATATTACTCCAGTGTTGATCATCATTCAAACTCGATCCCCTTGTATCCTTTCTGTCAAATATAGCAAAGGGTCAGTTTTGTCTTGAATAGAAAATAAAGTAGGTTGTGTCTGGCATAACGTTACCTTTTTTGACTCGTCTTCTAAATCTTCAAGCGTTTCAAGTTCAACAACTTCCTCTTCTACCATCGCCTTGAAATGTCTCGATTTTTGTGATGGTGCCCCAACATTATTTAGCAAAATGACCAGACTTATTACAATTATAACATTTTGAACTCCGCTTGCGGACCATGGAGGAGTAAACTTTGAAGTTGGGCCCTTGGCCTGCTGAGGTGGTGGTAAAGCTAACGGTTTTCAAGATTCGATGGATATTGATGTGTCCAAAAACTTGGAACTGTCTACAAAGGGCTTGCACTTCAATTTGATGGTAACTGAGTTGACCATTTATCGAACCTTCTCCACCCATACGTTGAAGAATAATTTTATGGTTTAAGTTTTGGTTCATCGCCTTTATTGTATAAGTCTTCTAATGGCATGCTGTAAGCAATCTTTTGAACTGCCTCTTGACATTTTCGATACCTTATTGGCTTGTACCTTAGCATCTCCCTTTGAATCTTTTCATTCAAGCTACTTTGAGCTTCATCATCACTCATATTCGGGACCAAACACCATACACTTTCGAATTGATAAACATGGTCCATCGGGTTTCCCTGAAATCCTTGTTTATAAGTTGTCAAATCAACACGCAATCACAATCCAATGTCATCTGGCATATATTGTTTTTTGTTCTTCTTTTTAATGTGTTTCCAGATGTTTTGATATCCACGTTCACCTTTAATAATCCGTCACCAGGTTTTAGCTTCTCCTTTGAGAAACTGCTTAGCACACACAACCTTTTCTGTCTTTCTCACATAAGTGGTTCGAAATAACTTTTCATATATACAACTAATCATCTAGAACTTTGTAATCTTTTGAACCCATAAAATCTAAAGGCTTGATCAACTTAAACTTACTGGGACCTTTACCATCTTCATTTGTTAAAGAATCTGATTTAAAGGAACCTAACTATAAATCATACTTCTTCTTTTTTTTCGTGTGTCTAATTACAGAACATATGGTACTACAACAATTACTGGAATTCAAACAGCAACATTATCAATTCAATTGTTCATCCCTTTGAAGTTCATTTAGGGCATCCATCATTATTTCTTACCAACCAAGCTATTGTTTAACCCTAAGGGGTTGACATGGGTCAGCTTCATCCATCTCCTCATTTTGAGCCTCTGCGACGATGCCTTAGGCTTTGGTTGTTTTCTCTTATTCATTGTATTGAACCCTAATTTCAACACTTAAAGAATATGCTTGCAATATTCCCAATACAAAGTTGAAAACCCTGCACAAGTTATACACCCATAGGTCCCACACACATTAGCTTAAATTAGCACAAAACTTTTGAACATACCTAAAATCACGTCGACTTGTTAAATAAGTTTCTCCGAAGATTGATAACTCACAAGATCAAACTCTCTACGCAAAGCACATACATGTTAACCGAAAGTGATAGAGTAAATCAAGAATTTAGAGTTATTTAAACACTAAAATACCCTATAACTTTAGGCACTCCTACTAACCGTAAAGAACTTGCTCAAATACAAATTATCATAGTTTTTACTTGGTGCCATGAAGGTGGCTTGCCATATGCCAACCTTGGAGTCCCATGTTAAGAACCCATCTCTTAAGAACTCACACCCTTAGTTAACCAAGTCCACGGTCAATGCTCACCTCTGAGTCATGAAGTGTGGGCTAGCCGAGTTGCTAATATCGTTCCTAGCTTGCGTGGATGTGGTAGTCGGAATAAGGCCTCATCCACTAGTCTTGTGGAACGTGAACTCGAACAATCCTTTTCAGGCTTGCAAGTGGGTTGATAGATCAAAGAATTGACTAATTCTTTGGACGTGACATACTTGGTCACAAGGGCGAAATCTTGTCAATAATAAGGGTAAGTTAACCCGAAGGTGGGACATACCCTTGTTGTGTAAAAATTAGGGCAGCACAACGAAGAGTTGTGCCTTGATGAGTTACACCGATAAAATAATAACAAGCTCTTTTTTAAACTCAGTAACTCTCACTACATATACTCTACCTTATTTATTTAACAAAGTGCCCTCTATTTTCCTAATTGAGTAAGTGGGCTGACTCTTAATGAAAAATGGACTTCAACTAATAGACATCCAATTTTATAAGTGGACTTCAACCAATATACATCCAATTTTGTTGCCACAGCTACTCAAAGGAATTATACCTACAGAAAAACTCTAACACAAGGCTTTTGCTGCATGTTCCCTTTAAAGGCACTCTTTATGACATTGTATATAAAGTTCAAGGGCAGCCCTTTCTCAGCTGCTCTCCTCCTTTGTTCATCTCGAATCAGTCTCGAAACTTGCCTACAACATCCGACATGCAAAGTTTGTGCGAGGGCTTGCACAATTGGATGTTGTTGTGGGTGTTAATCTTTGTCTTGGTAATATATATGTACATATAAATGGCATGTACCCCAAGAGTATATTCCACACCCAGCAAAACTTTGTATTCAAATTGGCCCCTTTTAGCACGAGAATTAATTTCCCTAACGACGGGCTCTGCACAAAGAAAACGAAAGTGATGCAATTTAACATAGATGCCGTCGTAACGTGCCAAATCAAATTCTTCATCCATGTGGTTGCATGGGCTTGTGGTATCTACATTCTGGTTCCTGGTTGGAGCAAACTAAGGCATTTGAGTAATTCTTTACCCTTTGTTGGCCTCTCTTGGATTACACATCACATTTTATGGCCAGTTGATACTCACTAATATTTAATTATTCGAACGAGTTAACTCACGGTTTCCCCGAACTCTTTTTTCCAAATAGTAACTGGGCTTGTTACGATGAACTCCATCTGTGTAAGATAATTATTGCTCCATAGTGACCACAAATGGTCGTCGGGACTCTGTATGCTAGATGTAGGATGAATTCAGGTGGTTCCGGTGGCTCCCATAATGCTGTTGCCAATGTCCAGTTCTAGGACTCCAATCTAAAGTTTCGGTCATTGTTGCCAATGTCCAGTTCTAAGACTCCAAATTAAAGTTTCGGTCGTTGCTGTGGGATGTATGGGAATGTGCAATGGTGGCCTCTACCAAACGTTGTGAGTGCAAATTTTGCTGAAAAGTTGGGCTTACCCACAACCACAAGTGAAGACAAGTGTTTCCAAACATTTCTATGGGAAAAAACATAGCACGAAAACTGTGCGTCTTCGTTATTATATAGGAAGCTTTTCGGAAGAGAGAACTTTCAGAGTCCTCCAAACCTCATGCAAACTGACATTTGGAATGCCTTGGCACCATCACCATTGTCCTGACATCAACTTTCATACACGGCAACTGGTGTTTTCTGCCAATGGGAGCCAACAGTATTGTATCCAGTTTAATAGGGATTATTTTGATCTAGCCAAAGTGACTTCTCCACCCAGCAAAGGACCAGGTGGGGAACGTAAAGCAGACGTTCTTCTTTGCTATTTCAATTTGTTTCCTTTGGATGAAGCTTGGGACCTGGGTTGATTTTGCTATCGTTTTTTGTTGGTTGTTATGGGCTGTTTTACTTATTTTGTTTCCCAACCTCGGAAGCACGCGTTTAAAGTAATTTCAACTTGTTCAAACTTGTTATCTTCACTGTCCTACAATGTAATCTTCCAAATTACACAAATGTGATATATATATATATAACAAAAGATATAAAGTTAAACCCAAAGAATTACAGCATATTAATAACTTGTTTCTCACTGGTTGAATTTTGAAGAGCGAAAGAAAGAAATCCCAGAGCGCCACTGTATATTAAAATTGACTTATACAACTTACTTTAGGTATTATAATATAATAATATATTTTGAAAATCCTTTCTCAATCCCTAATCAAAAACTTCTATTAAAAAAAACTCATTTCTCACCAGTTGAATACATTTTATAATATACGAGTATATACCCATATACTTATGTGTGATTATGCAAAAGAAATTTAGAAGTATATAGATCGATTAGCTAGATATATATCACTTCAAATAAATAAAACTAAACTATTGTAAAGAATAAATTAATTATCTAATATAAATATTAAAGTAGTATATGATTACTTTAAAGATATTGATGATGCATTCCAACCTGATTCTTCAAGCCTATTTTCCCACACAATATGTTAGTTTATTTTCTCATGGCATGTCATTTTGTTTATACTTTTAATTGTTTATATACATAAATATTGCGTTTATATGGCGTCTTGACTCTTGTGTCTGTAGCATTTTTAGTACTGATGTAATTTGCAATCTTAATTATTTTTGTAACTGTGTTTTATTAATGCTTGCTACAGTATATGAATGCTCTAGATAATAAAGGTTTTGCAAATGCAATAAATTTATATGACAACGTGATTTTAATGTTAATGTCTGAAACATGTAATTGAAAATCAAAGTTTGCTAACTTGGCTATAAACAAGAAGTTTTTAGATAAATCTAACATATAAAGTACGTTTAGGGAATAGCTTAAAGAAGGAATAAACACAGAGAGACATCATAAATTTTAAACCCTGATTCAACACTCTTTATATTCTAAATACTCAAATCACTCTAAATGATATATCATGTGATTAGTTGTACCTGTCCATCTCCTGTTGAGAACCCATATTAGTTAAGGAAGCATAAACATTACTACATATGATACCTTTTACGTTGTTGAACAACTCTGTAAACCAAGTGTTATTGAACTTGAGAACTTGCTTGTGTCCTTGCTTGTCCACTTCGAAATCATGAGTATCCCATAACCGTTTGTGTTCAACAGCTGCCTGTTGCTAGACTTGTATCAGCACAGCACTAGGAACACTACCGTGCCTCACGTCCAAAACCTTCACATGTATAACAACGATGAAACCGATTGTCCCGTTGTGATTGAAATCTTGTTCTCTTTGAGGTACTGTGTGCTAGCATAGCCATTTCCCCAGCTAAGGAATTAGAGAGTCCTGATGTTGTCTCCCTTTTAATTCATCACCTTAGCAACTGTGGGTTGAACGTCCCCTGGAAGTGACAACTGAGCAGGTAAGTATTCACTAGAAGGCATAAAAGCCCCAATGTCTTCTTGATATTGACTGGCTCCAATCCCTTCAAACTTATTCCCTAAGACTTGCATTTGATCAATATAAGACATAACAAATTCATCTGGATGCATTCAATCTTGCAAAAGTTTTCATATAAGCTCACGTTTAGCTGCCCACACTCTTTACTTAAACTTCTCCTCAAGTGCTTTTCAAGCACCTCTAGATGTGTCCTTGTTGTATACCAAACTTGCTTGTTATTGAGAGACATGCCGGAGAAGTATATGTTTTGTTGTGTGATCTCATTCCTTGAATTCACCAAACTGATGATTATAAGCCTCCCTCGTATCGTGTGACAAACCCGTCTCAACACCCTCGCCTCACAATTTCTTATCACATAGTTTACTTTATGGGACAATGAACCAAGCATTATCCCATGACAATGGACTGACTTTGCACTTGTCACTCTATGCAATAGAATTAGAAATCATGATAAGTATCTACACACTACTTATGAAGGGAAAAAATAAAAATAAAAATGAACTGTTCTTAGAATGAGTTTCTAAATCAACATAGAACGAAAAACACATCCAAAATATGAAAGAGTAAAACATGATTTGTTTATTCATAGCATGTATGAATTATTTACCAAATTTGCCTACAAATTAGGCATATGGCTATTTAATTAAATTAGTCTTAATTAATTATGATAAATATTAATTTTGAATTGCCCAGTAAATTATTAGTTATAAACAGTAATTTTTTTTACTATTAAATTTGCCTACAAATTAGGCACATACTTTACCATCTAATTAACTTAACCTTAATTAACCATGATAAATATTAATTTTGAGTTGCCGGTCAAAATGACTGCACGTCATTGCACTGGATCTATATGTATATGTATCCTAATTAATGGTTTTAATCCCATGAATAATGATTATAATCACTCTGTGATATCTACTCCATGATGCATGCTCCAACAGTCCCACCATGAGCACAGAAGCTCCCAGCCGTGAAGACACAAACACTTCAACATAAATATAAACACAATCGTCATCACAAATCATCCATGTTAAATAATTCAGTCAATCACCTCAAAACACACAAAGCCCAAGCAATAGCTTCACAGCTACTTCGGCACGTCTGCTCTCTCTCTAACTCGCCTGTCCATGATAGTTTTGATTAGTGTATGAACTTAATCACGACAAATGCTCTCATTTATTGTGGACGTTAAACAAGATATATTATATATACACAGTCCTTGTTTAATAACCAATGAAAGTAATGAAATTAATATGCTTACCGAATAAAACAGCCTGATCACAGATGATACAGTACCATAATATGTATATAAGAAAAACTAACCTACACTTGGGGGCACCAACATAACTTGGTAGACTCACACCTCCTGACCATGTTGGCTGCCAGGTTGGAACAACATACTTTGCCAAGTGGATAGCGTACTCAAACACTCCCCTCCATGTCACTTCCAAACTGAACATCTGAAATCTCGGTGAAACCCAAGCCAGCCCCATGTTTGAAGAAGAAAACTGGTGGCAAAGGCTTGGTGAATATATCAACCATGTTCTGTTGTCATTAAGGACTCGAGTGTTAAAACTTGTGCTGAAACCTACTCTCTGATCTTTATCTGTATATGAGCATGAAACCTCGGATTCAGGGACAATGAGTAGAGCCGTCTTATTAAACATTATTCCATTCTAATTCATAGCTTTGAACACACTGACTTTTAAAGTTGTGGCCTTTTTTACCTTTTTCTTAAGTATAAAATAGGGAGGTTCATCTGCTAGGGTTTGGGCAACATGAGCGGCACTATTGCGACACACGGGTCTCTGAGAGGTAAGAAAATAAAGATTTCGTGGGATGCTCGTGCTGGTTCGATTTGATATCGGAGGCGCTTGTGTGTGAATTGGGGCTTGCTACAGAGCCTTATTTAAATAAATGAGGGAGATAACCTTCAAAGTAGATAGAACTTGCACAGTAGAATATTCATTGGGGAAATTTAAAGAGACAAGACGGTTCTTGGTATGTAACACACGTGGTCACGATATGGTACTAGGAGACACGTGGCTACATGAGCATCGTCCAAGAATCAACTTTGCCACCCGAAACTTCACCTTCCATCAGTACTCATTTCAATATCCGTATGGACGTGTGAGAAAGCACCGTTACCATATAGTGTGTGCAACAACAAAGTACAAGCTTAACAACCATAGTGCGTGTGCAGCAACAAAGTACAAGCTTAAGAACCATATTGCGGATGCAAAAGAGTACAACCTGGTTCATGCTGTTGTTCGGGTGGACGGAACACTGGAGCATGAACTTGCCGTGGCCATATGGGACATTGGTGCTAAATGTGATGTGGTGTCTGCAGATTTTGTGGAAAAGTTGGGCTTAACTGTTGACGGGGGACAACGTACCGGGAGAGCTGTCCGTCTTCGCTATTGTATAGGAAGCTTTTCAGAAGAGAGGACTTTCAGAGTCGACGAATGCTCGTGGGAACTGACGTTTGGAATGCCTTGGCACCATCACCATTGTCCTGACATGATGTTTTCTGCCAATGGGAACCAGCAATATTGTATCCAGTATGGTAGTGATTATTTTGATCTCGCCAAAGTGACTTTTCCATCCCCCAAGCCTTCCCCAAACCAGGTGGGGTACTTCAAGCAGGCGTTCTCGATTCAACCTGTTATCTTTATATCTTGTTGCTTCTTTGCTATTTCAATCCGTTTGCTTTGGATGAAGCCTCGGGCATGGGTTGATTTTGCTATCGTTTTTTGTTGGTTCTCATGGACAGTTTTACTTTTTTTGTTTCCCAACCTAGGAAGCACGCGTTTAAAGTAATTTCAACTTGTCTAAAATTGCTATCTTCTCTCCCTCATGAAATGTCATTTTCTAAATTACACACTCATTTGATAAATATGGTTGTTATGCTTGTATAAAAATTTACAACAAACATTTATGAAGTTCAAATCAGGAAGGTATAAATAATGAGAATGCAAGTAATTCAAACGTCGTAAACACAAGAATCAAACATACAAAAACCCTAGAGGAACTCAAAGAAATTTTATTTATAAACTTTTCATCCATTTAAATTAGAACATAAACACACACATCTTTTAATCTCTAAGGAGATTAAAAACTCCTCAATTCATCCACTATATGTTGCAATATTGAAGTTGATTACATCAATTTTCATAAGTTGCATACATGTAGCTTTTATATAAAATGAAAAAGTTTTAAAAATGTCACCAATTTCTCTGTGTTCTTAAACTTTAAAAAAACTTTTTTAATAGTATGAGTAAGGCTCGAGTTACTTTGTCAGAAACATACACAAGTATTAAGAATAAGTAATTGTAGATTAAGAAATTGGGATCTACACTCTTTTTACCGTTCCACTTTTCGAAGATACATGCTTTTATCTTTAATAAGTTTTATACATATATCGTTAATTTTACGAATTTGAAATTTCTATATTACCCATTGAATTCTCTTTGAATCTTTAAGTTATCAAAAATAATAAATTGAACATATTGATGCATGTCTCTTTTGCCTTATTATTCTTCGATATATTTGAATATAATGGATATAAATAATTGAATATCCAACACATTATAGCATCTTGTGCATGTTAATATTTATTGGCTTCATAATAAGAAAATTCTTAAATCTCATCTTTGTTATTTTTTTCAATAGAATTAAAAGAAATATTGTATATGAATTGTGTGATGGTTTTAATTATTTTTTTTAATATAATTAAAAAGAACATATATGAAATTGTGTAATGGTTTTAATTATTTTTCTTAGCCATTATTATCAATCAACTTTTGCAAATTTTATTGTATACAATTCATGTACTAAAAAATAACTTTTATAATGTTCTATCTTTATTAACAATTTTAATGCTTTTATTATAAAACAACTCTACACATCTCATTTAGAAATTAATTTTGTTAGTAACTTTTAATCATTATTTAGGTGTTTTATACCACTTATTATACTAATTGTTATTTAATTATAAATTGTTATATACTTCTCAACATCTTGTTTTACACAATTTGATTTACAATTAAAATTTATAAATAAAACAAGTAATAACCTCTTCATATCTCTTTATTAAAAAATAACCCAATCCAACTTGTTAATATCATTATACAAGAAATTTAAAACATCACATATACATTATTCATGCACAATAGGAATTCAATAGTTAAATACTTTTTCATTTTATATTTGTGACGAACTATATAACACTTTAAGTTCTAATTTCTTCAATAATAGTCTTTAATTCCGTATACAACCGATGTTCACTTTTAATATTTTTTAAAACATTAATAAACTTCAAGAAAATACATTTATAATGACATAAATGTTTCCAACCTTACATTTTTTCATACAAATTTGTACATTCTTCATTAAAAATGTTAAACACTTTATTAATATAACCATGACTAACTTGTTTAATAATAAGTATAAAATTATTTTAAAATGGGGATATATAATGTTGAATGACAAGACATCTACATAAATTAAATATACATAACTATGATTTTAAAAAGAACTTTTCAGTATTATTGCATTTCTAGTTTATAACATTCCCTTAAAATTGAATATTTATAATATAAAATGCAATACCAAAAAAGCTTAAGAAACTTTAATACCAATTATAATTATAAATATTCAATACTAATAAACGTCTCAACAACACCGCTTAACTTTGCACACTTAATCTTAATATATATAGTTGATGAAGATTACATTCAAACTAGCTAGCTTAAATGCATAACTAAGGCATTGTTATTGATTGAACATGCTTTATTTGAGAATATACATATTTAAAATAGTTAGATAATTTTAAACTATTATTTTACCTTCACAAAAATGAATAGTCTTTATTTGCACATGACTCAAATGTATTTTCAATTATTTAAAATTACCTTTTAAAGATTTTATTACAATACTTGTAAGTACACCATTATTAACCATATATATATCCCCTTAAATGTGTAGTTTTCTACAAAGATCCTTTCTCTTGCCTTTTGTTGTTTAACACAACCCTAATTTAAATGTTAGAACGTGGGAAAATGGAAAACATGGGGATGATGTACCTATCTCTTGCTTTAAAAATCTTAAACTACTTCATTTGTATACCCAGCTCTACTAATGGATTGTTCTTCATTACGTATAAGAGTACCTATACTAAGTTCGTGCATGTGAGAGAGAAGAGAGAGAGAGAGTATAAGACCACACACACATATAATTAATGCATAACATATTGGAGAGAACATATCTAAAACTATAGTGAAGTTATAAATGTAGGTTCTACATAAAACTAGTAAAATGCAGAAGTATAAATACATATTTTATATTAATTATATATATATTTTATCATTGAAATGACTTAAAGCATAATTATAAAAAATATAGTTTAGAAAGCCTCCTTGACCTTTTTATAAAGTTTAAAATTAAATAGTGACTTATTATTAAAATTACTTTTATATTTTATTTTTGCATGTTCGAATGGTTTATAAATAAAATATTATATTGTATTATAATATACAGATTAAAGACAAACTCTATAGACAATACACTACGGCAAAACAAATTAAATAACAGTACTGTACTGTAAGACATCGCTGTGGAGAATAATAATATTATTATTATATCAAGTATAAATATATTAATGTTTAATGTTTAAATTAGTAATGGGATTTATATTTGCATATACAAATCCCACTAGTGATTTTAAAAATAACACTAAAATATATAAATTTATAATTTATAAATTTAATTTAAAATTAATAATACAATCTTAATTAAATGTATATATAATCTAATATATTTTAATGTAATATTTTAAATTAAACTATATAATATAATTCTAAAATAAGCCATCGTACTGGATTCTTACACTATGAGTGTAAGAAAAAAAATTAAAGATTGCAAATTACATCAGTACTAAACATGCTACAGACACAAGACGCCGTATACACATAATATTTATGTATATAAACAATTAAAAGTTATATTGAACTTTAATAATCAGGTTAGAAATATATCTTTAAAGTATTCGTAGACTACTTTAATATTTATATAATATAACTAATTTATTCCTTACAATAGTTTAGTTTGAAGTGATATCTAGCTATTCGAGAGAGATGTTCTATATACTTGTAAATTTCTTTTACATTACGTGCGTATCATGACACATTATTAAATAGTTTATGGGCTAATATGTTATAAGATGTATATAGTATATGTAAATATAATTTATGATAAATATCGAAGTACATAGTTATGTCAAATTCTACATTAATTGGAAAGCATTATTCTACTTGAATATTCAACTGGTGAGAAATGAGTTATTTTATCATTCATCAATAGTAAATTAAAAGTTTTTGATTAGGAATTGAGATGTATCTATGTGTTACACGTACTGTTGTGTTGAACACAGATATTTACTCAGAACTTATGTTACGTCTGTTGCTGCACTGCCCATTCTTTTCATAACCACATGTATTCCAGCAACATCCACGCACATACGGTATGTGTGGTGTGTGTGTAAATGGGCACAAATATTGTATATGCAACCACACAGACATTGTAAAGGCAATGTCATATGACATACACACACAAGATATAAGCAAGTGTGGGGTGTGTATATATCTCATGACTGTATACATACATTATAGAAGCTCATGTACTACAGACACGGTACCTCACAGTTCTCAATTAGTGTACATATGTGGGTAAATATATGTACCATGTATGTATATGGATACGGATATACATTTCATCAATCACTTATACCTATATATATTCTAACAAACATACATTAAATGTAATAATGAACATAAATTTTATATATCTATATACACACACATTATGCAATAATTGCACTAGGCAGTTAACCTGTGAGTTTGTACTCCTACAGGTTTTGGTATTTAATATATATGTCTACTATTCACTACCAAAACCTTTTCCATTTTCAAAACCAGCATGGTTGGGTATATTCGTTACACGAGCATGATAAAACTATTATATGCACGAGATTGAATTTGTTTAATTAATTTATTATTTATCAGATTTAAAGATTTTGCATATAATTAGAGGCAGAGAAACGATATTTGGTTAACTTATCTCGGTTTTGTGATTGACATATAAGAGTTTCAGTGTTGTAATCTTTTATTATTAATAGGAAAACTTGAGTTTACTTATCATTACAATCTTTTTATAATCATTGTAAACAATCAGGATAATTATATATAAGAACTCTGTGTAATGTAGCATTACCACTGGCTGACAGTAATTTAGGATAGATTCATATTTTAAAAGTTGTGTATATATACTTGTGTATTCTTTTATCAAAAATATACATTATAATATGAAAACATAGAGAAATCATAATTAATAAATATCTGATTTTACCTTTATTGACACACAATGGTCAGATTAACTTTTATATAATTAAAATGGCGATACTAACATAAATTTTTGAAAGGAATAACATAGAAATTTATTATAGTTAGAACATATGTTTGGAATATGATTCATTGTCGGTATCAAAGTTTTTACTTTAAATTACTTTAAACTTAATATTAATAAGATATTATTAATAATATGTGTATACATGTTTAAAAATTAAATGTGTATCTGTATAAATATTATATGTACGATGTGTAATGCTATTTACCATTGAGATATATCTATTTCATAACCAAGATATAAACGAATTGATATGTTGTGATAGATTTATAATTTTATATATATTATAAAGAAAATTAAAGATTTACAATATTCTATTTTATAATCATGATTTTACATACATACATACGTGGCCTCTCTCTTTCTATACATATATTAGAGAGAGAGAGGAGAGAGAGATACACAAACACGCATGAGTATATATTCGTGCCAATTTCAATGGTCAAGATATGCTTGCTAAATGTAGAAATAGTGACTATAAACCAATTATGACATACTATTTATATGTTAATATATTATGTATACATATTGTAACACGTAGTTATGTATAAAGTATATTTTTAACTGTTAAAAATGTTAATTAAATATATTATAATTTATAATTCTTAATTCGAATCTATAATTTAATTTCTAATTTCGATTGGATATAGATTTTTACATAAATTTTTACTACAGTAGCCAGCTCTAGTGTGTCCTTAGGCACCGGCTCCAATTTTCAGTACGAAGAACACGACAAAGCGTTCCTTTCAAAGAGCAAACGAGTTTGTGCAGGTTTTCCTTTGGCTACTTGAGGAGAGTCATTCTTTTAATGTTCCATAAGCGAGTTCAGTGCACACTGAGCGACAGGGCGTTCATGTTCTTCTCCTTTGGCCATGCCACTAACACAGCTAATACTCATTAGTTCCTCCTGTAGCCTTTTTCTTCTGATCAAAATTGAATCCAATTCTCTAGTCTACGATCCGATGTGTATCCCAGGTATGTGAAATACGTAAGTATGATATGATATTAGGAAACCCGTGGCTACACGAGCACCGTCCAATAATCAACTTTGCCACCCGACGTCACCTTCTATAACTACTCATCCGTATGGAGGTGTGAAAAAGAAAAAGCACCGTTACCTAAAGTCTAACAACCATAGCGCGTGTGCAAACAAAGTACAAGTTTAACAACCATAGCGCGTGTGCAACAAAGTCCAACGTCGTTCATGCTGTTGTACGGAACACAAGAGCCTGTATTTGCCGTGGCCATATGGCACTGGTACTGGCCGTGATGTGGTGTCTGAAGATTTTGTGGAAAATTTGGGCTTACCCACAACCACAAGCCAAGAAATCTGTTTGGATGGGCAAAACCATAGCACGAAAACTTTGTGTCTTCGCTATCATATAAGAAGCTTTTCAGAAGAAAGGACTTTCAGAGTCCTCCCAGACTCGTCGAAACTGACGTTTGGAATGCCTTGGTACCATAGCTATTGTTCTGACATCAACTTTGAGACACGGCAAATGGCATTTTCTGCCAATGGGAACCAACAATATTGTATCCAGTATGATAAGGATTGTGTTGATCTCTCCAAAGTGACTTCTCCACCCCGCAAAGGTTGTTTATCGTAAAGCAAGCGTTCTTCTGGATTGATCCTGTTACTTGTTGCTTCTTTGATATTTCAATCTGTTTGCTTTGGATGAAGCCTGGGCATCGGTTTGGTTCTCATGGGCAATTTTACTTATTTTGTTGCCCAATCTCCAAAGTACGAGTTTAAACTAATTTCAACTTGTAGGAACGTGTTATCTTCTCTCTCTCATCAAATATCATTTACAGATTACACATGTACACTCATGTGTGTGTGTGTAATATATATATATATAAAATAAAAAGAATGACAACAAGAGCACAAATGTGTTAACCAAGAATTTATTCGTAGTTTAAATCACAATGGCCGTAATATGATAAGTACCGTAATCATGCAAGGCCGCAATATTAGGAGCGTTATAATATCGTAAGGGTTGTAATATTAGAAGGTCATAATATCAGGAGGACCGTAGTATTCTAACGTAATATCGTGAGAATAGAAGGAAAAAATATGAAGCCCCGTGATTTTAATGAGAATGATAATAATAGAAGAGGATGAGAAGACCTTGAAGATTATAATACCTTAATATTATTAGAAAATCATAAAACGGGAACCTCAATAATATTAAGAAATATCATCCTATTATGAGAGAACCCTAATACCATGAGAAACATATGAAACACCGTAATCTTAATTTTTTAATCTTACTAGAGGATCATGATAGAATTCTAATGCATAAAGAGAGGCCGTAATATCAAGAAAGGCCATGATATGACCATAATACCATTACGAAGGCCATATTATGAGAATCATAATATCAAACATTCGACAATTATAATGGAAAGAAGACCGGTAGTTATTATATCAGAATATCTATAATGATAAAGAGCATTTACCAACGGCATAACAAGAAGATCGGTAGTATAGATCATAATGAAATTTTGTACCCAATGAAAGTAAGGACATGGATAGGGGCATCCAAAGTGTTAGTGAGAAAATGTAATAAGTTGAGAAAGTGGCATCTTATTAGTTTAGAATTATTTTAGGTAAATGATTTTGTACTGTAGACAGGAGGTAAAAGTCCGTACTTATCTCATAATTCATTTGACACCATAATTCAATTATTAATATGTGTTGATTTCTCCTAATTCAATATGATATTATTTGGATGATATATTCATGTTAAATTTGTGTAAGATTTACAGTCTTGTGACTAAGTCATCCTTATTTTTATATTATTATTATCATTTTTAACTTATCATTATCATGTAACACAATAATATAATAACATTAGGATGGGGTTGTATTATGGAATGTAAGTTTTCATCCTTTAATAAATTATTAGTATGAAATGCATTTTGATAACTTGTTTCTTGTTGATCCAATGAAAGAAACCTTAAAGCGCCACTATATATTAAAAGTTAAGGTATTATAATATAATATATTTAAATTATTTTTACCGCAATATGGAAAATCCTTTCTCAATCCTAATCAAAAACTTCTATTTTCTATTGATAAGTTAAAAAAAAAACTCATTTCTTACCAATTGAATATTCAAGGTAGAATAATGTTTTATATACAATATTATTATTATTATGAAATGTAAAATGTCTCATGTAAATAAACCTTGAATTTTCTAAAAAAATTGTTAATATGTCGTTGAAAAATAATGAATCACAAATTTTAAATTACATAAAGACATCATTAATTACATTATGATATAATCATAGCCATGACATGATCATTACATACCATATTGTATTTGTCTTTACCATTAAATTAAATAATGAACAAAATATTTACTAGATGTCACTTCCCATTGTATGTGATTCACAAAGTAAGACATATTATTAATGAAGTGAGCCATATGTAAATCAGATGTGTTCATTTAAAAATTTTAATTTTTAGTAACTCATTAAATTTTCTCAATTTTTAAAAAACTTTATGAAATTAAGAACGTGTGAGTTTAATTAATTAATTATCACTATTACTAAGATCGTGAACACATTAAATTCATCCACCTTTTTATGTGTATCTTCATCAATTGAGTCGATGTTTCTTTAAAAGTCAAATATATATTATAATCATATGTTATTTAATGCATCTCAATCATTACATTGAAATAATTAAACAACTCATATCTTACTAAGTGAAACTATTTAATTGCCATATTAGTAATTAAATTTAATTAGTTTGAACGGTGCAGATTGTTGGATTTAAAATTCATTTTGTAAATGCATTACTTACTTAACATAATTAAATATATAAGAACATATTTCTTTTAAAAATAAATAAGTTTTAAATAGATTTTAAAAATTTATTTGAAGAGATTGTACAAATAAACAGTTTACATAGTGAACATTTATATTAGTACGTGAAAATTAACTAAATTAGAAATATGTTAAGTGTCCATTTGATTTACTTCACGATTCACCATGTCATTTGGGTCACTAATGCATATAATACATGAAAACTTATTTCTCATTTGTTTGAAATAGCTTTATATTATTAAATATAAAAAGATAATTTCATTTACTTTCATTATTAATTATTAAATAAAAGAAATTAATAATCATTATTCATATAAAATGAGATTTCATCTAGTTCTTAAAAAGGTTTAAAGCCTATAAAGTGAGATCATGCCCTAAGAAAAAGGGTTTAGAATCATAAAGTGAAGGTTATGCTCCACAAAAGTGGAGTCTTTAAACCCATAAATAATGAGTTTGCAAACTCACAAAAAGTGAGAGTTAAGGATTGCAAGAGAGACTTCAAGTTTACAGAGTGAAATTCTAAACTTATAAAGTAAAATTTAAACCCACGAAGCAAGAGTTTAATCTCATGAAGCAAAATTCCATATATTTCATAAAGTAAAAAGAAAGAAATAAGTTTATAAAACTAAAAAAGAACAAGTAGCATTAAGGAAGTTTTATTACAATTATTAATTGTTTGCATTGTTAATGAATTATAAAATCTTTGTCACTATAAATGTAATGTTTACAACACTTTTCATTGTAGTGGCTATGTTTTCTTTACTAATTGAATTAGACTCTAATTAAATGTTAAGACATTAATTCATTATCTTTTGCATAATGATGAACAACATGAGTATATACATGATGGTTACTTAAATTGTTTGTCAGCTACATTATACTCTTTAATTGTAGATTTTAAAGAGTTAAGAATGAAGAATCGGCTCCATTATAATACATGCCCAAGTATTCCATGGCCTCTTATATAATAACAAATTCTTTGTACTTTTTGGACTCATTAAATTCATCCACATGCATGTAAACAAATGTAATTAAATTTAAAATAAATAAAATATACAAAAGCAAACCTTAGCTATATCTGAGTTATATTTATGCCTCATTGCATTATAGTTTTTTTTTTGCACATTTCTTATATAATAAGATTCTAAAGTGAATTTTATATATAAATTGGGTGAATGTGGTGTAAATATAAAAGAGTTCAAATAGAATGCATATATATATGAATCATTCTTATATTTTAAAAGAAGTGAACATGCAAGTCAAAACTGGTGTGTTTCATATCTAAGGTTTAGGTGTAAGGTGCAGCATGTAAGGCCGGAAACCTTGAAGTATATAACTTCCTTATAAAACATGCTTTGCAAATGTGTTAAGAACCATTTTTTGTGAAAAACTCATGGTGAATGTGATTACAAGTATATAACTCGGTGTAAGGTGCAGCATGTAAGGCCGTAAACCTTGAAGTATATAACTTCCTTATAAAACATGCTTTGCAAATGTGTTAAGAACCATTTTTTATTAAAAACTCATGGTGAATGTGATTACAAGTATATAACTCTTATTGTTTGGTTGATATTAATAATCCACGCAAGTAGCCCTTTGTTCTTTGGTAACTCGGCTACCCTCAATAGATCCGGTGTACAATTTACAGCCTTTGTATATAATAGTCAATACCCAACATTCTACATGTTTAAGGTAACACACATACACATATACACACACGATGGAACCTCATTAGGGAACACGGGAGACACCATTATAGACTCAGGCACAACCCTAACATACATTCTAGATGATCAATACAGTTCCTTAGTGAGCAAGTTCATCAGCCTTATAAAGCTTCCCTTCATATGTAGGTCTTGATCTCTGCTACGACATATCATCAAAGAAGGAGTATGAGTTCCGAGTCTTACTTCGGAGCTAGACGGTGCAACCCTAATGCCACCCTCGGGTAACTATTTTATACCTACCTATACGGTTACTGAGATTGTTTGTTTGGCTACGGGTTCTGCTGATGGTCTGCCTGTTAGTACCGTGGGGAACATAATGCAGCAAGGATATCACATTCTTTATAATCGTGGAAGTTCTAAATTCTCTTTTGTTAAAGAGGACTGCGGAAAATTCAAATAGAGGGACTAATATTTACATGTTATAATCCAATAAACATCCGTTTAACATTGTTATTAAACTAGTACACTCATAGAGCTTCAACGAAGAGAGCTTCTTGTGTGAAAGCACACAGGGATCCTCTAACCGAGTCTTTACTAGCAGATGATGTGTGTGTAACGAGAAACTTTGGCTTGTTCGCTATGAATCTCCCTTCTTTGTCTAATTTAATACAAAAATGCAATACCAGAAACGCACAGTGGCAAATTCTTTCTCATATATTAACCTGTTCACAGCTTTTCTCAAAAGGGCCATGGATTGCAAACTCCCGGAACTTGAGAACCTCCAAATAGGATTTTATAAGATTAAAATAATGCAGAATTGATCTAAGTGATTCTCATTAAGTAAGATAAAATAATGCATAATTTATGTAAGCGATTTTCATTAAGTAAGAATTGTGATACTTATACATTTATTATATTCTTAGTAACGTATAATCTTATTATTATTATGAGTTAAGAACTATAATACCTTTTGTTAGAAAACATTGTGTGTATTATGAAACAGAAGAAGACGTCCATTATAGATCACCACATCTCTTGTTAATATACCCCTTGCCCACTTTATCTCGTTATTAAAACATTTCTTCTTCCCTACTTATAATCCATCTTCTTCTTCTTTCTCTATATATAATTCATCTCAGCTTACTCCTTTTGAACATGTGAATGTGTGTTGCACTGGTTCGTCCATGGAGCCTGTTGCTTAAATTTTTGAACACAATCCTCCCAGTGTATTCTCCACATTAAGTTGTAACGTTAAACATTAGAATATATAAAATTCATATTTATATTGTGTTTTTAAGGGCAAGTCATGTGATGCAAACTTCTTTATTACACTAACACGTTCAGATTGACTCTCTTAGAAAGGTAATTTGATCAACCCAAGTCTTTCTTGAGTTGTAAAAATCCTCTGGAGAGTGTGGTTTTATAAGTAAATTTGCAGACATTTGCTTACCTTGAGTTAAACATCTTCAATGCAAGCCTTTGTGTGTGCTTAGTTCAATTTTATTTTATTGGATTCTTTGCAAGAGTGATGACAGAAAGTGTTGTGCTGAGATTTTACTTTATGTCTTTTTATGTGTGTATACATCTCTTGTATCGAGTATTCAAATTCAATTGTGTGTATATCTATATATATACCTAGAAAATTTATTTAGCTGCACAAAAATCTAGACACACACACAACATATATATATATATAAAGAATTTGTTTTTATTTTGTACTGTAGTCTCTAATTTTAACGGAGTTTCTCGTTAGACGTGGTGTTGAGAGGTGCATAGATGATTTAAGAGAGCACACGTAGCAAAACACGATACTGTGTTGAAATATATAGACTGTTTTGTCATAAACCGTTTATATCATTAATTTTTTAATATGTTGAATATAATAACATAAATAACGAAGTGATTAAAATTTTTTGTTAAAACTATTTGTTATACATTTTTAAATGCTAATTAATTAAAATAAGTTATAGGAAAAGTATATTGTGGTATGTCTAAATTGAATAATGTAGAATTTATTTTATTGCATACAAAATATAAATAAATTTAGTGCTAACGAAATTTTTTGAAGATTTGTTCATATTTTATTTGCTGTTAATTATTTTAATTGTGTATCAAATTTTTCATTAATAAATGCGTTAGTGAAGTTAAATATATTGTTGCCATGTCTCGAGTCAACTTCACTGCAGGGTCCATGGGTGTCAAAGCTGCCTTGCAGTTTGCCATATTGAACCGTTGAAGGACCTCATCCACATACTTCGACTGTCCCAAGGTGAGAATCCTTCTCCCCCTGTCTCTGGACTTCAATCCCTAGGAACGTGGAGATGGGCCCCAGATCTTCATCTGAAATTCCTTTGAGAGCTGCTGCTTCAGCTGTTGGAGAAGGGCTGTGTTGTTGGAGAACAGCAAGCAGTCGTCAACGTACAAGGCGAGGATCACCACGAACTCGCCAAGCCACTTGAAGTAGATGTTATGGTCCGAGTCGTTCCTGGTGAAGGCCAGAGAGACAAGAAACTTGTCAATCCGACAATACCAGCGCGAGGTGACTGCTTCAGCCCGTACAGGGCCTTGTCCAGCTTGCAGACCAGGTCTTCAGATCCACGCTGCACGTAGCCCTCTGGTTGAGTCACATAGACCTCCTCCTCCAGCTCGCCATGGAGAAAGGCCGTGCAGACGTCCATCTGTTTCGATCTCCCAGTCGAACTCTGCAGCCAAAGCCAAAAGAACCCGGATGGATGGCATACGTACCACAGGAGCAAAGGTCTCAGTAAAATCCAGGCCAGCCACTTGGCTGAAGCCTCTCGCCACATACCGAGCTTTATACTTTACTCCACCTCCAGCTAAAGGCTTCACGGTGAAAATCCACTTAGCTGTGACCACGTTGCATCCGGAGGACGGTGCACCAGTGTCCACGTCCTGTTCTTGAGCAGGGACAGATACTCTGAATCCATTGCCTCCTGCCAAAGTGCAGCATCAAGCCCGCTTAATGCCTCAGCCACTGTGGTAGGAATGGGGACCAAACTGGCGCGCTTATCCTTGGTAGCGGCAAGGAAGAAGCGGGGCCGTTTCTGACTTTTACCAAGCAAGTCCAGGCAGCGTTCAGTCTCTCAGACTCCTTCTGCTTCCTGCTTGGCTTCACAATCCGTCCTGAACGAGTTGTCTTCACACCAACCTGAGTAGATCTCCCCCCAAATTGAAACTGTGGCACATGGGCGGGAACCTGAGGTTCAGCAGCTGGATCCTGGGTGGGAAGAATGTCCGCTAACTCAGGAACAGCCTCATAGGCCGCAGGAGCTCCCCTGCTTGTAGCAGGAGTAGTCGAGCTGCTGCCCACCTCAGAGCTGCTCACGGGGACTGCTGCCGAGATGACAACGCCAGGCACTGTCGCACGGGGCAACGCCTGAACAGTCTGGGAACTGGAGGCCTGGCTGGAGGGACCAACTGCATGTGATGTGGCGTCTAGAACCACCACCACACCATTCGTCCACCAGCTCGAAGTCGATCACACGTCCAGGGTGTAGGTGCCCAGCTGGGGCATCTGCTGCAGAGACGGCTCCCCCATAAACTTCAGCTTCATTAAACACCACGTCACGGCTCACGATGATTGAGCACTTGTCCAGACGCAGAAGCTTGTAGGCCTTGGATGTCTGAGCGTAACCCAAAAGCACACACTTGATGGCTCTCTCATCAAGTTTGGTGCGCAGCTTCTCAGGAACGTGGGCAAAGGCCACACAACCAAAGGTTCGGATGTGGGCCACGCTAGGTCGTCGACCGGTCCAAGCCTCGTAGGGGGTCATCCCTTTGACCGTCGTGGTGGGAAGCCTGTTGCGTAGATATGCAGCAGTGATCACGGCCTCGCCCCAGTACGTCTTGGGCATCCCTGCATAGAAGAGCATGCTTCGAAATGCCTCCTCTAGCGTCTTGTTCATTCTCTCAGCCACTCCATTCTGAGAAGGGCTGTATGGAGCAGAATACTGGTGCATAATTCCCTGAGCAGCACAGTACTTAGTGAATGCGCCACTCACATACTCGCCACCATTGTCAGTGCGGATGCAGCGAAGCTGATATCCTGTCTGCAGCTCCGCCTCTTGTTTGAACGCCAAGAAGTGAGAGAAGACCTCGGACTTGGCCGCCATGAGTGCCACAAGACAAAGTGAGAGTAGTCATCTGTGAAAGTTACAAAGTACGCTTTCTTACCAGGAGTAAGCGTGTCCATGGGGCCGCAGACGTCCGAGTGCACCATCTCCAGAGGTGCTGTCGTTGGAGGACTGGTGGACTCTGGATAAGGCTTCTTGGCAGACTTGCCAAGTACACACGCCTCGCAGAACTCCATGCTGACCTGTCGGAATGGACAAACCATCAACCAATGACTGTCGGGCCATGGTCAGGATCGCTTGAGCATGGGCGTGGCCCAAGCGTTATGCCACAACTGCAGAGTGTGGGGGGACCGTCGAATGGTCGCCACCATGGCTTGATGAGCGTTGGGATGCATAACTTAGCATCCAGCTGGTATAGGCCTCCATAGCGAGCGCCACGTGCTACAAGCTGATTTTCTGAGTTGAGGACCTCACAGCCGTGCTCATCGAAACAGAGGTGAAAACCGGCATCACAGATTCGCCCCACAGAGAGGAGTGTCTCTGTTAGCCCGGGGACATGGTAAACACCATCGATTGTCTTGATGGCTCCTTGCAGCTGCACACGAACACTGCCAACGCCCACCATCTTGAGCGAGGAGCCCTCCACTGAGTTGACCACGTCGGCTGTTGTGAGTAACCGATACGTGATGAACACCTCCCTCAGAGGTGTGGCGTGAAGATTGGCTCCTGATCGAGCCAAAGCACAGGGGATAGGTCTCCCCTGTTCTTGAGCCATGAACAATCGGGCCTCCTCGTCACGCGACCCCTGCGGCTGTTGCAGAGTCCGATTGCTCCCATTCTGAATCAACCGTGGCTGCTGACGAGGTGCCTGCTGCTGCCGCTGATTCCCTATTCGCCGAGGGCAATCACGGGCAAAGTGCCCCATCTGCTGGCACTCGTGGCAGGGCCCAATCTATCGCTGGTTCTGCTGCCTTGGCTACTGCATTCCACGCTGCTGCTGACGTCCACAACGGCGCTGCTGCTGTTGGCGTCTCCCATCGCGTCCGGCAAAGAGAGCTGTATTCCCAGCAGCCAGCTGAAGGCTTCGAGCCTCCTCATTCACAGCAGAGACCATGTCCTCAAAGCTCTGCTTGGGCAGATTGAGAAGAGTAGTCCACTCCTCTGTATGCCTCAAGCAAGCCATTGAGAAAAACAGCTTTCTGATTGCTCTTGCTAGGGGTTGCCTTCACTTGAACTAGTTGAATCACAAGCCCCTTTAGACGGCTGACGAACTCAGGTACCGTCTCATTCGCTGCCATCTTCAATCCGAAGAACTGTTGCTTCAAACTGAGCTCACTGGCAGTACCAGATCCCCAAACGAACGGACAAGGCCATCCCAATTGTCCTTCGCTGGTTTGGTGAGGGCGATCGGGTCCACGAACTCCTTGGCCCAGCGCTAGACCAATCGTGGTCAGCGCCTTGCGATCGCGGCGTCCCAGGCAGCCTGCACTGCTGGGTCGGTTGTGGGACGGCTTCTGTGCCATCCACCACACCCGAGTTGCCCACAGTTGGACCTTGATGCTCCATGTATGGAAGTTCACTCCCGTGAAGCGCTCCAAAAATTTGTCCAGGAATTTATCTGTGGACACGGTTGAGGAAGAAGCCATTAGTGCTTGATCAAGACGCGATCAAAGACACTAACCTTGCGTGGCTTCAATTCCTCGCTAATTCCTCGCTTGATACCATGTTGGAAAGGTTTTGTGTGCTCAGATCCTCATAGCATTAAGAGTGGATTTGGGTACATAGACAACGAACTATGACCACGAAGAGACGCGACCCGTAGCCACGTGGAGGTCAACGTCAACGTCCAGTCAACCCGCTGACAAGGCTTATGATCATCAGTTGGGTGAATTCAAGGAGTGAGATCACACAGCAAAACATATACTTCTCCGGCATGTCTCTCAATTTTGGTATATAACAAGCACAAGCAAGTTTGGTATACAACAAGGACACATCTAGAGGTGCTTGAAAAGCACTTGAGGAGAAGTTTAAGTAAAGAGTGTGGGCAGCTGCAAGATTGAATGCATCCAGGTGAATCTATATTGATCAAATACAGGTCTTAGGGAATAAGTTTAAAGGGATTGGAGCCAGTGAATATCAAGAAGACATTGGGGCTTTTATGCTATTTGGAGCTTCTAGTGAATACTTACCTGCTCAGTTGTCACTTCCAGGGGAATATCTTAATTCTTCAGCTGGAGCAATGGTTAGATTTCAATCACAAGGGGACAATCGTTGTTATACATGTGGAGGTTTTGGACATGAGGCACAGTAGTGTGTTGATACAAGTCTAGCAACGGGCGGCTGCTAAACATGGGATACTCATGATTTCAAAGTGGACAAGCAAGAAATTCTCAAGTTCAATATCACTTGGTTAATTGGGATAGTACACAGTTGTTCATCAACAACGTAAAAGGTATCATATGTAGTAATGTTTATGCTTCCTTAACTAATATGGGTTCTCAACAGGAGATGGACAGGCGGTGGGTTGACTCAGGTACAACTAATCACATGATATGAGTATCTAGAATATAAAAGGATTTAACAATTTATGATGTCGCTCTGTGTTTATTCCTTCTTTAAGCTATTTCCTTAAACGTACTTTATGTGTTAGATTTATCTAAAAACTTTATCTAATGTGAAAGACTTTTTTCTGTTCAACAGAGTCACTGGATATAACATGTAAACACTTACTCATTTGTAATTATTCATGTAATTATCACTTGGTAAGGTTTAGGAAAAGTTAATCAAATTGCAAGTTAGGCCCTTTATCTCACTAAATATGCACACTGCTCATTTATATTTGTATATACGCGTGCTTATGTATATATGCAGATGTATGCATTCGTGATTGCCGAAATAGATATATATATATATATAATCTATCTATAGTAAATAGTAATATGTGCAGATCTAGATATGCCTCTTATTATACAAGGGAAGAAATGCCAACTTGGGAAGGACCGTATTATGTTAAAGATCTCAGAAGCTGACAGGGATTTTAAACACAGCCCAATACCACCATTGTTATGTACAAACGTCTTTTGAAGTTCTCTTTCCCCAAAGATGCCTGCAAGAGCACATTAATTTAACCAATCATTAAGATTATACCTTGTGAAACGGCCTATAATGGGTTATAGTTGAAGTTGAAAATAATATGTGGTTGATGGACAAGTGCAAGCACTAGAACTCGAAATTAAACATAATGGTTTAAGTGAAGCCCGATACAAATGATACAACAAATGCGTTAGTGAAGTTAAATACGCTACTGACTTTTAAACATGGACTTTATTCACTAACTTACAAAGGAAATACATCCACTATCGAAGAAAAAACATTGTGAACACATTTTCTTTATAAATTAATAAATAAAATTCATATTCAAAAGCTAATAATATATTTAGCTTCACTAACGCATTTATTAATGAAAAATCTAATACACAATTAAATAATTAACACCAAATAAAATATGAACAAAACTTCAAAAAATTTCGTTATTATTTTTTTGTTACGCAATAAAATAAATTCTACATTACTCAATTTAGACATACCACAATATACTTTTTTATAACTTATTTTAATTAATTAACATTTAAAAAGTATATAACAAATAGTTTTAACAAAAAAAATTTAATCACTTCATTATTTATGTTATTATATTTATATATTAAAAAATTAATAATATAAACGGTTTATGACAAAACAGTCTATATATTTCAACACAGTATCGTGTTTTGCTACGTGTGCTCTCTTAAATCATCTATGCACCTCTCAACACCACGTCTAACGAGAAACTCCGTTAAAATTAGAGACTACAGTACAAAATAAAAACAAATTCTTTAGATAATATATATATATATATCTAAATGTGTGTATATCTAGATTTTTGTGCAGCTAAATAAATTTTCTTATAGATATACACACAATTGAATTTGTATACAAACGTATACATCGAATACTCGATACAAGAGATGTGTGTGTGTGTATACACACATAAAACAGACATAAAGTAAAATCTCAGCACAACACTTCTGTCATCACTCTTGCAAAGAATCCAATAAAATAAAATTGAACTAAGCACACAGAGGCTTGCATTGAAGATGTTCAGCTCAAGGTAAGCAACTGCTGCAAATTTACTTATAAAACCACACTCTCCAGAGGATTTTTGCTACTCAAGAAAGACTTGGGTTGATCAAAATTACCTTTTTAAGGAGAGTCAATCTGAACGTGTTAGTGTAAAAAGAAGTTTGCATCACATGACTTGCCCTTAAAAACACAATATAAATATGAATTTTATATATTCTAATGTTTAACGTTACAACTTAATGTGGAGAATACACTGGGAGGATTGTGTTCAAAAATTTAAGCAACAGGCTCCATGAACGAACCAGTGCAACACACATTCACATGTTCAAGAGTAAAGAAGAAGAAGATGGATTATAAGTAGGGAATATAACGAGATAAAGTGGGCAAGGGGTATAGATGTGGTGATCTATAATGGACGTCTTCTTCTGTTTCATAATACACACAATGTTTTCTAACAAAAGGTATTATAGTTCTTAACTCATAATAATAATAAGATTATACGTTATTAACTTAATGAAAATCGCTTACATAAATTATGCATTATTTTATCTTACTTAATGAGAATCACTTAGATCAATTCTGCATTATTTTAATCTTATAAAATCCTATTGGAGGTTCTCAAGTTCCGGGAGTTTGCAATCCATGGCCCTTTTGAGAAAAGCTGTGAACAGGTTAATATATGAGAAAGAATTTGCCACTGTGCGTTTCTGGTATTGCATTTTGTATTAAATTAGACAAAGAAGGGAGATTCATAGCGAACAAGCCAAAGTTTCTCGTTACACACACATCATCTGCTAGTAAAGACTCGGTTAGAGGGTCCCTGTGTGCTTTCACACAAGAAGCTCTTATCTTGTGCTTCATAAATGCTAAAATCATCCAAGAAAACTTTCATAAACGTGGTCAAATAATCCCAAAATGTTTCGTTGAAGCTCTATGAGTGTACTAGTTTAATAACAATGTTAAACGGATGTTTATTGGATTATAACATGTAAATATTAGTCCCTCTATTTGAATTTTCCGCAGTCCTCTTTAACAAAAGAGAATTTAGAACTTCCACGATTATAAAGAATGTGATATCCTTGCTGCATTATTTCCCCACGGTACTAACAGGCAGACCATCAGCAGAACCCGTAGCCAAACAAACAATCTCAGTAACCTCATAGGTAGGTATAAAATAGTTACCCGAGGGTGGCATTAGGGTTGCACCGTCTAGCTCCGAAGTAAGACTCGGAACTCATACTCCTTCTTTGATGATATGTCGTAGCAGAGATCAAGACCTACATATGAAGGGAAGCTTTATAAGGCTGATGAACTTGCTCACTAAGGAACTGTATTGATCATCTAGAATGTATGTTAGGGTTGTGCCTGAGTCTATAATGGTGTCTCCCGTGTTCCCTAATGAGGTTCCATCGTGTGTGTATATGTGTATGTGTGTTACCTTAAACATGTAGAATATTGGGTATTGACTATTATATACAAAGGCTGTAAATTGTACACCGGACCTATTGAGGGTAGCCGAGTTACCAAAGAACAAAGGGCTACTTGCGTCGATTATTAATATCAACCTAGCTTGTAAGCACATTGACTATGAGTTTTTAATAAAAAAAAATGGTTCTTAACACATTTGCCAAGCATGTTTTATAAGGAAGTTATATACTTCAAGGTTTACGGTCCTACACCCTGCACATTACACTCAAAATCCAAACCAAAACTGTAAACCCACACTTAAACCCTAAATATGAAACACACCAGTTTCGACTTGCATGCTCTTTTAAAATATAAGAATGATTCATATATATATTTATTCTATTTGAACTCTTTTATATTTACAACACATTTACCCAATTTATATATAAAGTTCACTTTAGAATCTTATTATAAACAACAAATGTGAAAAAAAAAAAACTAGGATGCAACGAGGCATAGATACAACCCAGGTATTTTATTTATAATACATGAATAAAGGCAAAAGCTGAGGTTTTTTTGTATATTTCATTTATTTTAAATTTAATTACATTTGTTTACGTGTATGTGAATGGATTTAATGAGTTCGAATACAAAGAATTTGTTATTAAATTACATTTATTTACAAAGAATTTATTATTATATAAGAGGTCATGGAACACTTGGGCATGTATTACAATAGAGTCGATTCTTCATTCTTGACTCTTAAAATCTACAATTCAAGAGTATAATGTAGCTGACACAACAATTTAAGTAGCTACCATGCATATACTCATATTACTCATCATTATGCAGAAGATAATGAATTAATGTCTTAATATTTAATTAAAGTCTAATTCAATTAATAAAGAGAACATAGCCACTACGATGAAAAGTGTTGTAAACATTGCACTTATAGTGATAAAAAGATTTATAGTTCACTAACAATGCAAATAATTAATAATTGTAAAATGCTATTTATTCTTCCTTACTTTTATGAACTTATTTATTTATTTTTATTTTGTAAAACATGTGGAGTTTCGCTTCATGAGATTAACTTTTGCTTCGTGAGTTTGAGTTTACTTTGTATCTCTTGTAATCTTTAAATCTCACTTTGTGAGTTTGGAAATTCATTATTTATAGGCTTGGAGATTCACTTTGTATAACTTTCACTTTATGATTTTCAACCCTTTCTTCTTACGATCCTCACTTTATAAGTTTTAAACCTTTTTAAGAATTAAATGAAGTCTCATTTTATATGAATAATGATCATTAATTTCTTTTATTCAATGATTAATAATGAAATAATTATTATCTTTCTATTTAGTAATATAAAGCTATTCCAAAGAAATAAGAAATAAGTTTTCATATATTATATGCATTAGTGACCCAAATGACATGGTGAATTGTGAAGTAAATTAAATAGACACTTAACATATTTTTAACTTAGTTAATTTTCACGTACTAACATAAATGTTCACTATGTAAATTGTTCATTTGTAAAATCTTTTCAAATAAATTTTCAAAATCTATTTAAAACTTATTCATTTTTAAAAGAAACATGTTTTTATATATTTAATTACGTTAAGTAGGTAATGCATTTACAAAATGAATTTTAAATTCAACAATTTGCACCGTTCAAACTAATTAAATATAATTACTAACATGGCAATTGAATAGTTTCACTTAGTAAGATATGGATTATTTGATTATTTCAATGTAACGATCGAGGTTTTTTGGATGCATTAAATAATATATGATTATAATTCATATTTGACTTTTAAAGAAACATTAAATTCAAGACTTAATTTATGAAGATACACATTAAAAGGTGGATGAATTTAATGTGTTCACGATAATCAAATCTCACTTAGTAGCAATGACAATTCATTAATTAAACTCACACGTTCTTAATTTCATAAAGTTTTTTTGTGAGAAAATTCAATGAGTTACTGGAAATTAAAATTTTTAAATGAACACATTTGATTCACATATGACTCACTTCATTAATAATATGTCTTACTTTGTGAATCACATGTGATGAGAAATGACATTTAAATATTTTATTAATTATTTAATCTAATGGTAAAGACAAATACAATATGGCATGTAATGACCATGTCATAGCCATGATTATATCATAATGTAATTAATGATGTCTTTTATTAATTTAAAATTTGTGATTCATCATTTTTGGACGAGACATCATCATTTGTCAACGACACATTAACACCTTTGAAAGAAAATTCAAGGTTTATTTACATAAGACATTTTGCATTCCATAATAATAATAATATTGTGTATAAAACATTATTCTACCTTTAATATTCAATTGGTAAGAAATGAGTTTTTTTACCTTCTCAATAAAAATAAAAGTTTTTGATTATGGATTAAGAGAGGATTTTTCATATTGCAGTAAAACAATATTAAATATATTATATATATAATACCTCAATTTTTAATATGTATTGGTGCTTTGAGGTTTCTTTTATTGGATCAACAAGAAACAAGTTATAAAATGCATTTCATACTAACAATTTATTAAAGGATGAAAACTTACATTCCATAATACAACCCCATCCTAATATTATAATATTATTGTGTTACACGATAATGATAAGTTATAATAATGATAAAATAATATAAAAATAAGAATGACTTAGTCACAAGAGTGCAAATCTTACACAAATTTAACATGAATATATCACCTAAATAATATCATATTGAATTAAGAGAAATCAACACATATTAATAATTGAATTATGGTCACTTCTTTCATATCAAATGAATTATGAATATTAATAGTGATAAGTATGAAACTTTTACCTCCTGTCTACAGTACAAAATCGTTTACCTAAAATAATTCTAAACTAATGAGATGCCACTTTCTCGACTTATTACATTTTCTCACTAACACTTTGGATGCCTCTGTCCATATCCTCACTTTCATTATTTCTAGTATTTTTGGGTACAAAATTTCGTTATGATCTATACTACCGATCTTCTTGCTATTGCCGTTGGTAAATGCTCTTTATCATTATAGATATTCTGATATAATAACTACCGGACTTCTTTCCATTATAATTGATTTTTGTTTTGATCCATCAGAAAGATTTATGGTCACGATCGATGTTTGATATTATGATTCTCATAATATAGCATTCATGGTGGTATTATGGTCATATCATGGCCTTTCTTGATATTACGGCCTCTCTTTATGCATTAGAGTTCTATCATGGTCCTCTTTTAAGATTAAAAAATTAAGATTATGGTGCTTCATATGTTTCTCATGGCATTAGGGTTCTCTCGTAATAGGACGATCTTCTTAATATTATTGAGGAGATCATCCTATTACGAAAGAACCCTAATAATATTTTAATATTATAATCTCAATATATTGTAGGTCTCCATGGTCTTCTCATCCTTTTTTAATATTATCATTTTCATTAGAATCACGGGGCTTCATATTTTCTCCTCCTAATCTCATGATTCTCACGATATTACGTTAGAATACTCCATCGTCCTCTTTTTATTACGGTCCTCCTGATATTATGACCTTCTAATATTACAACCCTTACGATATTATAACGCTCCTAATATTGGGGCCTTGCATGATTACGGTCCTTATCATATTACGGCCATTGTGATTTAACCTACGAATAAATTCTTGGTTAACACATTTGTGCTCTTGTTGTCATTCTTTTGATTATATATATATGAATGAGTGTACATGTGTGTAATCTGTAAATGATATTTGATGAGAGAGAGAAGATAACACGTTCCTACAAGTTGAAATTAGTTTAAACTCGTACTTAGAGATTGGGCAACAAAATAAGTTAAATTGCCTGAGAACCAAACCGATGCCCCAGGCTTCATCCAAAGCAAACAGATTGAAATATCAAAGAAGCAACAAGTAACAGGATCAATCGAGAAGAACGCTTGCTTTACGTTCCCCACCTGGTTTGGGGAAGATAAACCACCTTTGCGGGGTGGAGAAGTCACTTTGGAGAGATCAACACAATCCCTATCATACCGGATACAATATTGTTGGTTCCCATTGGCAGAAAATACCATTTGCCGTGTCTCAAAGTTGATGTCCGAACAATAGCTATGGTACCAAGGCATTCCAAATGTCAGTTTCAACGAGTCTGGGAGGACTCTGAAAGTCCTTTCTTCTGAAAAGCTTCCTATATGATAGCGAAGACACAAGCTTTTGTGCTATGGTTTTGCCCATCGAAACAGATTTCTTGGCTTGTGGTTGTCCAATTTTTCCACAAAATCTTCAGACACCACATCACGGCCAGTACCAGTGTCCCGTATGGCCACGGAAAATACAGGCTCTTGTGTTCCGTCCACTCGAACAACAGCATGAACGACGTTGGACTTTGTTGCACACGCAATATGGTTGTTAAGCTTGTACTTTGTTGCACACGCGCTATGGTTGTTAGACTTTAGGTAACGGTGCTTTTTCACACCTCCATACGGATATTCAAATGACTAGTTATAGAAGGTGACGTCGGGTGGCAAAGTTGATTATTGGGCGGTGCTCGTGTAGCCCGGGTTTCCTAATATCATATCATACTTACGTATTTCACGTACCAATAACCGTCTTGTCTCTTTAAATTTCCCCAATGAATATTTTACTGTGCAACTTCTCTCTATATTCAGCTTCAACTGCAATTCCCTTAATATTTCATTTGAATAAGGCTCTGTAGCAATTTGTGGGATACACATTGGATCATAGACTAGAGAATTGGATTCAATTTTGATCAGAAAAAGGCTACAGGAGGAACTAATGAGTATTAGCTGTGTAACTGTGTTAGTGGCATGGACAAAGGAGAAGAACATGGACGAACTGGCTTATGGAACATTAAAAGAATGACTCTCCTCAGAGTAGCCAAAGGAAAACCTGCACAAACTCGTTTGCTCTTTGAAAGGAACGCTTTGGTCGTGTTCTTCGTACTGAAAATTGAAGCAGGTGCCTAAGGACACACTAGAGCTGGCTACTGTAGTAAAAATTTATGTAAAAATCTATATCCAATCGAAATTAGAAATTAAATTATAGATTCGAATTAAGAGTTATAAATTATAATATATTTAATTAGTATTTTTAACAGTTAAAAATATACTTTATACATAACTACGTGTTACAAAAAGTATACATAATATATTAACATATAAATAGTATGTCATATTGGTTGATAGTCAGTATTTCTACATTTAACAAGCATATCTTGACCATTGAAATTGCACAAATATATACTCATGCGTGTTTGTGTATCTCTCTCTCCTCTCTCTCTCTCTAATATATGTATAGAGAGAGAGGCACGTATGTATGTATGTAAAATCATGATTATAAAATAGAATATTGTAAATCTTTAATTTTCTTTTTATAATGTATATAAAATTATAAATCTATCACAACATATCAATTCGTTTATATCTTGGTTATGAAATATATATATCTCAATGGTAAATAGCATTACACATCGTACATATAATATTTATACAGATACACATTTAACTTCTAAACATGTATACACATATTGTTAATAATATCTTATTAATATTAAGTTTAAAGTAATTTAAGGTAAAAACTTTGATACCGACAATGAATCATATTCCAAACATATGTTCTAACTATAATGAATTTCTATGTTATTCCTTTCAAAGATTTATGTTAGTATCGCCATTTTAATTATATAAAAGTTAATCTGACCATTGTTTGTCAATAAAGGTAAAATCAGATATTTATTAATTATGATTTCTCTATGTTTTCATATTATAATGTATATTTTGATAAAAGAATACACAAGTATATATACACAACTTTTAAAATATGAATCTATCCTAAACTACTGCAGCCAGTGGCATTACACAGAGTTCTTGTTTACAATGATTATAAAAAGATTATAATAATAAGTAAACTCAAGTTTTCCTATTAATAATTCTCATATTAACATTAATAATAAAAGATTACATCTCAATCACAAAACTGAGATAAGTTAACCAAATTCGTTTCTCTGACGCCTCTAATTATATGCAAAATCTTTAAATCTGATAAATAATAAATTAATTAAACAAATTCAATCTCGTGCATATAATAGTTTTATCATGCTCATGTAACGAATATACCCAACCATGCTGGTTTTGAAAATGGAAAAGGTTTTGGTCGTGAACAGTAGACTATATATTAAATACCAAAACCTGTAGAGTACAAACTCACAGGTTAACTGCCTGGTGCAATTATTGCATAATGTGTGTGTATATGATATATAAATTTATGTTCATTATTACATTTAATGTATGTTTGTTAGAATATATATATGATGAATGTATATCCGTATCCATATACATACATGGTACATATATTTACCCACATATGTACGAACTGTGACATACGTGAGGTACCGTGTCTGTAGTACATGTCTATAATGTATGTATACAGTCCTGAGATATACACACACACACACACACTTGTCATATGACATTGCCTTTACAATGTCTATGTGGTGGGCGTGGACTTGCATATACAATATTTGTGCCCGTTTACACACACACACCACACATACCGTATGTGCGTGCATGTTGCTAGAATACATGTGCTTATGAAAAGAATGGGCAGTGCAGCAACGGACGTAATATAGTTTTGAGTAAAGCAATTTTAGACAAGTTGAAATTACTTCAAACGCGTGCTTCCTAGGTTGGGAAACAAAAACAGTAAAACTGCCCATGAGAACCAACAAAAAACGATAGCAAAATCAACCCATGCCCGAGGCTTTATCCAAAGCAAACAGATTGAAATAGCAAAGAAGCAACAAGACATAAAGATAACAGGTTGAATCAAGAACGCCTGCTTGAAGTACCCCACCTGGTTTGGGGAAGGCTTGGGGGATGGAAAAGTCACTTTGGCAAGATCAAAATAATCACTACCATACTGGATACAATATTGCTGGTTCCCATTGGCAGAAAACATCATGTCAGGACAATGGTGATGGTGCCAAGGCATTCCAAACGTCAGTTCCCACGAGCATTCGTCGACTCTGAAAGTCCTCTCTTCTGAAAAGCTTCCTATACAATAGCGAAGACGGACAGCTCTCCCGGTACGTTGTCCCCCGTCAACAGTTAAGCCCAACTTTTCCACAAAATCTGCAGACACCACATCACATTTAGCACCAATGTCCCATATGGCCACGGCAAGTTCATGCTCCAGTGTTCCGTCCACCCGAACAACAGCATGAACCAGGTTGTACTCTTTTGCATCCGCAATATGGTTCTTAAGCTTGTACTTTGTTGCTGCACACGCACTATGGTTGTTAAGCTTGTACTTTGTTGTTGCACACACTATATGGTAACGGTGCTTTCTCACACGTCCATACGGATATTGAAATGAGTACTGATGGAAGGTGAAGTTTCGGGTGGCAAAGTTGATTCTTGGACGATGCTCATGTAGCCACGTGTCTCCTAGTACCATATCGTGACCACGTGTGTTACATACCAAGAACCGTCTTGTCTCTTTAAATTTCCCCAATGAATATTCTACTGTGCAAGTTCTATCTACTTCGAAGGTTATATCCTCTGTAGCAAGCCCCAATTCACACACAAGCGCCTCCGATATCAAATCGAACCCAGCACGAGCATCCCACGAAATCTTTATTTTCTTACCTCTCAGAGACCCGTGTGTCGCAATAGTGCCGCTCATGTTGCCCAAACCCTAGCAGATGAACCTCCCTATTTTATACTTAAGAAAAAAGGTAAAAAAGGCCAGAACTTTAAAAGTCAATATGGGAGCTTCTGTGCTCATGGTGAGACTGTTGGAGCATGCATCATGGAGTAGATATCACATAGTGATTATAGCCATTATTCACGGAGTGATTAAAGTCATGAATTATTGTATAGGATACATATATAAGATCCATACATGCTATGAAAAACAGATCGTGTTTTTATTCTTTCATATTTTGGATGTGTTTTTTCGTTCTATGTTGTTTTAGAAACTCATTCTAAAGACAGTTCATTTTTATTTTTATTTTTTTCCTTCAAAAGTAGTGTGTAAATACTTATCATGACTTCTAATTCTATTGCACATAGTGACAAGTGCAAAGTCAGTCCATTGTCGTCAGATAATGCTTGGTTCATTGTCTCATAAAGTAAACTATGTGATAAGAAATTGTGGGGCGAGGGTGTTGAGACGGGTCCTGTTCCACTTAATACTAGGCTTTGTCACGCGACAGGAGGGAGGCTTATGATCATCAGTTGGGTGAATTCAAGGAGTGAGATCACACAGCAAAACATATACTTCTCCGGCATGTCTCTCAATTTTGGTATATAACAAGCATGGTATATAACAAGCAAGTTTGGTATACAACAAGGACACATCTAGAGGTGCTTGAAAAGCACTTGAGGAGAAGTTTAAGTAAAGAGTGTGGGCAGCTGCAAGATTGAATGCATCCAGGTGAATCTGTTATGTCTTATATTGATCAAATGCAGGTCTTAGGGAATAAGTTTAAAGGGATTGGAGCCAGTCAATATCAAGAAGACATTGGGGCTTTTATGCTATTTGGAGCTTCTAGTGAATACTTACCTGCTCAGTTGTCACTTCCAGGGGAATATCTTAATTCCTCAGCTGGAGCAATGGCTATGCTAGCACAGAATACCTCAAAGAGGACAAGATTTCAATCACAAGGGGACAATCGTTGTTATACATGTGGAGGTTTTGGACATGAGGCACAGTAGTGTGTGTTGATACAAGTCTAGCAACGGCGGCTGCTAAACATGGGATATTCATGATTTCAAAGTGGACAAGCAAGAAGTTCTCAAGTTCAATATCACTTGGTTAATTGGGATAGTACACAGTTGTTCATCAACAACGTAAAAGGTATCATATGTAGTAATGTTTATGCTTCCTTAACTAATATGGGTTCTCAACAGGAGATGGACAGGCAGTGGGTTGACTCAGGTACAATTAATCACATGATATATCATTTAGAGTGATTTGAGTATCTAGAATATAAAGGGGTTTAACAATTTATGATGTCGCTTTGTGTTTATTCCTTCTTTATGTGTTAGATTTATCTAAAAACTTTATCTAATCGTGAAAGACTTTTTTCTGTCCAACAGAGTCACTGGATATAACATGTAAACACTTACTCATTTGTAATTATTCATGTAATTATCACTTGGTAAGGTTTAGGAAAAGTTAATCAAATTGCAAGTTAGGCCCTTTATCTCACTAAATATGCACACTAGCTCATTTATATTTGTATATACGCGTGCTTATGTATATATGCAGATGTATGCATTCGTGATTGCCGAAATAGATATATAATATATATATAATCATCTATAGTAAATAGTAATATGTGCAGATCTAGATATGCCTCTTATTATATAAGGGAAGAAATGCCAACTTGGGAAGGACCGTATTATGTTAAAGATCTCAGAAGCTGACAGGGATTTTAAACACAGCCCCAATACCACCATTGTTATGTACAAACGTCTTTTGAAGTTCTCTTTCCCCAAAGATGCCTGCAAGAGCACATTAATTTAACCAATCATTAAGATTATACCTTGTGAAACGGCCTATCCTAAAATCACGAAATGGGTTATAGTTGAAGTTGAAAATAATATGTGGTTGATGGACAATTGCAAGCACAAGAACTCGAAATTAGACATAATCGTTCAAGTGAAGCCCCATACAAATGATACAACGAATGCGTTAGTGAAGTTAAATACGCTACTGACTTTTAAACATGAACTTTATTCACCAACTTATAAATGAAATACATCCACTATCGAAGAAAAAGCATTGTGAACACATTTTCTTTATAAATTAGTAAATAAAATTCATATTCAAAAGCTACCGTGCAACGACGAGGAGACAAGGTACATGGAGGCAGTGCCCTATCGACAGGCCGTGGGCAGCCTCATTTACCTGGTGGTCTGTACAAGACCTGAGCTGGCGTACACAGTGGGCCAAGTCTCTCAATTTATGGCTAACCCGGGTAGGCACATTAGGAGGCCGTGAAGCGTATCTTCTGTTACCTACAGGGACGAGAGAACATGCCTTGGTCTACAACGGCTGCTATGGTGACGAGACTTTCCAGCTTCAAGGCTATTCCGATGCTGATTGGGCTGGTGATCCTGATTCTCGTCATTCTACTTCTGGCTATGCCTTCTTCCTCGGCAGGAACCTGGTTGCTTGGAGGAGCAAGCGGCAGAAGATCATAGCACTCTCCTCGACCGAAGCAGAGTACGTGGCTGAGACATCAGCAGCGCAGGAGACCATCTGGTTGTGAATTTTCCTGGAGCCGTTCTGGGGGAGCAACCACCGACCCAGCTTTTTTGCGACAACATCAGCGCCATCATGCTAACATCAAACTCGAGGTATCACGACCTGACTCGGCATATGCAGGTGCGAGTCAAGTTTCTTCGAGAGCAAGTTGTTAAGAAGCTTATCAAGCTGGAGTACTGCCCAATTGAGGAGATGGTGGCAGACATCTTGATTAAGGCGTTGCAAGTTCCTCGTTTCCAGCAGAACAGGTTGGAGCTGACTGTTGAAGACATTGCTGGAGATGAAGATTCAGCCGATGTAGTGACTCATCGCATGGCTGAAGGGGGAGTGTCAGCGGGTTGACTCGACGTTGACGTTGACCTCACGTGGCTACGGGTCATGTCATAGTTCGTTGTCTATGTACCCAAATCCACTCTTAATGCTATAAGGATCTGAGCACACAAAACCTTTCCAACAAGCCTCCCTCCTGTCGCGTGATAAAGCCTAGAAACAGGACCCGTCTCAACACCCTCGCCCCACAATTTCTTATCACATAGTTTACTTTATGGGACAATGAACCAAGCATTATCTGATGACAATGGACTGACTTTGCACTTGTCACTCTGTGCAATAGAATTAGAAGTGATGATAAGTATTTACACACTACTTCTGAAGGAAAAAAATAAAAATAAAAATGAACTGTCTTTAGAATGAGTTTCTAAAACGAAAAAACACATCCAAATTATGAAAGAATAAAAACACGATCTGTTATTCATAGCATGTATGGATCTATATATATATGTATCCTATACAATAATTCATGGCTTTAATCACTCCGTGAATAATGGCTATAATCACTCTGTGATATCTACTCCATGATGCATGCTCCAACAGTCCCACCATGAGCACAGAAGCTCCCAGCCGTGAAGACACAAACACTTCAAACATAAATATAACACAATCATCATCACAAATCAGTCAAAGTCCTAATAGAGACATGTTAAATAATTCAGTCAATCACCTCAAACACACACAAGCCCAAGCAATAGCTTCACAGCTACTTCGGCACGTCTGCTCTCTCTCTCTCTCTAACTCGCCTGTCCATGATAGTTTTGATTAGTGTATGAACTTAATCACGACAAATGCTCTCATTTATTGTGGACGTTCAACAAGATATATTATATACACAGTCCTTGTTTAGTAAATCAATGAAAGTAATGAAATTAAGCTATGCTTACCGAATAAAACAGCCTGATCACAGATATACAGTACCATAATATGTATATAAGAAAAACTAACCTACACTTGGGGCACCAATGTAACTTGGTAGACTCGCACCTCCTGACCATGTTGGCTGCCAGGTTGGACAACATACTTTGCCAAGTGGATAGCGTACTCAAACACTCCCCCTCCATGTCACTTCCAAACTGAACATCTAAAATCTCGGTGAAACCCAAGCCAGCCCCATGTTTGAAGAAGAAAACTGGTGGCAAAGGCTTGGTGAGTATATCAACCACATGTTCTGTTGTCATTAAGGACTCGAGTGTTAAAACTTGTGCTGAACCTCCTTTTTGATCTTTATTTGTATATGAGCATGAAACCTCGGATTCAGGGACAACGAGTAGGAGCCGTAAACATTATTCCATTCTAATTCATAGCTTTGAAACAAGTCCTATTATATTGACTTTTAAAGTTGTGGCCTTTTTTCTTAAGTATAAAATAGGGAGGTCCATCTGCTAGGGTTTGGGCAACATGAGCGACACTATTGCGACACACGGGTCTCTAAGAGGTAAGAAAATAAAGATTTCGTGGGATACTCGTGCTGAGTTTGATTTGATATTGTGTGAATTGGGGCTTGCTACAGAGCCTTATTTAAATAAAATGAGGGAGATAACCTTCAAAGTAGATAGAACTTGCACAGTAGAATATTCATTGGGGAAATTTAAAGAGACAAGATGGTTCTTGGTATGTAACACACGTGGTCACGATATGGTACTAGGAGACACGTGGCTACATGAGCATCGTCCAAGAATCAACTTTGCCACCCGAAACTTCACCTTCCATCAGTACTCATTTCAATATCCGTATGGACGTGTGAGAAAGCACCGTTACCATATAGTGCGTGCACCAACAAAGTACAAGCTTAACAACCATAGTGCGTGTGCAGCAACAAAGTACAAGCTTAGAACCATATTGCAGATGCAAAAGAGTACAACCTCGTTCATGCTGTTGTTCGGGTGGACGGAACACTGGAGCATGAACTTGCCGTGGCCATATGGGACATTGGTGCTAAATGTGATGTGGTGTCTACAGATTTTGTGGAAAAGTTGGGCTTAACTGTTGACGGGGGACAACGTACCGGGAGAGCTATCCGTCTTCGCTATTGTATAGGAAGCTTTTCAGAAGAGAGGACTTTCAAAGTCGACGAATGCTCGTGGGAACTGACGTTTGGAATGCCTTGGCACCATCACCATTGTCCTGACATGATGTTTTCTGCCAATGGGAACCAGCAATATTGTATCCAGTATGGTAGTGATTATTTTGATCTCGCCAAAGTGACTTTTCCATCCCCCAAGCCTTCCCCAAACCAGGTGGGGTACTTCAAGCAAGCGTTCTCGATTCAACCTGTTATCTTTATGTCTTGTTGCTTCTTTGCTATTTCAATCTGTTTGCTTTGGATGAAGCTGTCAGTGGGTTGATTGGACATTGATGTTGACCTCGACGTGGCTACAGGTCACGTTTCTTCGTGGTCATAGTTAGTTGTCTATGTACCCAAATCCACTCTTAATGCTAGAGGATCTGAGCACACAAACCTTTCCAACATGGTATTAGAGCCACGCTGCACATAGCCCTCTGGCTGAGTCACATAGACTCCTCCTCTAGCTCGCCATGGAGAAAGGCTGTGCAGACGTCCATCTGTTCGATCTCCCAGTCGAACTCTGCAGCCAAAGCCAAAAGAACCCGGATGGATGGCATATCACATGAGCAAAGGTCTCAGTAAAATCCAGGCCAACCACTTGGCTGAAGCCTCTCACCACATACCGAGCTTTATACTTTACTCCACCTTGCATGGCTTCAATTCCTCGCTTTGATACCACGAGTTTGATGCTAGCATGATGGCGTTGATGTTGTTGCAGAAAAGCTGGGTCGGTGGTTGCTCCCCCAGAAACGACTCCAGGAAAATTCGCAACCAGATGGTCTCCTGCGCTGCTGATGTCGCAGCCACGTACTCTGCTTCGATCGAGGAGAGTGCTATGATCTTTTGCCGCTTGCTCCTCCAGGCAACCAAGTTCCTGCCGAGGAAGAAGGCGTAGCCAGAAGTAGAATGACGAGAATCAGGATAACTCAGGAGCCAATCTTCACACCACACCTTTGGGAGGTGTTCATCACGTATTGGTTACTCACACAGCCGACGTGGTCAACTCAGTGGAGGGCTCCTCGCTCAATATGGTGGGCGTTGGCAGTGTTCGTGTGCAGTTGCAAGGAGCCATCAAGACAATCGATGGTGTTTACCATGTCCCCGGGCTAACAGAACACTCCTCTGTGGGGCGAATCTGTGATGCCGGTTTTCACCTTTGTTTCGATGAGCACGGCTGTGAGGTCCTCAACTCATAAAATCAGCTTGTAGCACGTGGCGCTCGCTATGGAGACCTATACCAGCTAGATGCTAAGTTATGCATCCCAAACGCTCATCAAGCCATGGTGGCGACCATTCGACGGTCCCCCCACACTCTGCAGTTGTGGCATAACCGCTTGGGCCACGCCCATGCTCAAGACCATGGCCCGACAGTCATTGGTTGATGGTTTGTCCATTCCGACAGGTTAGACATTGGAGTTCTGCGGGGTGTGTGTACTTGGCAAGTTTGCCAAGAAGCCTTATCCAGAGTCCACTAGTCCTCCAACGACAGCACCTCTGGAGATGGTGCACTCGGACGTTTGCGGCCCCATGGACACGCTTACTTCTGGTAAGAAAGCGTACTTTGTAACTTTCACGGATGACTACTCTCACTTTGTCTTCGTGGCGCTCATGGCGGCCAAGTCCGAGGTCTTCTCTCACTTCTTGGCGTTCAAACAAGAGGCAGAGCTGCAACAGGATATCAGCTTCGCTGCATCCACACTAACAATGGTGGCGAGTATGTGAGTGGTGCATTCACTAAGTACTGTGCTGCTTAGGAATTATGCACCAGTATTTTGCTCCATACAGCCCTTCTCAGAATGGAGTGGCTGAGAGAATGAACAAGACGCTAGAGGAGGCATTTCGAAGCATGCTCTTCTATGCAGGGATTGTCACGACCCGATACAGAATACAGGTTTCCGGATACAGGACATGGGTTGCAGGACTTTCCTACAGGATTCCGGATACAGATATGGGTTGCATGACTTTCCTACAGGATATTCCTACCAGGATTCCGGACACAGGATTCGGTTGCAGGATATTCTTACAGGATATTCTTACAGGATATGCCACAGGATATGCATAGAGGATAAGGGACATGTGGACTCATCTTAGCCTCTGCATGCATGCAATCACTTTTGCATGCATGCAATCACTTTTAGCACTCATGCCTAGATTAGCTCTTGGAGTTGTGAGCATAAAAGCTCCGACCTAATTGTTGTACAATCAGTTACTATCAACACCAGTCTTACTACGATCAATCTCGTCTTGTCTTGTTCTTGTCTTGTTTCCTGTCCTGTTCCTGTCTCGCTCCGGTTTCCTGTCCTGCTCCTGGATCCTGTCCTTTCCTGGATCCTGTCCTGCTTCTGTTTTGTTCCTGGATCTTGTCCTGCGCTTTCCTGTCTTGCTCCCGGATCCTGTCTTGCTCCTAGATCCGTCCTGTTCTTATTCCTAGTTCCTATCCTGCTCCGGTCCTGTTCCTGAGTCAAGCCTTCCTGTCCTTGGAATCCCTTCTTCCTCCTCCCCTTTCCTTTCCTTCTTGTTCTTCTTGGTTCCTGGATCGTGGCTTGACAGTTTGATAGTAACTGCTTCATAGTTCTCCGTTTTCCAGCTACCTTTTTCTTGATTCCTTTCCTTCATTTTCCTCCTTTTTTCTTTCCTAGATCATGGCTGATTTTGAGCGTTTTCAACACGAGCACCAAATGCTACTTCATGAGCTGGCCACTTTGCGCCAAGTGGTCACCGACCTGCAAGGTTCCACCACTGCGGCACATGCAGCTGCTGATGCATCCTCCAAGGCTGCTGCGCAGGCTCTCTCCCAGGCATCGGTGGTTCCCTCTTCATCAAACTTTTCTTCGGAGCCGAAGGTTAGCATGCCAGAGAAGTTCAGTGGTAATCGTGCCGATTTCCAAGGTTTCCTGAATCAGATCCGGCTCTTGATCCGTATGCAACCACGGCGCTACTCGACTGATGCTCAAAAGGTGGGTCTTTTGGCATCCTTACTAAGTGGATCTCCACGGGCTTGGGTTGCCCCCTTGCTGGAGCGTGACGATCCATTGATGGAAGACTTTGAAGGTTTCGTGGCTGCCTTTGAAGCCTGTTTTGGAGATCCTGATAAGTACCGTTCTGCATGCACGAAGTTACGGAAGCTCACTCAAGGATCCCGACCAGCTTCCGTCTATGCATCCGAATTTCAGCAACTTTGCACGAACATTCCATGGGACGAGACTGCATTGATCGAACACTTCCGTTTTGGGTTGAGGGACGACGTGAAGGACCTTCTCCTTACGTTACCGGATGCCCAAACATTAGCGGAGATCATGCAACAAGCTGTTCGTTGCGACAACCGTTTGTTCGAGCGTCGTCAGGAAAGATCCCGTCAACAGTTCCTGCAAACCAATCCTGCAGCTGTGGTACATGTTCCTGCACCACCTTCTGGAGTAGTTCCTATGGAGGTTGAGAAATCCAAGCGTGGCTCTCTTTCCGCTGCGAGAAGCAACGTCGTCGCAGTGAGAACCTGTGCTTGTATTGTGGTGGAGCAGGACACAAGGTGGCAGATTGTCCTATTAAAGCCAGGAACTTCAAGACGCGTGAAGTGAAGCTGAAGTTCAGTCGGAAAACTCCAATGTCCACTTCGTCTAGGAGCCGCGAAGTTGGACGTAGGTGCAGGCTCCATTGGTGCTGCTCATACCATCCCATCACTTAAGTTTCCTGTACACATTCATCTTAATAATCGAGAGCTCATGGAGTTTGCCTTGTTAGACACTGGTGCAAATGCATGCTTCATGGATGACACGTTTGCAACTCAACATGGCATTTCGGTGGTGAAGTTGAAGCGTGCAGTTCCTGTAGAGGTGGCCGATGGGCGTCTAATTGCTTCTGTGCAGTTACCCATGCTACCGAACCTCTCTCCTGCAGGTATGGCACATTCAACTGTTCAATTTCCTTCAACTTGATCAAGACTCGGTCGACTCCCATCATTTTGGGCATGCCATGGTTCGTTGTTGCAAATCCGCAGATCGACTGGAGGTCTAGGACGCTCACGTTTTCCTCTCCAAGCTAGGATCAATCCTGTACCTTCCTGCGTGCAGGATACATCCTTAGTATCTGAGGCAGTACAAGCTACAGGATTGACCGTGCCTGTTCCTGTACCAGTGTTGAAGACTCCTCCTCGACAGGATTCACCTCATCAGTTCCTCAGCACATCCGCAGGCTCTCCCACTCCTGTAAGTTTGCGGTGTCCTGTACAGGGTTCTTCCAATCCTGTATCAGTGTCGAAGGTTCCTCCTCAACAGGATCCACCTCCTGTTGATTCGTCAGCACATTCGCAGGCTTCTTCCACTCTTGCGCAACCACGGACTCCTGTACAGGATTCTTCCAATCCTGTACACTCATCAACACCCACACAGGTTTTTTCCAATCCCTGCTTCTTTCTGTTACCCTGCTTCTGTTCCATCCCCCAAGATCCTTCCTCTTTTTCAGTCACAGCTCCCTCCTTCTCCTCTCCGAGTTCTTACCACTACCATGCATGAACTCGCCACTGATCCTGCCCTTCCACCTTTTTGCCTTTCAAGTAACTCCTACTTCTTCTACCTTTCCTGTATCCGACTCCCCTGTTTTTTCTCCTTCTCCTTCTCCTTCTCCTCCTTCTTCCCTACCATCCAAGTACCACGACTTTAAGGACGTTTTTGACAAGCACAAGGCTGCAGTTCTTCCTGTTCACAGGTCCTACGACTGTCCTATTGATCTTGCGGAAGGAAAGACTCCACCATTCGGACCGATTTATGCATTGTCACCCACAGAGTTGGAGGTTCTTCGTCAGTACATCGAGGACAACTTGGCATCCGGCTTCATTCGTCACTCAAAGTCCCCTGCAGGAGCTCCTATCTTCTTTGTCAAGAAGAAGGATGGGAGTTTACGTTTGGTTGTGGACTACAGGGGTTTGAATCAAGTCACCATTCGGAATCGGTACCCGTTGCCATTGATCCCGGAACTTCTCGATCGGCTGCGAGGAGCAAAGGTGTTCACGAAGATCGACTTACGAGGAGCCTACAACCTTGTACGGATTCGTCCCGGCGATGAGTGGAAGACTGCCTTTCGTACAAGGTATGGACATTTTGAGTACACGGTAATGCCTTTCGGCCTTACCAATGCCCCAGCTGTGTTCCAACACATGGTGAACGACATTTTCCGTGACTTCTTGGACCAGTTTGTGGTGATCTACCTCGACGACATCTTGATTTTCTCCAAGGACCAGGCGGCACATGACAAGCATGTACGACTAGTTTTAGAGCGGCTTCGCGAGCATGGCCTGTACGCGAAGTTGGAGAAGTGTTTTTTCGATAGGGATTCGGTGGAGTTCTTGGGCTACATCGTCTCTCCTGCTGGCGTTTCCATGGACATGCACAAGGTGAAGACCATCGTGGAGTGGGAGAGGCCCAAGTCGGTACGAGATGTACAATGTTTCCTTGGCTTTGCAAACTTCTACAGGCGGTTCATACAGGACTTCTCCAAGCGTGTACTTCCACTCACAGAACTCACCAAGCGCACAGGACTTTTCTCTTGGTCCGACAAGGCGGAACACGCGTTCACAACACTCAAGGACGTTTTCACGACAGCTCCGATTTTAGCACATCCTGACCCTTCTCATCCTTTCTTCATTGAAGCAGATGCCTCGGATTTTGCAGTAGGATCCGTCCTATCGCAAGTTGGAGAGGACAAGTTGCTTCATCCTGTAGCTTTCACTCTCGTAAGTTCCTGTCGGCGGAGATCAACTACGAGATTCATGACAAGGAACTCAAGGCCATTGTGGATTCGTTTGAGGAGTGGCGGCATTTCCTGGAAGGTGCTGCACATCCTGTACAAGTTCTTACGGATCACAAGAACCTGGAGTACTTTCAAACGGCTCGGGTCCTCAGTCGGCGACAGGCTAGGTGGGCAGAGTTCCTATCACGTTTTGACTTCGTCATCGTCTACAGGCCCGGCTTTCGGAATGGCAAGGCGGACGCATTGTCTAGGCGCTCTTACCTTGCACCAAGCCCGGGCGATCCTGCATTTGACTGTCAAAGGCAAGTGTTGTTGGGTCCTGATCGTTTCCGGCTTGCGGCACTGCAGGTTCATCAGGCTCCAGCAAATTCAACACTCCTACAGGACGTCCGTTCGCAGTTGGCTACAGACGACTTGGCAAAGAATGTGTTCTCACACATTCATCCTGACGTTGCAAGTTCCTCTTCCTCCAGTTCCCGTCCAGACTACAACCTGTTCACCATACAGGATGGACTCCTGTACCGGGAAGGTCTCCTGTACGTTCCTGTTGGTATTTCAGGACTCGTGTGGTACAGGATTGTCATGATACCCCGGCTACAGGACATTTTGGTGTGGCCAAGACAGTGGAGTTGGTGACTCGCAACTATTGGTGGCCTGGGTTGCGAGGTTTTGTGGAGAGGTTTGTACGGAGTTGTGACACTTGTAGCAGGTCGAAGATGCCTCATCATGCACCCTCTGGTCTTCTTCGTCCTCTTCCTGTTCCGTCTGCTCCTTGGAGATCCATTTCTATGGATTTCCTCACAGATCTTCCTCCTTCTCGTGGATTTGATGCAGTTCTTGTGGTGGTTGACCGTTTCACCAAGCAGGCTCATTTCCTACCCTGCAACAAGACAGCTACAGGTCAGACAACTGCCGAGTTGGTGATCCGCGAGGTGTTCCGACATCATGGTCTTCCTGAGAGCATTGTTTCCGATCGAGGTCCACAATTCATGTCCAAGTTTTGGCGAGAGCTTCTTCGGAGTCTACAGGTCAAAGCGGATCTTTCTTCAGGATATCACCCACAAACCGATGGGCAGTCCGAACGCACAATTCAGACCTTAGAACAGTATCTTCGTTGCTTCATCAGTTACCAGCAGGACAACTGGTTGGACCTCCTTCCAATGGCGGAGTTTGCCTACAACAACTCCATCCACGCATCTACAGGACAGACACCTTTCTTTGCTCTTACAGGCCACCATCCACGTTTTGACTTTGCTCCTCCCGCTTCTCCTTCTTCCGCTCCTGCAGTACAGGATCGTCTTCAGCATCTTCGGCAGGTACAGGATGATCTCCAGGTTCATCTTCAACAGGCACAGGAACGATACAAGCATCATGCTGATGCTCACCGTCGCCGCACCTGCATACAAGATTGGTGATCTCGTGTGGCTTCTTCGTCGACACATTCGCACCAACAGGCCTTCTTCTAAGTTGGATTTTCAACGATTGGGCCCTTATAGGATCGTGGCGGAGGTAAATCCTGTAGCTTTCCGACTCGAGTTACCATCCACGGTGAAACTTCATCCTGTGTTTCACACCTCTTTGTTGGAGCCGTATCATCCTTCTTCTCTTCCCGGTCGTGTTTCTTCTCCTCCCCCTCCTGTGGTCATTGACACTGAACCTGAGTACGAAGTTGCAGCCATCCTTGACTCTCGTCTTCATCGTCACCAACTCCAATACTTGGTGGATTGGAAAGGGTACCTGCCTACTGATCGCACTTGGGAACCTGCATCCAACTTACTCCATGCTTCTTCCAAGGTTGCTGCCTTCCATCGGCATTATCCTGCTAAACCAGGTCCCAAGACTCGTGGAACTCGTCTTTAGGGAGGAGGTGCTGTCACGACCCGATACAGAATACAGGATTCCGGATACAGGACATGGGTTGCAGGACTTTCCTACAGGATTCCGGATACAGGATATGGGTTGCAGGACTTTCCTACAGGATATTCCTACCAGGATTCCGGACACAGGATTCGGTTGCAGGATATTCCTACAGGATATGCCACAGGATATGCCTAGAGGATAAGGGACATGTGGACTCATCTTAGCCTCTGCATGCATGCAATCACTTTTGCATGCATGCAACCACTTTTAGCATCATGCCTAGATTAGCTCTTGGAGTTGTGAGCATAAAAGCTCCGACCTAATTGTTGTACAATCAGTTACTATCAACACCAGTCTTACTACGATCAATCTCGTCTTGTCTTGTTCTTGTCTTGTTTCCTGTCCTGTTCCTGTCTCGCTCCTGTTTCCTGTCCTGCTCCTGGATCCTGTCCTGCTTCTGTCTTGTTCCTGGATCTTGTCCTGCGCTTTCCTGTCTTGCTCCTAGATCCGTCCTGTTCCTATTCCTATTCCTGTCCTGCTCTCGGTCCTGTTCCTGAGTCAAGCCTTCCTGTCCTTGGAATCCTGTTCTTTTCCTGGTTCCTGGATCGTGGCTTGACAGGGATGCCCAAGACGTACTGGGGCGAGGCCATGATCACTGTTGCATATCTACACAACAGCTTCCCACACAACGGTCAAAGGGATGACCCCCTACGAGGCTTGGACCGGTCACGACCTAGCGTGGCCCACATCCGAACCTTTGGTTGTGTGGCCTTTGCCCACGTTCCTGAGAAGCTGCGCACCAAACTTGATGAGAGAGCCATCAAGTGTGTGCTTTTGGGTTACGCTCAGACATCCAAGGCCTACAAGCTTCTACGTCTGGACAAGTGCTCAATCATCGTGAGCCGTGACGTGGTGTTTAATGAAGCTGAAGTTTATGGAGGAGCTGTCTCTGCAGCAGATGCCCCAGCTGGGCACCTACACCCTGAACATGTGATCGACTTCGAGCTGGTGCACGAATGGTGTGGTGGCAGTTCTGTGGATGCCACATCACATGCAGTTGGTCCCTCCAGCCAGGCCTCCAGTTCCGAGACTGTTCAGGCGTTGCCCCGTGCGACAGTGCCTGGCGTTGTCATTTTGGCAGCAGTCCCCATGAGCAGCTCTGAGGTGGGCAGCAGCTCGACTACTCTTGCCATAGCAGGGGAGCTCTTGCGGCCTATGAGGCTGTTTCTGAGTTAGCGGACATTCTTCCCACCCAGGATCCAGCTGCCGAACCTTAGGTTCCTGCCCATGCGCCACAGTTTCAACTTGGGGGAGATCTGCTCAGGTTCGTGTGAAGACAACTCGTTCAGGACGGATTGTGAAGCCAAGCAGGAAGCAGAAGGAGTCTAAGGAGACTGAATGCTGCCTGGACTTGCTTGGTAAAAGTCAGAAACGGCCCCGCTTCTTCCTTGTCGCTACCAAGGATAAGCGCGCCAGTTTGGCCCCCATTCCTACCACGGTGGCTGAGGCATTAAGCGGGCTTGATGCTGCACTTTGGCAGGAGGCAATGGATTCAGAGTATCTGTCCCTGCTCAAGAACAGGACGTGGACGCTGGTGCACCATCCTCCCGGATGCAACGTGGTCACAGCTAAGTGGATTTTCACCGTGAAGCCTTTAGTTGGAGATGAAGATTCAGCCGATGCAGTGACTCATCGCATGGCTGAAGGGGGAGTGTCAGCAGGTTGACTGGACGTTGACGTTGACCTCCACGTGGCTATGGGTCACGTCTCTTTGTGGTCATAGTTCGTTGTCTATGTACCCAAATCCACTTTTAATGCTATGAGGATCTGAGCACACAAACCTTTCCAACAGAAGCCTCGGGCATGGGTTGATTTTGCTATCGTTTTTTGTTGGTTCTCATGGGCAGTTTTACTTTTTTTGTTTCCCAACCTAGGAAGCACGCGTTTAAAGTAATTTCAACTTGTCTAAAATTGCTATCTTCTCTCCCTCATGAAATGTCATTTTCTAAATAATGAGAATGCAAGTAATCCAAACGTCGTAAACACAAGAACACACGGGTTCGGAAAAGGTTTTGAACACAAAATTTGCATCCGGACCCAGTTTGTGTTTTAGAAGAATCAAACATACAAAATCCCTAGAGAAACTCAAAGAAATTTTATTTATAAACTTTTCATCCCATTTAAATTAGAACATAAACACACACTTAATCTTTTAAGCTCTAAGGAGATTAAAAACTCCTCAATTCATCCACTATATTTTGCATGTTATGCCAATATGCCTCCAAGTTGATTTTATCCACATTAATTTTCATAAGTTGCATTCATGTAGCTTTTATATAACATGAAAAAGTTTTAAAAATGTCATCAACTTCTTTGTGTTCTTAAACTTCAAAAAAACTCTTTTAATAGTATGAGTAAAGCTCGAGTTACTATGTCAGAAACATACACAAATATTAAGAATAAGTAGTTGTAGGTTAAGAAATTGGGATTTACACTCTTCTTACTGTTCCACTTTTTGAATAGGCATATTTTTATCTTTAATAAGTTCTATACGTATATCGTTAGTTTTACGAATTTGAATTTTTTATATTACCCATTGAATTCTTTTTTAATCTCTAAGTTATCAAAAGTAATAAATTAAACATATTCATGCATGTTTCTTTTGCCTTAATATTCTTTGATATATTTGAATACAATGGATATAAATAATTGAATATCCAACACATTATAACATCTTGTGCATGTTAATATTTATTGGCTTCATAATAAGAAAATTCTCAAATCTCATCTTTGTCATTTTTTCTAATAGAATTAAAAGAAACATTGTATATGAATTATGTGATGGTTTTAATTAATTTTTTTTAATAGAATTAAAAAGAACATTATATATGTGATGGTTTTAATTATTTTTCTTAGCCATTATTATCAATCAACTTTTGCAAACTTTATTATATACAATTCATGTAACTTTTATAATGTTCTATCTTTATTAACAACTTTTAATGCTTTTATTATAAAATAACTCTACACATCTCATTTAGAAATTAATTTTGTTAGTAACTTTTTAATTATTATTTAGGTGTTTTATACCACTTATTATACTAATTGTTATTTAATTATAAATTGTTGTATACTTCTCAACATCTTGTTTTACACAATTTGATTTACAATTAAAATTTATAAATAAAACAAGTAATAACCTCTTCGTATCTCTTTATTAAAAAAGTAACCTAATCCAACTTGTCAATATCATTATATAAGAAATTTAAAACATCACATATACATTATTCATGCACAATAGGAATTCAATAGTTAAATACTTTTTCATCTTTATATTTGTGATGAACTATATAACACTTTAAGTTTTAATTTCTTTAATAATAGTCTTTAATTCCATATACAACCGATGTTCACTTTTAATATTTTTTAAAACATTAATAAACTTTAAGAAAATACATTTATAATGACATAAATGTTTCCAACCTTATATTTTTTTCATACAAATTTGTACATTCTTCATTAAAAATGTTAAACATTTTATTAATATAATCATAAGTTCATAACTAACTTGTTTAATAATAAGTATAAAATTATTTCAAAATGGGGATATACAATGTGGAATGACAAAACAAATTAATATATATATGACTATGATTTTAAAAGGAACTTTTTAATATCGATTGCATTTCTAATTTATGGACATTCCCTTAAAATTAAATATCATGATTTTAGGATAGGCTGTTTCACAAGGTATAATCTTAACGATTGGTTAAATTAACGTGCTCTTGCAGGCATCTTTGGGGAAAGAGAATAATATATATCTATTTCGGCAATCACGAATGCATACATCTGCATATATACATAAGCACGCATATATACAAATATAAATGAGCAAGTGTGCATATTTAGTGAGCCTGACTTGCAATTTGATTAACTTTTCCTAAACCTTACCAAGTGATAATTACATGAATAATTACAAATGAGTAAGCATTTACATGTTACATCATACATGTATGCATACCAGTCACATACACAACACATGTATATGCACACACACACATCTCTTACGAATGAATGAATGGTCTTAGAAACTCGCTATCTCTTTCTTAGGTCCATCACGCATTTGCAAGGTTCAAAATACAATCAAACACATGTATAAATGCTTGTATGTATGATTGTATATTATAACAAATATATATATGTGTTTGTGTGTGCGATATAGTTGTATGCATGATTTGAGAGAATTAACATACATGGTTATATGCACATATGTAGTTATAAGTACAACTTATAACTGTGTAGTTTTTGTAGGAGATTACATATACCCGTCCTAAATAAGCTCTAATATGCAACAATACTAAGCTCTATAAACTAATATGTACATGCATAACACATACACATACATACACACATGCATATATGAGTATATATGGTGGGATATGAAGGACGTAGTTCTATGTTTCTTAGAAGGCATGATGTCAAGAGGTGTATACACATCACCACAAACCCTAAACCTAGAACACGAACCAAAGCAAGAAACCCTAAAGTTGTAATGATGTGGCAACCCATGTGTCATGTGGCGGACATGCTCTCGCCCAAACCCTAGGTCAAACTGCCATGTCACCCTAAACCCTAAACCCTAGAGTTCACGATGACGTGGCAATGGATCATATAAAAGTATATTCTTTCATATTTATTTAAATTTTTTATATAATACATATAATATGTACTATATAATCTTTTCTAAAATATATATCTTTCAGTCAGTTGTATATACATATACGTAAATAAATATGTACGAATATACTTAGGATTCCAAATTAATATTCATATGTGTATTATACTTTTTTAATGAGTATATATATGACTTACTCACACTAAGATAATGACGTAAAAGATACATACACATGCACACATGTACACACTTATTATTTTTTATAAAAAAAACAATTATTTAAATAGTCTTTCCTAAATATCATTCTTGTAAGAAAGAAAATTCATATGAAATTAATAAAATAAACGTTCACATATTCCTAACATATCCATCTTATTATCATTAGAATATATGTATATCTGTGTTAAACTTATTTATACATAACGTTATATTTTATTAATGTCTTATGAATTTTTTCCTTGCATAATGATACTTGAGAAAATTATTAAATTAATTTTATTTTTTCTTTATTTTAATAAAATATAATAAGTATGTGCCTGGGATCATTACCTTAATATAAAAAATTCATATAAACACTTCTTATAATTCAAAAAAATGCTACAATATATTAAAGTTTAAAGTACAATAAATTTGTAACTAAATAAACACTAATTTAAAAATATAATGTTGTATATATACATTTATTTACAAATATAATTATGCAAATGACTAGAATATATACTTTAACAAAGTTATAGAATTAGAAATAAATACATGAACATATCATACGTATTAAAAATTAAATAAATAAATATACAATTATAACCCAAGTGATGCATATCTATCTTTCATAAATTATGATGATACGGAGATAAAATAAATACGTGTATTATATATTAAATACGTGTATTAGCTGTGAAGTATATACGTACACATATTCAGACAAAAATATTGCACTTTGTATTTTCTATTATTTCAACAAACAAAATTAAATGATTTTATTAAACCTGTATAAATATTTAATTTAAATAATAACATTACGCATAAACTCTTCATTCACTTTATTAATAAAAATTCACATTCTCTCCCAGTATGTCAAAAAAAACAAAAAGAATTATGTAACACAAGCCACAAAATAATAAAATTTCCGATCATCTAAATCCACCACCGTAGTGCTGCTGAGGAGGATAACCACCCATCCCCATGGGATTCATCATCATAGGACCCATCCCAGGTTGAGGCATCATCCCGGGATTCATTCCCATGGGAGGAGGAGGACCTCCCATCCCCATCCCCATGTTTCCCATTCCCCCATTTCCCATTATTGGTCCCGGGGTGGGGGTGGCCTGTAAAGAACACTTGCCCCTGCTAATCCTAGTCCTGAACCTGATCCCATTGCTTTCCCTTTTGTAGCTGCCACAGGAGCCTTCTCTTCTCTCCTTACCATGGAAAGCTTCGACTCCTTTATTTGTATACCTAGCTCTGCCAATGGATCGTTCTTCACTGCATATAAGCACATATCAGTTATTACACATAGTGTGTGTGTGTGTGTGTGAGAGAGAGAGAGAGAGAGAGAGAGTGTGTACACGTATGTATATACCTAGAGCGTATGGGGGCTATTGATATACACATCTAAAATATAGTGAAGCTATGAATATGACATAGAACATGTAGAAGTAAAGTACATATCTTATATACATAACGTTTAGGACTAAGCATAGAAATGCGTGCGTTTGTGTGTGTAACTTACGTGGTCCTATGTTGAGATCAACCAAGCCGGAGTTTAAGGTGTCAGCCCAAACAGCAGACTTGGGTTCAAATTTCTCCTGTTGCCTGGCCTTGGCATGTACAATTGTCACTTGTAAAGGCTGAACCTGCTGTTGCTGCGTGGGGAACAACTGTGCCTGCTGTTGCTGGGTAGGGGATACCTGTTGCTGCTGTTGCTGTGTAGGGAACGTTCCGCTCCCTTGTTGCTGTAGAGGAAACATTCCGGTCTGTTGAGGGAACATCCCGGTGGGTCGCTGCTGCTGCTGAAGAAACATTCCAGGAGCCTGCTGTGGAAACATTCCCGGCTGTTGCTGAGGAGGGAACATTTGACCAGGCTGTTGCAGAGGAGGCAACATATTACCCGGCTGTTGCAACATCTGACCAGGCTGTTGCTGGGGAGGAAACACTTGACCAGATTGGTGCTGGGGGAACGCTGGACCAGGCTGTTGCTGAGGAGGAAACACTTGACCAGATTGGTGCTGGGGGAACGCTTGACCAGGCTGTTGCTGGAGAGGAACATTTGACCAGGCTGTTGCTGAGGAGGGAACATTTGACCAGGCTGTTGCTGAGAAGCCGACATCTGAACAGGTTGTGGCTGGGGAGTGAACGTTTGAGCAGGTTGTTGCTGCGGAAGCAGCTAGGCTTAGACGTGTTTTTTATATGCAGTTACAACTCTCTCTCTCTCTCTCACACACACAGAGTTATATATTCCACTTGACCAGGTCACACATACACAAGTATAGCTATTATATAAACGTACCACTTGACCAGGTTGTGCTTGAGGGGCAAACGGGTCCGGTTGCGGTGTAAGCTGGTTGTGAAGAAAATGAATCTTGTGGAACGAGAGCCAGAGCTAGAGAGTCCGCTAAACTGTCGGCCTGTGTAGAGTTTTCAAACGAATTTGTAGTCGTAGCGTTGGATGGTGTTGCGTGAAACTCCGGAATTCCAAAAGGATTCGAGCTAGCAACCTCCTACAATAGCATGCCGATTATATACGTAGATACATATGGTATAATAACTTACTGGTTCAGATTGTGGGAAAGCAGGCTGTGTACTATTAGTATCTGCAAAAAGCTCCTCAACTGCACTCATAAATGATGGTGGAGCTGTTACATTGGATGTTAACTTGCCAGACACTTGACCAAATAGATTTTGGTCTGAAGCTGAAGCTGCAGCAAACAGTGTAAGTTGTATATATATGTGCGTGTGTAGTGTACGAACAATAAAAGTTGTGATCATAGTTACCATGTAAAGTTCCACGAGGATCGAATTCATCAACCGGGGAAAGCTCAAGTTTCGTTTCATTATGTACCGAACCATTCTCAGCTACTGCCTTTGGTGCTACCGCGCTAACATTACCATTCCTACACAACAGCAACTATATATATACACATACATACGTATAGATGATAACGTATAACATACATACATACATACACATCCCAACACACTAATGAAGTGAAAAGCACTTACGGTTTCTCTTCTGCCACTTCTTCATAACGGGGAGGACTGGGTCTCCCTTTAGCTTGTTTTCTATCACTCTTCCTATAAACAGAAACAAATTTTAAAAGAGAGTCAAATAAGATGCAAAAAGTTAATGAAAACATACCACTCATCCTCGTCTTTACTTCCGCTGCTTCTGTTTTTAAGAAAGGGACAAGATCATTAAGAACTTAATAAAAGCATACATAAATTAATACACATACATGTACGCATACATCAATATGATAATAAACACACACTAGCAAACACGTCTTCAAGTACATGTAATACGAACACACACACACAACAGATGCAAATATAAGAAATATAAGCACCCAACCTTGCATCATCGTGGTTTGAACGATCTTTATCACCATCATACTTATCACTATAACGATTCTCATCCCGATAACGATCTCCATCTCTGTAACGATCTCCATCTCTATAACGATCTCCTTCTCTGTATCTGTCGTCGTAGTCTCTGTATCTATCATCTCTGTCTCGATATCTTTCGTCTCCGGAACGACTACCACCATATCTATCTTCATCATCACGATCTCCATAACCTCCACCTGTGCTTCCGTAAGAGCCCGATCTGTATATCCCTCCAACAGATGATGGTCCACGATATCTGCAATTATGAATTATTCAAATTAACTCATATATCATACACCGTTATTAACATCAACCAGTCTGTATATAAAGATGTGCATGTGGGGAATGCATTATATATTTCTGCCTTGATAGCTATAGATGTTTACGTCCATCTCTGCCAGAACTATATTAAATCTATGTCGGGTACATATACATTCCTATCCCTGTGCGTGTGAAAACTATACACACTGCAGACATAGCTATAAGTGTACATATACCATATCTAACTACGTGTGTTAATATGTATGAATGAGAAATGTATATCAATATTGATAGATATACATGTCTATATCTATCTTCCGGAACTATTACTATTATACATCGGAATCGGTCCATTCACATTGAAATACGTACTTGTCTTTGTTAGCAGCTGCTTTCTGACGGACCTCGCGAATTCGTTCCTTGTCATTTATAAGCGAAACCAGCGTTTGTGCCTTCCTTCTCACGTTCAGTCCCTGGTCTCTGCCGTGCGAATCTACATATTGAAAATCGACCAACGTCTGGTAAAAACCAAAATATAAAGTTAGATTCACGTAGTGATATTAAACAAAACAAAAATGATTAAAACTCACCTGAATTTGATACGTGTGCTCTCTCAAATCATCTATGCACCTCTCAGCCCCATGTCCGACAAGAAACTCCATTACAGTTAGAGACTACAGTAAAAAGTAAAAACAAATTCAAACAAAGAGTTGAATAAACAAATGCATTAAATTACCTTGAGTACATGTCTCCAGTTTTTCCCGTTGTCATTCAGACGTTTCCATAAAATGGTCATTATCATCTGATAGTCGTTGCTGTAAAAGCAAAAAACAGTGAGAATACATTCATACGTGAGTGTGTGGGTGTGCTAGCAAATTTGATGCATGTTAAGAATACATGCATATGCGTGCGTCTGTGTGTGTGTGTGTCTGCAATTCAATATTTACACCCGAAAGGGAATATGGTAGTTCATAACATTAGAGATTTAGCTGTATATATAAGATTTGACTCTGTATAATATACATCTACCATAGCACGACATTTTAATGTATGTCCGTGCCATGGTGTATACTTCAGCAATTAAGACTTACTAGTTCCGAGTTGCCTGTGCAATATCCGCCATGAGACTTCCATGAGGACCCCAAGGCTCGTTGCAAGTCGCCTCGAGAACCTACAAATATTAAACACAATAATCCCTAATTCCGATAGCTGATATGAGAACCTTACCTTCCTCTCGATTTCAGGGACTTTGAGAACCTTCTTATGGACTTCTCTCTTCCTGTTGAGAAAAAAGGGAAATTTCAGTCACTGGAGAAACAAAACTCCTGAAATTACTTACACACTGCGGACTGTCTGGTCCAAAACCTTCTTCATCTTGGCAGGATAATCGCAGTCCGCGCCTCAATCAGTAGAGATCTGTGAAGCGCCGAGTTAGGGCGGCGGATCTAGCTCATGAACAGCGATGAATCCATACCGATCTACTCAGGGATCCGCGATCGCATTCCAACAGCTCGATCGAACAAGATCTGCTCCCCGAATCCTTTAGACGCAGCGTCTACGAATAGATCGTCCGAAATCGCTCCAAGAAGACAGGAATTTGATCTTTGAGCGCAGCGCCTTTGTATAGCTAGTCAGATATCTTACAAATCCGACTTACCGATCCACATACGGAATCTTACCTGAAAGGCAATTGGACGGACGATTCAAGACCGCTCCGCCGCCTCAGAAGAACACAGGAAGAACTCCGATGAACAGTACAACAAAAATGGAGAACAGAGAGATTCAACAGCGTGGCTAAATTGTGGTCCTGAAATCAACGGTAGGATGTTGCCCTACTTTAGCATGGGCCCGTGCCAGCGTGGCCAATTTATACCCTTGATCACGGCGCTCCCGTAATAACGATCCAACGGCTGGAACTAACGCATTACCATATTCGGCTCTGCTGTCTATTTTGAAATGAATAATATATTAAAAAGTAACGATGCTTTTCTGCCACCTGTGTCGAACCGTAATCATCAATGTAATCTATGTAAAATCTACTTCTATGTTGTTATACAATAAAATCATAGATATTATTATTATTTATAATTCAATATAATGTAATATTTAACCATTGCTTAATCCTTAATTCTTCAAATATCTTTAAGGTTATGTTTATATATTGGTTGTATATTGAATAGACGAAGCATAACCGTTAAAGCCCTAATTAGGGTTTTAAGCTTATGTTTATACTGCGGAGGCGATTGTGCACGAGCACGGTGAGCGGCAGCCGCATTCAATTCATCTACGATGCCAAGAATGAGGTACCATTGTTCTATGCAAACAGGATCGGCAGTTTCTGGTTTGAACAAGATTACCACTTGCCATTCCAAAATGCATACAAAGAAATCTCCAATGGCGAAGGAATCAACAGGTATCTCTCTCCCTCTTTCTATCTCTCTCACTCATACACAGATACACAGTTATGGGTCTCTGGAGTACACTACACTGGACCCTCTGGTGTGCATTTCCGCAATTGAATCGATTGGATACATGCCACGAACAGGGAGATTGGGGTATGCACAATCCCGCGGCTTTTCCACCAGCATAAGTGCTACAGTGTGAAGAAATGGCGTGGGGAGGTAATGGGCGAAGAGTTCTGGTATCACAGTGTGTTTCTTAAGCACCATCGTCTTCGAAACTTGCTACTCAAGGAGGAGCTTGCTCGCAATGAGTTTATCCGAAGAACAAGGTGTGTGTCTACAATCACGCACACACATATGTTTGTGGAGGTTTATGCAGTTTTAACAAGTTGAAAGCGTCGTGTGTACATGCGGTTGTGAAGCATGCGGTGGAAGTTGATCTAATGAGACAGCAAGGTTGCAACTATGTGATTTTTCTGTCTGAAAAGGAGATGGGAAAGAGGAGCGCAATCGCAAGGGAGCTTGCCAAGGTTAATGTCTCCGTTGATGAACTTAAGCTCAAGATGTGGAGGCCAGAAGATGACTCCCTTTACATGGATACCCCTAGGAAGAAGCATTTGATGACCAGGCAGGTGGTGGAAACCATGAAACGGATGGATGAGGAGCTCATGATGACACATTGTAAAACTGGTCCAAGATCTGAGGTATGCTTGTGTGTGTGTGTGTGTGTGCGTGTATGAAAGACGCAATGTGTGCTCAAAAGCTTGTTATAAAGGCCTCTCTCTCTCTCTCTGTGCGTGTATATCTGAGTAACTGTTTTTAAAATTCTTCAAAAGTTCATCTGTGTTTCCGAGTGCTTAGGCTTAGTTTTGCATTTGATATTTTGTTTGAGAACTATCGACATTGAAGACTGATATGGAATGCTTATTAAGGCGGAACCGGTTGAGTATTATGAAGATTTAGACAGGCGGCCTCTATATAGACAGCACTACAGTTTTGATAATGACAAGCTGGTGGTAGAGCTGGATCCAGAGACATGGGTTCGTATTTTAACTAAACAAACACACACACACACACACACATGAAAGCTTAACAATTTTTTTTTTATGGAACTGCATATGTGTATATAGATAATGTAAGTCTACAGTACAAGCATATAGTTCTCCAGTAATGTATATTTTATGTATCAGGGAGGAACAAGGAAGCTATACCATGGGAAGAACGAATAACTGCAAAGCTTGGGGGCAAAATCAAGGAGGTGCTTAAGATTGTGGAGATTGACAAGACACCTGCAGAGTTGATGATTCCCAGAAAGAGAATGCGAGGCTGGACGGCTTATTTACCTGGTAGGCTGTTGCCAAGAAGAAAACGTGCCACCCATGAAGTCAGATTTTCAAAGGATTACTTGGATGCACGTTAAGCGGCAGCCAGGTGTGTGTGTGTGTGTGTCTGTGTTCATATGTAAGCAGATCGTAAGGTGCTGATATGTCCCATATAACCATGTTACAACTTCCAGGCTCCCCTGTGGGTTTTACTTGTGGATAATTCACTCTATGAATACAAAATGATCTGTATTGAATATCATTAATGTTTATTGTAGATTTTTTTATACAAACATAATAAACATAAATATATAAAATTTGTTTAGAAACGCATTGTAAATTGTAATCTAAATATTTTAAAATGGTTAAAATAATATTATATATCATAACGATAAACATTGTTAGTATAAGTAAAACATTTGTTATTATTGTTTTACATGTATTAGTTTTATTTAAATAAGTAATTAGACTTTAAAAATAATAATTAAAGAGAATGTAATAAGAATTTTAAAGAACCTTATCATATTATGATGAATTTAATTTATTTATACAGAGATCATCATAATTTCATATTCTCATAGCCCATTGTACTTACAAAAAAAGAAGTTAAATATTATCTCCTTATAATAAATGTATAGAAGATTGATTGAAAAGCATTTTGCTTATATTTTAAAAATTATTAAGAGCAAATGAGTAATTTTGAAAGTTTTGGAAAGTATTTAGGTAATGCTCTTTTATTTTAACCTTAATTTTATTTATAAAATAATTATTAAAAAATTAGAACGTACAGTTTAAGTATAAATTTTATTCTTTGTATATTTGGCTTCTTTAAACTTTAAAAATTAATAACTTATCATCCAATCGATGAAAAAAATAAAAACTGCAGATTAATTTAACTTAAGTTTTAAAATTATAAAATTAAACATAAATGTTTTTAGTTATTTTGTATTTAACATTATTCATCGGTTCAGCTTCATCAACTTTACTTTCTAATAAACCTTTACGCAATGTTATATTTATATCTTGGTTAAAAATGTTAATGGTAACATTAAAATTTAATTTTTTAATTTTTGATTTTTGATTTAAAAAATTTTCATTTTCATTTTCACTTATTAATATGTTATTTATTATTATTTTTTCTTGGACCAATTTAATTTTCTTTTAGCTTTAAAAAACTGGCTTCCATTTTCAATTCAAAAGGAGAACAGTCCGTATCTAACATTTTAAAGCCTTAATTTTATATTTTATTTTTTTAATTTATTTAATTTAAATTAAGGCTCGATTGACCTAATAATTATTTATTTTTTCAGCAGATTTGGTGACTATTTAAGTACCAGTGATAAGTAAATTGATTATACTAATAGTATATGAGTAAAAAGGAATATTCGAATCCATATTCAAAATTAGGGTTCTTGAGGAGAATGGAAGCAGGAGGAGAGGCAGCCTTGCGTGTGTTCCGGCTGAGCGTGGACGTGCGTAGCTTCAAGGCGGGCGTACGCCTGCCAATGCGTGCTGCAAATGTGTTCGTCAAGGTGGTATTGCCGCCGCAGATTGTGAATCTTGCCCTACATTCCTCCAATCCCGGCAATGCGGCCAAGATAACAGCACCACTAAGGAGCCATCCTCCTGTTCTTGTTGAACGAAGCAGCGAAGTCATCATTCCAAATGGGTATGTTCTTTTACCTTTCACATCCACACACGCATACATATACATACATACTGCATTGGTTTTGGCGATTCCTGTGTTGTTAGTGGCAGGAATGCCAAAAATTTGATGATGGATTCAACTGCTCTACAGATGACTCAAACCTCAAACTGGTTTCAGCTATGTTGCTCTGGAGCTCCCCGTATCCGTTCTTACTCTGGCTGCCACGCTTGCACAGGATCCCCATCTTCTTGCTGAAGTATACCATCGTGACAGGTACACACACACACACACACACATTATATATATATATATATTGTCTCCACTATGCAGATATGCAGCCGACAGCATTATTGGAATAGGAAGGATTTCAATGGCTCCCTTGATGCACGAGCCTCGTTTAGATGGCTATGTGACCGTGAGAAACGAAAAGCAAGTAAGTATGCCAAACTCACACACACAGACAGACACACAGACGTTAAAGAAGTTTTAGACACGTATGCAACCAATGTAAGTATGTATATGTCAGTATTAGACGGCACACACATACACACGCATTAACTATCAGTTAAGCAGGTTACAACCGGCTCTATAAGGATTATACTTGCGGCAGAAGAGTTAGGGCCAGTTAACCCACCTGGAGTTCAACACAAGCGTGTCGAAAACAAAGAGGCACCTCTACATTTTCCTTCGGCCGGATTAGAGGAGTCTTTTCTGCTGCTGAAGAATAATATTAGCCAGCTCTTGGGCTCGAAGGCAGTTGGTGTACAAACTGAACAAGAAAGCCAAGCAGCCTCGAAGAACAAAGCAAAAGAAGTAAGATTGCGTGTGTGTAATGCATACATGTGTTCGTGTGCATGTATATACATGTATGTGTATAAGTGTGTGTATATATTGTTTATATTTTGGTTCTTCAGGGGGCTACTGCTGCTCAGCATGAGAAAGTATCATCTGTTACATTTCAAGAGAATACTCCACAGATTACTGAAGAAACAGTGAAACATGCTGCTTTAAGAAATCCTCAGGTACTTATGTTCATTGATGCGTGTGTTACATTGTAGCCTTCGGTAGGAGATTTCTATAAGGCATCTCTCTCTCTCTCTCTCTCTCTCTCTCTCTCTCTATATATATATATATATATATATAGTGTGTGTGTGTGTGTGTGTGTGTGTGTGTGTGTGTGTTTGATTGTAGATGGGGAGTGAGGAGCATGGTGAGATACGGGATCATGTAGAGTATGAGCTGGCGTGGGAGTTTGAAATGTGGAGAAGAACAGAAGAAGCGAAATGGAAGGGGCGGAATTGAAAGAGAAGGAGGTTTCTACAGTGAGAGCTTTGGAAGAGAACATGAAGAGGAAGCAAATGGAGCAAGCGTCAGCTATTGACAAAGTTAGACTTGACCTTGCTAACCTTGAAACAAGGCTGAGGTAAGCTTTTCTATACGTGAGTGTATTCTGTGTCTGTGTGTTTTTATTTGTGTGTGTGCGTGTGTTGTGTTCTCTCGATACGTGTGTATGTACAGACGCAAATATATTAAGTTCTGAAAAGCATATACGCATGTATACACACGCACGCACACGCACACACGCACACACACAAGCAAACACAAATACCAAAGGGAGTTTATGCAGAACGAAGCTGCTGGCTGTTGAGAAACGGGATAGAGCTCTTGTTCTTGCAGAAGAAGAAGCATCTTTGAGAAGAGAAGCATTGGAGCGAGAGTGTGCACAACGTGTGGCAGACGCAGAGGTATATGTATATACATATACTGTGTGTGTGTGTGTGGTGAGTGTGTGAGTGTGAAAATAAATAGTGTAACTAAATTGCTGGTACATACATGTGTCTACATATAGGCAGGCAATCATCTATGGACATATATACACACACATATATATATACAGGCTGCTATAGTGTATGTGAGAATGTTTAGCATTAACATTAGATATGAAACCGTATATTAGGAAGTATTATATGCTTCTTCAGTCAAAAGGACAACATTCTTACTCGCACACACACACACAACAACGTGTTTGCCTACATGAGGATACATACATAATAAAAGTAGCGAAATAGCTATAGTTTTATGATATGTGATTCTCTAATTCACACATAATTAAGTTAGTAAACATACCATACGGGTCAGGAGAAAGGCCATTACATAGACGAGCAGCAACATGAACACAAGACCACCTTCAAAACAAACTTCCTCTTGTAGATTGGTAACATTCACATATATATAATAGCATATATTGTATATGTAATAGTGTGTGTGTGTGTATTGCAACATCCTTTATGCTTAATCTTAACATTATTTATAAGTATATATTAATACATATATAACTGAAATAGATGCTTCGATGACATATACATACATTCAAACATACATACGTACATACTTATATTGTAAGTCTTACTAGGCTGCTATGAAGAGAGTCCAAGCAGATTGTCAACAAAAGATAGAGCTGAACACACAAGATACAGCATGCTTCAGGAGCAATACACAGTACTGGAGCAGAGGCTGACCAATGCAAATGCGGCACTAACGCAGTTGAGAACGAGTTTACAGCATACAAGTCTACTAAGAGACACTCTTCGGAGACCGACCTTCTGCTCAGATTCTGGTACTCAAGCACCAGCGTTTGGAGCTGGAAAGGAAAGCAGAAACTGCTACTAAGTCCCGTGATGAATATAAATCACAGGTATACTATTATACATACGTATATATATGTGTGTATGTACATATATACACTTTCATAGACATGTATAAGTGTTATGTACCTACATTATATCTGGATTATTATTCTCTATCTACCTACATATATGAGCTGCAATATTACCTCTTTTAGCACGTGTGTGTGTGTTACAGATAAAATATACATGTTGCATATGCATATAGATGCGTGTGTACACACGGACACACACACACACACATATATAAATCATGTTGTTTGTTTGTTTGCTTGTTTTTTTGTTTCTCTCTCTCATGTGTGTGTGTGTGTGTGTGTTTAATAGATATTTGTCTATATATGGATATATGCATTCATATATAGACATAATTTTGACGAGCTTGTGCATCTAAGTTTAGACGACTTTCTTAAGCTTATAAAGCTCAGTTAAACACAATTGTATACTACATAACTGCATATATTGAGACATACGCGTAAGTATAAAGTCTTATACGGCAATAGAAATGAATGTATTCCTCCTCTCTCTCTCTCTCTCTCTCTCTCTCTCTCTATATATATATATATATAATATATATATAGACACACACACACACACACACACACCACAGGAATATTATCATGCATGTCATGTAGGTTGTCCGGCTAGCAAAGGAACTCACAAACATAAAAAAGCATACAGAGGAAGCTGCTGAAGTGATCATCGAGAAAGCTCCGTTCTCGCATCATTGATTGAGGCACATACACGCAAAGCAAATGAAGAGAAACTCGAGCTTAAACACATCAAAGAACAGGTTGTTTATTAGCTTTATTTGTACACACACACACACTCCATATATACGTATGTTGTGTACATATATATATATATACTCTTTTAAGGTTGTACATGATGTTTTATATTTTTATGGTAAATCAGGTTGAAAGGCTTCAACTTCAGGAACAAACTGCTTTAGCAGCCGCAACAGCTGCTGCTATTGCGACTGCTGCAGTAAAACGGCAGGACACTGAAAAGAAGGATGACAACAGCAGGATTAAGGTGTGGTTTGGTGTGGGTGTAGTTAAACATGTGTATGTACAGAGATCTGTTCTCTATGTGTAGACCCACATGTCTTTGCATTAGAGTAGTTTCTACGTTGTGCGTGTGCATGTGCGTGCGTGTGTGTAGAGAGAGAGACAGACAGACAGACAGACCCGTAAAGTTATATATATGTTTGTGTTAGGGTCATTATATATTTAACATCGTAAGTACGTCGTATGTAAAGATGCACCCACCTACACACTCATGTGCATATATACACATATAATAAACATACATAATAATTGATTATTAACTGTAATGCTTGCAACAGGTTGATGCAGAGGTTAAACAGCAGGAGATTTCAGAGAGAATAAGAGTGAAGTGACTGAAACTAAGACGAAGGAAGAAGTGACTTTGCCAATCAATCGGCATAACCAGACATTTAACAACGATCTCCGAAAGGTGTGTTATAACTATATGCATGTGTGATGTATACACAGACGCACACACACAAAATGTACTATACACATGATCATAATATATGTGTGTACATACACACACGCACACACACAAAATGTACTATACATGATCATAATATACTATATGCATGTGTGTGTATACATACACACACGCACACAGAATGTGTTATATACATGATCATAATATTGCAGGATTTGTTCAATGGAGACATGCAAGAGGAGGTGGACATACACAGGCCCTCATCTGGTGAAGATAGTGAGCCGTTCCTATCACATATATCTGCATTTCAGAAGGCGGAGATAGTGAGACTGACTAAACAGAGAGATGATTTGCTGCAAACGGGGGTTTACTCAGTTGAAGACAGGATCATTAAGGGGCTTGAACAGGAGATTAGAAGGCTACAGTCTATTGATACTAATGCTTTCAGCTTCAGGTGATATTTAATTGTTTGTTTAATTATAGTTTAGAATTATGACATAATGTGTGTGTTTTTCAATTTCTCAAGCATAGTTCTAAAACAAAGAGCCACACACACACACACGAACACACGCACACACACGTGTAAAATACTATTAGCTATAGTATTCAACTAATACACATAACATGTACACTTGGTAGTGGAGATACTTATCTTAAGAATTGAAGGACTGTAAGCACTCCTTAGGAGCCCTCCAGTATACTCTCCTCCATCGTCTCTCCTGTGGAGTCAAAGCAATGTAGTCCTCCCAATCCTTGACTACGAGCTTCAGATCGTTTATCTTCCTCTGTAGACCGGTGCAGCAATTCGCATGCATTGTCACTACTTCATCCAGGTTCCTGCTTACCTAAAACCAACAATACATATACATATAAATATGTATATGATGTATTGTACATACTTGTACGAAAGCGTGTGTGTACACACACACACACACACCTTTTCATGGATATACGATGTCTAAAGAGATATATTACTCTATAACACGCACACACGTTAGAGACTTCCTAGTAATAATAATTTGGACTGCTTGCTGAAAAATGTTAAATCAGATAAACACATTAAACATTTTGATTATTTTAGGGGAGAGAGAATGTGCTGTATACTACATACAGTATTATTGTACTATCTTCTTGTTGATGGAACCTAGTAAAGTACGTTACATAAAGATAGAGAATATGCTGTATCGTACTATCTACTAAATTACATAAAGAGAAAGCAAGCTGCTTACTTTCCTTACAAGTTATCATATTTTCAAACATTTCGCTCATTTTAGCGGTTCAGCAGAGAGAGAGAGTATATGCTGTATACTAAATACAATCTATATTGGAGATCTCTATACAATCAAGTTATCACACTGCACATGCACCTATAATCTATATTGGAGATTTGTACACATACATACACAGGCACGAAAGCGAGAGAGAGAGAGAGAGAGAGAGCTTATGCTGATGATACTAAAGCACTACTTTGTTCATAGTATAAGTGAGCTCATTTGAGATAACACACACAAACACATGTCACTACCAGTTTTTATGCATTTACAGTCTACTGGAGACAATAGAGATTACCAGTTTAAACAAAAACCATATGTAAGTACGCACACACACACAAACACACACAACACACGAGCGATAGACAGAGACAGACAGAGAAAGGGAGAGGGAGGGAGGCTTGTGTTTGGAGGAAAGCATGCTTACCTGGCAAAACCCTCCGAAGAACTGCGTTGTGAGAAACCTCATCTTCAGTCCAAGATCCCAAAACTCCTCCGTGTACTTAACAGCATTTAGAACATCTTGGTCGTGCTTGTTGGGAAGAATGTACGTGCTTGGTACCAAAACTTGTAGAAAGCTACCGTACGGTTGTTGGCTTGTACGTGTATGAATCCACCGTTCGGTTTGTTGCGCAGATCAACGGCACTCCCGTAGAACTGGTCACATGCAATCTCAAAATCTGCCTCTGCGTGAAAGTGCTTGAATGGGTCTCTAAACCACAGAATATCTGCATCCTATAAAATATATATATATATAGATAATTCACTATGACGCGTTAACATATAATATAGAGCAATGTAAACTATTTAGTCAAACAATCATATCAAAGCTACATATCTCAACTACCACAAACAGACGGATGTGTTCCAACTACCAGGCATCAGAACTAAGCTAAAACTCCACTCCATTGTCTCTCTCTCTCCCCTCTCTCTCTCTCTCTCTCTTCTCAAACACACACACACACACACACACACACACACACACACACACACACACACACACACACACACACCACACGGATACGCTCTTCTATGCATACATAACTGCAGCTAAAAACAGAAGTAAAATCAGCTATAACTAAAAGCAAGCTGCTAAACACATTATTTATACAATATATCATAAAATAAGCAAAATAATACATACCGAGAATACAAAGTTGTAGCCAAGCTGAAGAACGACACTAAGGAAGTAAACCCTCCTCCACATCATCTTGAGGTAGTCATCGCTCATGAAGAACTTCTCAGCCGAGAAATCTATGCCATCCGTCTTGAGAACAAAGCAGTGCTTGTGAATAGCTATGCATCGATCATGTGCAATCTTGTCAAGGTTTACAATCACAAGATGGTCCAAAAACTGCTTCGTATCGTACCCTTTGTGGAAACTATCTAAGAACATGTCTAGCATACCTCCTTCAGATGCCCATGCCTGATTCATTGTAGTCAATATCACCGTGTTGTTGCGAAACGAGGCCTTTCTTAACAGTTTGTCTAAGTTCTCCAATTCCATTAAACTCTGCACACAATAGCCTATTCTTAAGCACAGAGAGGAAGGGGATAATGCATATATGTGTGTGTTGTGTCCCTGCACACAGTAACGATATGTATATGCATAATGTAGATAAACACACACACACACACACACACACACACACACACACAGAGGTTTTAGAGAAGGAATATATACATGGATATGCAAACAGAGCACATCAACAGGTGTGTGTATATACATTCTAAGTGAAGGATACTTACAAAGTTACTGGTTTTGGCAAGATCTGCAAATGCAGAAGGCGACATAAATGCAGATTCACCGGAAGATCTACTCCAGAAGCTGTCTGAAGACTCTCGATTTCTAAACACCAACTCCATCCTCCACATCAATGCCGACCTCGAAAAGTACCCTATTGATGTACATATATGTGTATATGTGATGTAATATGTGTGATATAGACATACATTTGGATGTACATACCTATGGCGATGAAGGGAAGAATAGCCAGTCCCACGCATAGTGCTAACACAGATGCATCCACGGATCTTCCTTTGTAGCTTGCTGCCATGGCTGCATTCTAGATTTTATCTTCTGTCTCTCTGTGCATGACTAGAACTGCAGCGATTTCGATCCAACATCTCACTGGATGAGGATTTTCTACAGATTTCGAAGATTTCTATCTTATTTGCATCGATTCAAAGTGATATTGCTACTAGATTACCGATTTGGAGCGGACAGAAACCTGAAGAACACGAATGCGTCTTCTATCTTTTCGAGTAGTGCGTTTTAGGGTCTCTTTCATATTGGTCCCTTGTCACTTCTCTCCACTAGAGATTTTTGGATTGCCTTAATGGAGATTCGAACTCGTGACCTCTAATTTAAAAAGTGTGGAATATGCTTTTAGGTTAGAATATGAAATATTCTAAATCAAAAGTTTATTGGATCTATTTATAAAGTTTTTATATTCTTTAAGTTTAAAAATAAGCTTATTGTCACACTCACAATATCATGAAAATATATTAATGTTTAGTTTAAATTATTGGTATAATTAACATTATCAAGTAAATAATATAGAAATTTTATACTTAAAGAATGTTACTCAATAAGAATATTAAAAAATTAAATACTTAGTAATTCATGATATTTTGGTAAATTATGTATCACACAAGGCATATGTATTAATATTTTGTTAAAGAGAAATTATATAGTAATTATCATACATGCTATGTGTATATCCTTAAGTTTATATAAATGTATATAATATAGTCAAATTTATTTCTTTTAAATAATTTTATTATTTTGACCATGTCTATGTTATGATTACATACCACTTTGATAACTGATCCATGGAATGTTCTCTTTTGTCATTACAATGTTTTAATTGCTCATTTAAATAAACTATAGTTTTGTTAATGTTTACATTGAATTTTATAAGACATATTTATTTCAATTCCATACATATATAATAAATAAAATGCAATAATATATTTACTGAGAACTGCATTGGTAGGTAGGTACATGTGTACGTACGTGTGGCTACATCTGATTGGCTACAATATATTAGTTTTGACCAAGAACATTACAGTCTATCATATTTGATATCACATGCGATCGTGGCCCGCAGCGATAACAACTTGGTAAGATATTACTTACCACTTTGTAAACTAAATATAATAATTAAATAAAAATCATATTTATGTATTTGTTTGTTGTTGTGCTATACAGCAAAGACCCTTATCTGCCCTTTTTTTAAGGTCTGCTACCATGTGTATGCATCATGGTTGTTGATTGATGCACACACATCAATCAGGAGAGGTAGAGTGAGTTGGAGGAGATCCACTGCCAAAGCAACACACAGGACAAAGAGAATACCGCAGCTTTGCCAGAGACACATTCAAAAAATACAAATTGTATCTTTAAGTGTTAATTAACAGAGATTAAGAAGAAAAACATTAATATCATAATGCAGTGCCCAGGAGTCACAATTGTACTAAGTGGTGCTGTCATGTGTCAATCATTCTCTTGGTAAAAAAATAAAAGTGTTTTTTTTAAAGCCCACCAAACAGTTTGAGGTTTCACATTGCTAACCCAGATATGTTACCGGGTCATCCCCGATACAAGTTGAGAAGGTATAGAGTTATACCACAGATGCCCCAAACGGCATAGTTTGACAAAATCCCCCACCATACACTGTTCAACAACAGGGACATACAGACAGAAGAAACTAGCTGTCCCCCATCATATCTTCACTCCAAACAAGACTACAGGTATGTGTTAAACATTATTATTGCAGAAGAACCCCCACATTCTCCGATTGGCATAGCGATGGGAGGAGATAAGTAGATTAAGATGAGCAGTGGGGGGACACTGAACAGCCAGTTATCGAAACCGACTGGGTTCTTCGGGCTGCGGCTTTGGGTAGTTATCGGTACCGGGGTGGGCGTGTTCATCGTCTTCATACTCTTCCTGCTCTCGATCTGGTTGGCTGCCAGGAGGAAGTCCAGGAATGCATATGAGAAATTCCCGGCTCAAATCCCACTTGTCTCCAAGGAGATTAAGGAGGTTCCTGAGGTTGTACCCAGCGAGGGTGTTTTATTGACCATCTCGGACAAGACATCGGACAACAAGTCGGAGAAGGTGTATGTTCGTGTGGGGTTCAATCGGAAGAATGCTCCGACTGCCTCTGCTGCTGTTGTCGATGTTGAAATGGGCAGGGACCCCAGTAGCAGAAGAAGGAACGGGGAGATCGAAGAATGTGGTGAGAAGAGTCTGCAAATTGTCAAGGTGTGTGTGTACAGACATATATACCGTTATATTAACTATATAGCTGAACCTGTTCCTGTTTGAGATAAATATGTTTCAACATCTATAGTTATAGTGTGGATATGCACACATTAAATAACTGCCAGTTATAACAATTATATGAGATGTGGTTTTAAACGTTCATGTGCAGCATAATAACGCATTCTTGTGTGCGTTGTTATGTCTGTACGTGTGTGTATGTACATAGATAAGTTGTACTGTATAGTTATTAAGTGTGTTATAAGGTCTCTCTCTTACGAAGTTACATAATGACATAGATATTATTATACATAACATACATATTGTTTGAGTGTGTATGTATAGGTGTAACGTATACATACTGCTGTACAGGCCGGTGGTGTGTATAACTCGGACAGTGGGGAGAAAGTAGTGCAGCAAACTGTAGTGTTTCTACACCGAGGAGCGTGTCCCAGTTGGGATGGGGACAATGGTTCACACTTCGTGATCTAGAGGCTGCCACAAATGGATTCTCACCAGATAATGTTCTCGGTGAAGGTGGATATGGCATTGTTTACAGGGGTTGTTTACCGGACGGGACGCCAGTTGCTGTCAAAAGCTTGCTCAATAACAGGTGTGTGTGTGTGTGGCCTGTGTGTGTGTGTGTCACGCGTGTGTGTGAGAGAGAGTAGTTTAAACTATATATAGTACATACATATTGACTGGTTTGATACGGTCCCTTTCATAGAGACTCACGAGCAGGACCCTGACAGCATGTGTATGTGTGTATGCATACTCACACAATGGAGTACCAATGTACGGATCATATAATATATAGGATATGTACAGTTTAGCGTACATATGGGTCTAATATGTCTATTAAATTTGACCACGTCGTACCGAATCTGACATATTTAACTTTGCTGTAACGTAATAAGTGTGTGTAGAGAGAGAGAGAACGTGCGTGCGTGCGTGTGTGTATAAGTAAGTATTAATTATTTATTTTAATGAATATTTGTTAAGTGTTTGTATTGTTGTTAGTGGACAGGCCGAGAAAGAGTTCCGTGTAGAAGTGGAGGCTATAGGACGTGTAAGACACAAGAACTTGGTACGCTTACTTGGCTATTGTGTTGAAGTTAATTACAGGTAAATAATTAAATTTAATTTAATATAAGTTTTAATTACTTAAATTTTGCAGGATGCTTTTATATGAATATGTAGACAATGGGAATCTGGAGCAATGGCTTCATGGTCCTGCGTCAATCTTAAACTCACCAACATGGGAAGTTCGTATGAAGATTGCACTAGGAACAGCCAAAGCGTGAGTGTATACACTACATCTATACATGTACATACACACATACGTATAATTTAAATGTATACGGTGGTGTGTATATGTAATTTACTTATATATATAGGTTGGCTTATTTGCATGAGGCTTTAGAACCGAAAGTAGTACACCGAGACATCAAAGCAAGTAACATATTGCTGGATGCACATTGGAATGCCAAGATTTCAGATTTCGGCCTTGCAAAACTGTTGGGCTCTGATAATAGTCATGTAAAGACACGAGTCATGGGCACATTCGGGTATGTATGTATGTGTGGTGTATATACACACACATCTATGCACATACATATATAATGTTGCAGATATGTGGCACCGGAATATGCAAACACTGGACTACTCAATGAAAGAAGTGACGTTTACAGTTTTGGAGTTTGTTAATGGAAATTATATCTGGCAGAGACCCTGTCGACTATTCACGGCCTGCTTCAGAGGTAAACATATATATAGTTAAATACATAATAAATAGTTTAATTATAGGTGAATTTAGTGGACTGGGTTAAGTTAATGGCAACTCGGAGGTCTGAGGAAGTTGCAGATTCCAGGCTCCATTCCAAGCCATCACCACGAGCACTGAAGCGTGCACTCCTTGTGGCCCTTCGTTGTGTCGACCCTGATGCCACAAAACGCCCCAAAATGGGGTACATTGTTCACATGCTCGAAACCGATGACTTCCCTTACAGGGAGGTATGTAATATAATGTGTGTGTATTTGTTCTATACTCATAATTGTATAATATATAATTAACTAAACAATTTTATTTATAGGAGCGATCGTCGATGAGCAAACGTACTGAGAGAAGCAGTAGCAGCGAACAGGTTGATTCACCATCCCCTTGTAAAGCGCAGGAGCTTTGAATTTGAATTCGGCATATGCTCCGGATATTCTTAGAACGGTCTTATTAGGGCTAGATCTATATTCGTAATTGAGGGCTGTGATTTTGAGCTGGATGAACGGT
>PUQB01000086.1:259335-434335 GCA_003024785.1 Selaginella tamariscina | reverse complement strand
GAGAGAGAGAGAGAGAGAGAGTGTGTGTAACATAACACCACAGTTTTAGAGACTGTGTGTGTGTGTGTGTGTGTGTGTGCGTGTGTGTTGTTACATATCCTATAGGGGTTTATAATGCGGACTTGGGCACCACAATTGTTTATCCTCTCACATGAGTCTGTGGGTGGTTTTCTGAGTCATTGCGGATGGAATCGACAATGGAAAGCATAAGTCAAGGAGTACCCATGATAACCATGCCTTTCTTTGCAGAACAAGTATGTGTGTGTGTGTGTGTGCGCGCGTGCGTGTGTGTAATACTAGCAATATATAGGGAGGAAATGCAAAGATGATTGTTGAGCAACTGAGGACCGGAGTGCGGCTAGTGAAAGACGGAAACGGGTTAATAAAGAGGGAGATTATTGAAACTGCAGTTAAACATGTTATTGATGAAGGGGATGAAATGAGGAAGAATGCATTCAAGTTGAAGCAGGCTGCTCAGACTGCTGCAATAGATTCATTAGAAAGGATGAATGTTTTTATAGACACCACAGTGAACAAGTTTAAGAATTAATATCTCACAATGGTTTGATCGAAACGAAACTATAAGACGTATAGAGCTTTGTAGGAGCATCTCTTGTGCAGCTCAGATCGAGAAAGATGTATGTGATAAGGAGGATGTGTTCATGTTTAACAAGCTGATCGAGATGTATGGCAAATGCAGTAGCACAAAACACGCACGACGAGTCTTCGATAGCATCCCAGAGAAGAACAGCTTCTCATGGAACTCCATGCTTTGTGCGTATGCACAGAACAAGCAGATTGAACACGCTAAGCAAGTCTTCTGGGCAATGCCGGAGCGGGATGTATTCTCCTGGAATGTATTACTCTCTGCATTTGCTCAGAAGGGGCATTTGCATGAGGCTCAGTCTTTGTTTATACAAATGCCTGATCGAGATATCATTTCTTGTTCTCGATGCTCTCTGCATATGTACAAACCGGGAGACTAAACGAGGCTAAGGAAGTGTTTAAGGAGATGCCATTTCAGAACCAGAACGCATGGAATTGTATGCTCTCTGCATATGCCCAAAACGGGCATATAGAGGAGGCTAAGAAGACGTTTGACACAATGCCGTCCGGGACTTAAGCTCCTGGAACGCTATGTTATCAGCGTACTCTCAGAATTCAAATCCAGAATATGCTGACGGGATATTCCAGGAGATGCCCCAGCACAACTTAATCTCCTGGAACTCATTGCTTTCCGCATTGGCCCGGGCGGGCAACTTGTGAGAGCCGAGAAGGTTTTCACCGGATGCCGGTGAGAGACAACGTTTCATGGAACACATGTTATCAGCGTGCTCGCAGAGCGGCTCCCCGGACCATGCAAAGACCGTGTTCGATACCATGCCACGGCACGACACGTGTCGTGGAATGCCATGCTAACTGCATATGCGCAGTCCGGGGATATCGGACACGCGAAGGACGTCTTCAACACGATGCCGGAAAGGGACATGGTTACGTGGAATGCCATGCTATCTGCGCTCGTGCAGAAGGAGAGCCCCGACGAAGCAAAGACGTTGTTCGAAAGAATGCCCCAGCAGAACATGATCTCCTTCACCGCAATGCTCGTTGCGCTCTCACAGGCGGGGAGACTATCCGAAGCCCGAGGAGTCTTCGATAGCATGCCCAGCACGAGTTGACCTCCTGTACCGTGATGCTCACTGGGTACGTGCAGTACGGGTACGCCGCGGAGGCTAAGGAGATGTGTAAGAGAATACCGCAGCACAACCATGTCTCTCTGACTGCAATGATAGCTGCGTACGCGCAGACCGGGAGATCGAGAAGGCCCAGCATATGCTTAGTCGGGTCGAGCAGGTCGATATTGTTATGTGGACTGTCATGCTTGGTGGGTACGCCCAGAACGGGTACCTACACGAGGCGAAACGGATGTTTGATGCGATTGCGGAGCAGGACCAGGTTTCGTGGAATGCCATTATCTCGGCGTACGTTAGAAACGGGGACCTACGAAGAGGGAGGCACATATTCGATACGATGCCGGAGAGAAACACTGTATCGTGGGCTGCCATGTTAGCTGCGTACGCACGCAATGGACGTGCGGAGGAAGCGTTTGATGTCTACGATATGATGAGGGGTGTTGAGCTGCCGGATGCTTCTTGTTTTGTTTCATTCCTCCTCGCGTGCGCGTACGTGGGGAAGGTGTCGGACGGAGTCTCCTGTTTTGCTTCGATGAGTGTAGACTACGGAGTTGGATCGACTAAGCAGCATTATTGCTGCGTGGTCGACCTGCTGTGTAGGGCGGGGCGTCTGCGGGATGCCCAGGAGCTCATTGTCAGTATGCCATTTGTAGCGGATAACCATGAATGGATATGCTTCCTCAGGAGTTGTACGAGTGACAGTGAGGTTGTACATGGAGCAAATGCAGCGACACGTCTTGTTGGATTCGATCCCAACGGTGGAGCTGCTTATGTGCAACTTGCAAACTGTTTGCAAGCTTAGTTGATTAAAGCAATATATATATATATATATATATATATATATCTGTGTGTGTGTGTGAGTAAGTCAATTGACTTTATACTGTGTGCATCTCATATATAACAAGTATATATATAAACACAGGCTTTCATGACTCACACACACGAACACACAGCCATAAGTTCATAGCTAGAATATTTCAGACACGTGTCGTATCTATGCTGTCCCCGTGTCGAGACTAGGGTTTAGTTACTTCCATGGACTGGCAATTACTGGTAGTGCTTTTGCTAATATTCATTCTCCACTGCTTTTGTGATCAATCTAGTACGCAACTGGCTCTTGCAGATGAGCAGCAGTTAGTAATTCCACACGAGAATGCCGCAAGTCCTCCCAACGATACTGTCGAGGTGTGTGTGTGTGCGCGTGCGTGTTAAGCATATAGTGTTCACACACACGCACGCACACATATGTGTTACAGGCAAAGTCAAGGCCTAATCGCGAACCTCCTGTTAGTCTGGACGAATACAAGCGGAAAACAGTTGTTATAACGAGCCAAACAGAGGACAGGTCCACGATCCACCACAGGGTGGAGCCCGGCGGAGGGGACTACAACTATGCATCTGCTGCCCACGGGCCAAAGTCGTGGGCGCAAACAAGGAAGCCAAGGGCGCAAACAACGTACTAAACAACAACGAGGACAAGTACTTACGAAACCCGTGCAGCGCCGAGAGCAAGTTTGTGGGTGGAGTTTCCAGAGGAGACGCTGGTTGACACGGTTGTGATTGCCAACTACGAGCTCTTCTCGTCTAACCCCAGGGAGCTTGAGCTGCTGGGTAGTCTCGTGTACCCCACTGAGGACTGGAAACTGCTGGGGAGGTTTGAGGCCGAGAACGTGCGGCACCCACAGAAGTTTACGCTGCCCCAGCCGGACTGGTGAAGTTTCTCGAGCTCAAGATGCTGACTCACTACGGCACAGAGTTTTACTGCACCCTGAGCAGCATCGAGGTGTTCGGTGTGGATGCGATCAAGCTCTTGCTCGAGGACTGGATAACACTACTGCTGTTACAGACGAGGATCCCTTGCCCGAGAAGAACGATGTGGATTCGGTCATTAAGCTGCTTATGCAGAAGGTTAAGAAGCTCGAGCTAGAAGAGTCTGTCTATGACAACTACCTCGAGCTGCTGGATTCCCACTACAGGACATATTTGCCGAGTACGACCAGGAGATTGCATCTCTCCGTGGTCAGCTCGAGCGATCGAGTGAGTTGCTTGAGAAACTGCAGGACTCCCTGCTTCAGCTGGTGTGTGTGTACACGTGTGCGTGCGTGCGTGTGTTTTGTGCGTGCTTTAACATGCGTCTTTCAGGAATGCAAAAGACGAAGTTTAGAAGAGATGCTAGATGTTCACATGAAAAGTGAAGTGATTGCTTGGAGTACACTAAGGTATGTATATATATATATATATATAGAGAGAGAGAGAGAGAGAGAGAGATGATTCTGAGAATGTAATGCAGTGAACAGATGAGACGCTTGTCCAATAAGGAGCTTGTTGTGTTCACTATAGCGTTAACCACCAGTGTAATCACTGTGTTTTGGATGATTTTGTCACCATTTCAGCCATCTTTGTGTGCAAAGATGTTGTTGTTGATTGTTTTTTTTATCCTGATCATTCTTTCTTCTTAAAATGTTACACATAAACTTATACTATATATCTAAGTTTTTTATTTATTTAAAATATTGTAGAAAAACAGAGTATCAGACTGCATATTAAGTTATTTGATATAGTAATGATCATAGTTAAGTTAAATTACTTAAAACTAATTTAGCTTTACTAGGAATATTTCAGTATATCCAGTATATGTAATATGAAATGAAATTATTCTATTAAAACTTATAAATAAATTATTTACTAATAAATTAAACTGCTATATCAAAACCATATGGTATGGATTATATCGAAATATTTATAGTAAAGCTATGATTGGATATTTATGTATCTAAAAAATGTGGAGAGTTGAAGAAGTAAGTTTAGTGTAATGAGGTATGTTACTAACATTATATATTTAAGAAAAGTGTAGTTTAGGATATAAAATATCTTAATAATATTGTTATTATTTTTTAATTAATTATGTTACGAGAATATTTTAGTTATTATTATTATTTTATAAAATTTAATATTAAAATAAAATCTAAATAATATAATAAAAATATATCCTTGAGATATCAATACAAATTAAACTTTACTTCAAGCGTATACATAGAATATACTGTATCATTCTTAAATAAACTAAGCTTTAATCTAATGTACCTAGTAAATAGGATTTACATTTTTAATGTATTCAAAGATATAAAACAATTGATTTGACTTTGTTTAAGACAAATCAGAAAGGTAATACCATGGTTAATTCAAACACTGTACAGGTCCTCCGCGCTTCTCTTCATCTTTTGCTGCCATGTGGCTTCTCAATGGGCTTATTCATTCCCGCCATCTTGTTGTTGTATTTGTTCCTCAACACATCATTGCATGTCCATCTGCAAAAGCACATTCTCCTCAGAATACGTGTGCGTGTGCGTGTGCGTGTGACTTACAGAAAGATACTAAACTGGCAGACATAACAGAAATGTATAGCTAGATACAAACTAAGAGAGAGACTTACGCAGTGTCCCATTGAGTGGTATCCTCGGCAACAAGGTGAGTCCACTTAGTGCGACCGCTACGACCAAAGTTCTTCACTTGCATAACCTTGGGGAGTATGCTCTTGTTTAACTTGTCATCACCAGTGGCCTCCGAATAGTCTCGTTTAAGGACCTCAGTGCCTCCCTGGCCCAGCACTTTCTCGTCTGTGCTCCACTGGAAGAACGCTCCCTTGTGATAATACTTTTGCATGTACTTCCATTTCTTCTTCACCACCACCGTCGGTTCCTGTTTGAATCCCTTGTTAGTTGATAATGCGTTACACACAGCATGTATGCAATATGTGCATACTGTATGTGATTGATAGCATTATACATGTAACCCACACACATATACATAGAGACTTGCCTTTGGGTTTTTTCTTTCCCACTCCTTCCTTTCCTCCTCGCTCATCTTCCTCAGTTTCTCAATCTCTCTTTCTCCTTAGCCGCGTTTTCCTTCTCCTCCCTCTCCCTCTTTATCCGAGCAATCTCCCTCGCTTTCCATGCTTCGTACTCTTCTGCCTCGTTTGTTTCATCGTCCGTATCCACTTCTGCCCCGTCTTCTGATTTATTTTTCACCTGCTCCTCATCCTTCTTTATCTCCTCGAGAAGTTTCTAGAATATAAAAGTACAGACTCTGTCAGTAATAGCATACCTATATACAAATATTATGTCTACGGACATCCACCACCAGCACACACGCGCGAGCGTAGCAATAATCATAATACTAACCTGCTTTGTCTCAACTTTTCGTAACTCGAGCTTGCGCTTCATTTCTTCGAGCATGGCATTCTCCTCGTCTTCAAGCCGTTTACGCTCGGCTATTGTCTCTCGCTCAGACTTCTTCACAAATACTGGCTTCACCATTGGGATTCCACCATGTTCATCCTCTGAATCCGTTTCATACTCGTCTTCCTCCTCCTCTTCTTCTTCGTCCTCTTCGTCCTCTTCTGCAGCTGCAGCCTGTACACACACACATAGAGAGAGGAATTATTTATGATTATAAATACAATATAAAACAACAATACGTACAGTACTCAAAACCAAGGAATATGAAGACTCACCTCTTCCTCCCTGTCTCTGCAGAATTCTTTCCCTGTTCCTTCTCCGTCTTTCCTCCACTGCATCCTGCACTCAACATGTTGAGATATTTGTATGTACGTCCAATGGAACATATATACATACATACATATACATATATATATATATATATATATGTATATATATATATATATATATATATATATAGACACACACACGCACATTATGCATGTAGAATCTAAATGGATCAATATAGACATGTTATACATACCTCGTCCTCTTCCGCCTCATCTACAGCAATCTTATCACCAACCACCTTCTCTTCTTCGCGAGTTGATACTATTTCCGCTTGTCTGATCTGTCTGTGCCTTGCAACAGCCTCATCACGGTTCTTCCTGCTCTCTGCAAGCCTGCGAAGCCGAGGATCATCTTCTCTTGCTGGTGGCCGAATTTCTTCTTTCCGAACTTCCTGAACAACCTAAACAAAGATACAGCTTATATAAAATCACGCAAGAATTACAACACACGCTCACACAAAAACCAAACCTGTTTTTCTTCCTCCTCGCTGTCATCCTCGTCCTCCCTCTCAGCCCACTGAGGCGCCTTACCCGGCCAATACCGATGAACCTTGGTCTGTCCGATCTTCCCTCTCAATTTCTCCCTCACCGCTATTGCGGCATCTGTAACCCTGCGGAGACTGACATCTTGCAATCCCTGCTCTATGAACTATCCGGAGAATTTGTACATGAAAGACGAATCTGTGTGTCGCGATTCAACAACGAGACCTGATTTCTCCGACTTTTCCTTATCACTTGCGCTCGGATTCGAAATGCCTACAGGCGCTCTAAACCCTCAAGTCTTTCTACAATTACTGCAAGGTGCGCTTGCACTGACCTGCCCCAATTTTTCTATGAAGATGAATCTGGAAGGCCTAGTTCTTGCTCACTGCCCACCTAAGCGCGACAAACCCTACCGAAGAAGTGCCCTAATGCTGATTTAGGGTTAGGGATTTAGAAAATAGGGTTTCGCTAAAACCTTTCTATGGCAAACTCTGCAGCAAGATCAAGGCGCTGTTGGATGCAGCCAACGATTTTCTTTCCGATCCTGAAATTACACATTCCGATCTACATGATGAGCTCATTCAGGTGCGTTTAAGTGCAAAAATCCGATATTATGAGCGTATCTATGCATCTGTATGTTAATTATGTATCATACTTAACTGGGGCAGTAGATTTAAGTAATAACAATGTAAATGTGATTGTAGCTTAAGAAAAATCTGGAGAAGAAGCCTGTCCGGGAGAAAATCCAGGTATTTTCTATATATATACTTGCTTTTGAAAGCCATGTGTGTGTACATCGTGTGTATACAATGCATTTATATTTAAACTTGTTTTGTATTAAAGGATATGAGCGCGGAAGTCGTTGGAAAGCAATCCATACAGCAGATTGATGGCTCTGAAACGAATGGGCATCGTGAGTAACTACGAGCGGATTCGGGAATTCTCAGTTGCCATTGTGGTAAGTTTTCCTAGCAGACATTCACACACTTGTATAGAAACATTTGTGTAATCTTTGCTTATAAATTAAAACTTACATTGGTGTTACTTGGAGGGAGTTGGTGGCGTGGGAAGTGTAGCAGCAGAAATGCTAACTAGATGCGTATTGGACGGCTTCTTCTATATGATTATGATACTGTGGAACTTGCTAACATGAATCGCCTTTTTTCCGTCCCGAGCAAGTAAGTTTATACACTTATTGATATATACACATATTTACAATATATACGTATGTGTGTATTGTGTATGCATATATGAGACCTTACTGAGTTTTTATTCATACTTTAGGCAGGCTTGTCAAAGACGGATGCTGCAGTGCAGACGTTAGCTAACATCAATCCGGATGTTGTTTTGGAGGTAAATATATTTATTCACAGTTGTATGGCATCCATCCTTTGATTTCACTTAATTTTTTCATTCTCTTACAGGGCTATAAGCTTAATATCACTACTGTAGCAGGCTTGAAAAGTTTATGGAGAGTTTAACTCGGCATTTCAAGGGATCCACTGGAGTTGATTGTACTTAGCTGCGTTGATAATTATGAAGCCCGTATGGTCGTCAACCAGGTATATTGTCATATATATATATGTGTGTGTGTTGTGTGTGCAATGCTGTATATATTAACATAGTCGCATAGATTCATCACCATAATCTTAATAGCCAATTATGCACGGTCCTGCTGTGTAGGCCTGTAACGAGCTTGGACAAACGTGGATGGAGTCAGGTAATCTTCCCCGCCCCCTCTCTCTCTCTCTCACACACACACACACATGATGGATTCAACAGGTGTTTCTGAGGATGCTGTGTCTGGCCATATCCAGCTTCTTATTCCGGGCGAAACTGCTTGTTTCGCTTGTGCACTCCTTTGGTATGTGTGTATTTATGAGTATATAATACATATGTATTTCTCATAGGTTTTATGTTTTGAGTAAAGGTAGTAGCTTCTGGTATCGACGAAAGAACACTCAAACGTGAGGGTGTCTGTGCTGCTTCATTGCCAACTACTATGGTGCGTTTTTAATCAAGAAACACACATACACTTGTATACGTGCACGCATACAATCAGATCACTTTCTTTTACGCAGGGCATTGTTGCTGGCTTGTTAGTCCAAACACCTCAAATATTTACTACAGTTTGGACAAGTGACCAGATACCTGGTAAGAAGCGTTCATAAACGAAGTACTGATTATTAATCAGATTTACTGTATTTAATCTGAATATTTTATTTATTTACAGGGCTATAGTGCACTTAAAGACTTTTTTTCCAACAATGGAAATGAAGCCCAATCCACAGTGTACAAATTCTTCATGTGTTAAGCGTCAAGTACGCCTCTACTTTGAATACGTATATTAATAACTGACATGTTTTACAGCATGAATACGAGGCAAGGAAGCCTGAAAGGGACGCACTTGCACAAGCAAAAGCTGCAGGCGAAGTTATACAAGAGGCTCCTATACATGAAGATAACGAGTGGGATATAAGGTGTGTGCGTGCGTGATGTATACTTGCACATATATAACTCTTTGCGTTTCTTACATAGTGTGGTTGATGATGATCAAGGGTTAACAATTCTTGAAGGAATAATTTTCGAGGTAACTTTTCTGTTTCTATCATTCAATAGTTATTGATACACACCTTGTGTGTGTGTGTGGTGTGTGTGTCTGTGTGAGTTCGTGTGTAATATCCAATCCTTCTGAGGTTATGCTTACTACCTTAGTTAGAACAAATTAGCTGTTTGTGGTTGTATATATATAAATTTACAAGATAGAGGATATTCGTGATAATTCTTAAGTTACGTATGCAGAGGCTCTTCCAGACGGCTTATTTCATTGAACTCCCAGATGCGGGATCAGCGGTGCAGAAGTCGACAGATGTCTTTGTTGACGATTCAACGGATGATCTGGATGCGTTAGAAAGGCAGCTGCAAGCACTAACGCCGTCTAAACCACGTTTTAATTAATCTTAATGAATATTAATGAGTTAACTTAAACACACCAACGTTCAAAATTTGTAAATTGGTGGATGATAACATTTCTGATTTATTATACTTAATCTTTAACTTTGTTAATTTATTAGGTGCTTAATAAAACATTTATAGAAAGTAAGTTATTATTGACTCAAAACACTTTTAATATAGATTTTTAATATTTCAATTTAAATAAATAACACACGAAGTAAAAATCTTTTTATTTCTACAGTAATATATTAAAACAGCTTAAATATATAAAAAAAAAATAGATTTAATGAACATTATCTATCTTATTTCATAACATAAAATAGTTACATCTTTTGAAATGTTAAGAGTATTATAAGAAAAGAAATTGAAAAAAAAATAAATAAATTAATTATAAAGTTAAACATACTAAAACACCACAAACTGCAATTCAACCCTATTTTAATTAAGTATCACACTTAAAAACAATAATAGTTCTGACAATAACATTTTAAATTTTAATTATATATTTTATTAAAAAAATACATTAAAAAATGTTTCTTTTAAGTTTTGAATGTTAAATTTTATAGTACATTTTTATAAGTCTTAAGATAAGAAATTGATAATTATTATTTATTTTTTAATTATACAATATTGTGATATTTCAATAATGATAATATTTATAAAGATGATGAAACTTGGAGGCCTTATTATAATGTAACTAATACTATTTATGTTTATACAGTTTTAAAAATTAATTATGCTAATGTTTTAATAATATTATTTATTATAAATTAATATGTATGTTTAAGTTATTTAATTAATATTTATATTAAGTTTTATAAGTTTAAGAAATATTAATAGTTAGAACAACTTATGAATGAATATTTTAAAGTAAAAAGCCTTTGAAAAATTTATAATGTTTTTCATGATTGTCTTTGTGTAATAATGTATCTTCTTATTATAATCATAATAACTTAATAATAATTTCATTGAACATAAAATTTATAAGAAATTTATAAAATGCATTATATGTTAGCAATTATATTAATTCATATTGTGATAAATTAATAATAAAAAAATAATCGTGATAAGATATTAAAAAAAAAAAAAAGAAGTATGGTGTTATCTGATTACTTAATAACTATGTGTTGTTATGTGTTAGTTTTTCAAATAAAAACTTTAATAATCAATATTAAATAGCCACTTTACAACCACTTGTTGTTACATATTAGCCCTTTTGGTAAAAATTTAACAATTTAAATATTCATTTATTTAAATTTATGTAAAAAGTTGAATTAATTAAAAACAATTAAAAAAATAACATGAGAATCGTTAATGATAACCTTTATTAAAACATATAAAACTTTGTATTACACATGGTTAATTCGTTTTGCATTAATAAGCATTAATTTTCATATATACAATTATTCTTATAGTTTGTTGATCAATTTTATTTATTTTTGTTAATTTTTTATTTTAAAAAAGGCTTTAACATTAATATTTTCATTTTTTATTTGCCCTAATAACAATGAATAAATGGACACTCAAGTGCAAAATTTAAATTTGATTAATAAGATTTCTTTAAACATTGAATATTTAAAATATGGTATTTTAAAGGATATATACTTATTTTATAATAAAAGTAAAGGATGTTATTTTATTGCATTAACATTGATTTATTTTAAAATTAAACAACTGATACTTCAATATACATCTCATTATAAAATATTTAATGTAGTAAATGATAGTGGTTAATAACTTCATTTGTTGTATGAATTGAGATACATATATATCCGATGTTATAAATTAAAGGTAATACGATGCATTTTGAAATATAAAGTAAAACAATACAACATAAACTTGAAAATTTAAAAATTTCCTATTAAGAAAACTTAATGAAATAATTTCAAGTTTAATTGATTAATAATTAAAAAACAACTTCTTGAGCTGTAAATGTTAATTTAAAATTATAATCAAATAAATTTGAAATAACTAATTTCTATAGTTTTAATGATTATTAAGTCTGAAAACTAAAAAATCTAGTTTACAATAGAGAATACAAATACCCTAGTAACACTTAATTAATTTTTTTTCTTCACATTACAATTGATTAATTACGAGTAAAGTAATTAAATTAACTCAAGTTTAATTAAGTATAGTTAAATGATAAAACCTAATCAAGTTTGACTTAACTATCTCATGTTCACATTACAAAGATAACTCAATTTTGTTTATTAATTAATGCAAACTTAATAAACCGTGTACACACACAGTCGCACTTTCTGTTAGTTTAAATAAATCTCCGTTTACGTGCTATATTTATACATTTACACTCTGTGCACAGATATAAGATATAGGATAATCTTTGATAACTAAGAATACTAATTTCTTTGAGATGCGGAATCAGCGGTACACAATTCGACAGATGTCTCCGTTGACGATCCAACGGACGATCTGGATGCGTTAGAAAGGCACTAAACGCCGTCTAAACCACGTTTTAATTAATCCTAATCAAGAATTAACGAGTTTGACCTAAACACGCCAACGTTCAAAATTTGTAACTTTAACCCTTTTTAAAAGCGGTATATTCATTGAGAAAGAAGGGAATATGTCCGGGCAGGTAACCGTTGCTTAAAATACCCTTGTCAAAAAAGCCCGTCAACTGGAGCGTCACTGGCCGTCACGCCGAGCAATACCGTTCTATATATTCGAAGCGTTCGAATCGTCACCGTTGGATCTGGAATCAACCACCGTTGGATATGCCATTGAGCTAGCTCTCTAGGGCTTCAAGCGAGGATCTTTGTAGGGTTTCAATAATTTGCGTAGGGATGCGGCGAGGATGATGCGGCTACGAGGAAGTAAGGTAGACCGCTCCCAGATGCAGCGATGAAGATTTGCAGGAGATTAGATGTAGATTTCATGTGTTCTGAGGCTGTCGTGGATTTCTTGTGTTCTTGAGATTGTCGCCGATTTCGTGTGTTCTTGAGAAGCTATCGCGCTATGTTAGAGCAGAATCGGCGCTTTAGAAGTCACAATTTGCAGCTTTAGCAATTAAATGGCAGGAATTAAGGTGAAAGGTAGCAGCAGTACTACTGACGACCCACCGCACTCCTCGATCTGTTCTTCCGGCCCTGATACAGATGACGACGCCACTAATCAATTGCCTCCTGTTCAAGGGTATGTCACTTTCTTCGTAAATTTTCCCTTTTGCCTCACATTTGCTTTTCTACAGACGAATTGGTGGCCCAACAAGGCGATCTTCCAAAGGAGGATGGACTCCCGAAGAGGTATTTCCTTTATTAGACATACAGATTAGCGGATTATCCTTATTGACTTGATGGGTGTCTAGGACGATGTCTTGAGGCGGGCCGTGCAATGCTTCAAGGGGAAGAACTGGAAGAAGATAGGTATGCTTAATTCGTTATTATCAAGATTAAGCTAATCTTCTATTTTCCGCAGCTGAGTTTTTCACGGATCGGACAGATGTTCAATGTTTACATCGGTGGCAGAAGGTTTTAAATCCGGATTTGGTCAAGGGTCCTTGGACTAAAGAGGTAAGAACTTCTGTGTTTACTTTCCCTTAGTATACAGTTGCTTAACTATACATAATTACTTGTGTGCTACAGGAAGATGAAAGAATAGTAGAGCTAGTAAATAAATACGGTGCAAAGAAATGGTCAGTAATTGCCCAAAACTTGCCTGGACGTATAGGAAAGCAATGCCGGGAGAGATGGCACAACCATCTCAATCCCGGTATAAAACGAGTGCTTGGACACAACAGGAGGACCTTGCTTTAATTTATGCACACTCTCTTTATGGGAACAAGTGGGCCGAGATTGCAAAGTTTCTACCTGGCCGGTAAGTAGTTTATGTTAGCATACATATGCAAAGATAACGTATGTGATTACAGGACGGACAACTCCATAAAGAACCACTGGAACAGCACAATGAAGAAGAAGGTTGATCCAGCATCGGCAAATGATGTAACATCTCAGGCACTGGCACGATATCAACTTCAACAAGAAGCTAGGAATACAGGGCAGCATGTGGAGTTGATGCCCATCCCGGGCATGCCTCACATTCCGCTTCCAGGTCAACAAGATGCTTTCAAGGCTCCGGAGATGCTTTCGGTCCCGAGACAAGACTCTTTCCTCTTACCGAAGCAAGACGGTTTTGCTGCTCCTCCGAAGATGGTTCCTAGACCACCCCAACCTCCGAAAAATAGCAATACTGTTCGACCGGAAAAAGCTGATGAAGTTATGAAGGACTGTGAGGAGGATCCGAAGTCTGAAGCTGTACAAGAAGATTGTCCAAAGGAAGAAAAGAAGGAGAGCAATCCTGAACAGGAACAGGAGCTTCTCTTCTATGAACCACCTCGGTTAACTACCTCGGACCTACCGTTCATGAACTACGACTTGAGCAGCGGGGCACACGAGGAGTACAGTCCGCTTGGAGTCCGTAAGATGATCATGCCTCCGTTTGTGAACAGCTCGACACCGTTCAGCTTCTCACCTTCAAACTTCGTAAGTCCGCAGGAGAAGCTTCGCTCTGCTGCCAAGAGCTTTACGGGGACGCCTTCCATTCTCCGTAAGAGGCCTCGTCAGCTTCTGAGTCCACTAAACTCACGTAGTGCCAACGACTTAGCGAAGAAGTTTGGTCAGCCTAAGGTTTTAGACATGAATACTGCTACTTCGGAGGAGAAACGCAAGAGGTATGTGCATGTGTGTTGTATCCTTTTATTTATTTGCATGCTAGATTACGAGCATAAACAATTTTACATGTATTTTGTGTGTATAATGTAAATTTGACATTTTTTTCAGGCGGGTGCAGTGGCTGGTAAGGTTTCGGATGGTTCGCCTCCTTACAACGTAGCGTGCAAGACGGCTTCGCAATGTGAGACGGGTGATATCGGGGAGGAAGATTACCGGCGGCTCAGGCATCAGTTTGAAGCATGTTCGGCCGAGACGAGCTCCGGGACCGGCTGGAACTCAGCTAGCAAAAGACATTTCAGGTGCCTTTCATACTTATATTTGTGTGTGAGGGAGGGACTCACCATATATTATGTTCGCAGTGATCGTTTCTTCAGCAATTTGTCGCCTCTTTCGAAGTCGCCATGGAAGTTAGACTCGTTCCTCGCCTTGGGAAAAGATGGCTCGCCCTCTGTTCTTCAGGTTGCATATAACACACGCTTACACACATAGAACACTATGCTATAGAAGGTGCAGATCTGTATACATGTAGATGAACATAGGTGGCTGCATTCAAGGACATTGCACATTGTAATTCAAACCTATTTTTTAGGTATATACGAATGAAGTTGTTATGTTAACAGTTCTATAAACAGGGGATGAACTTGCCGTTGGACGGTGGTGACGATGCCCTTGGACTTATGATGCATCTGAGTGAGCACGCAGCAACAGCGTACTCGGATGCTGAAGAAGTGTTAGCGAGGAATGGATGTCAAGTTGTGACTCCTCTTCCAGTACGAAAGATGCGATTGGATGATAATATGTTCTCTCACGACTCAAAAGAGAATATAACAGAGTCTGAAGACAATCCTGGTGGCTCCTCATCGGGTTCGTTGCTCAACTGGCTCCTCGTAAGTTCTCCTAGACCCCCCTCTTGACATGTATTTATTTAACACTTTTTTACTATTTACTATGCTCTATGCACGTTTATTAAATGCGACTCATTCTGCTTCCTTGTGTAACTTAGGTAACGCATTATGCTTTTCCGAAGTAGTATTAGTTATCAAAAAATTGTATGTATGTATGTATGTATCTATCTATCTATCTATATATATGTGTGTATATGTGTGTGTGTGTGTGTGCGTGTGTATGTTATGGCTAAGTTTTTATTGTTACTCCTTTATGCACACGTCATCATTCAACATATACATATATCACACGCAGAAGGTCTTAATACATATGTATATTATATACATGGAGAGAGAGGTCATTCATTGCAATCAGTTTAATATGGGACCAATAAGAAACATTATACTAAGAATCTAATCACAGCATTAATAGTTTTGTTGTTTATTTTGGTAATTATGCATTACAGGGTTCTAGTTGATGTACCTAGATATGTTCGTATGTTACATCACACATCACTGACTTCGTGTATGATTCTGTGTGTTTTTTTTTTTAACATTTCATTTTTATTTTGCATTCATGTGTGTCATGGTTGTAGGTACAAGCAAAACTACGTGTATGACTGTGCTAATATAAGCTATAATATGAAATTATGTGTATACATACAGAGGCACCTGTATAAAACAGAAGTAATGAACAAGCATTTGTACTTGAAAGATAAGAGGGGGGTTGCGTAACGCGAGGGGGCTTAAGCCAGTTTAGGATGTGATTAGCGGCTAAGCAGTATACTTGAGGTACTTACCCGTGGTTTGTATGTGCAGCCGTTTCAAGCAGAGATCTGTTCACCAAGCATGGACTTGACAAACTTGCTACGGGCACCCCCTGCAGCGCCTGAGGAGGGAACACAGGCAGCAGCAGCAAACGGACTGTTGGACCCATTCAGTCCCTCGATGTATTTAAAAAGAGTACCGGTAATTCCATTTATTTATCACAAGCAAGGCTTTCTCTCTAGATATATGTGAGGTATGTACCGATTTTTTGGTGTAAATTTAGCTGGTATTGCCTGAAGATTTTTCTTATATTCTTTAGAATAAACCACGTTACTTCAGGCTTATTTGTATTTTTATGCTATTTATATAAGCATTAAGAATCTACCTTACCTGGGCATCTAATGCCGTTCCGTGTGTGTGTGTGTGTTCGTGTGACACAACTGTGACTCAAAACAGCTCGGCCACTAACAAGATCAGCAGGTGCATGTGTATATGTGTGCATGTGTGTGTGTGTGTGTGTGTGTATATATATATAATTATATAATATTATCAACTAATTGGGTTGATTTTTATTTGTTTAGGCAGATTATCTAACTGATACAATATTATTTTCTTTATATTTATATTATTTTATAGACAGTTGGGACCATAAAGGGTATTAAATTATAGTTTTAGATTGTTGACTTGTGCAAGTAGCTTATCAAGTGAAGACGTAATTCTTTTGTTAGTTAGAAAGTTGTGTCGTTGTGTGTGTGTGTGAGAGAGAGAGAGAGACACACACACACACACACACACACACACACACAAAATATATAAGTATTTGAATCACTCATGGAGAAAGGAAATTCAAGAGTAGATTCAACTTCTGTGCTTGTAATTGGGGGAGGATTAGTTGGGTTATCATCATCTTTGTTTCTGTCATGGCAAGGAGTGCCAACAGTTCTTGGAGGCAGTTCTCCTCACCCACGAGCAATCGGCTGCACCCCGAGAATGCTGGAGCTCCTCCGAGCCGTGGGTCTGGATCACAAAGTTCCCCAGGTGCCCCCTGTCTACCGTCTCAGGAGAGTCACAGTTGAGAGGTATGTGTATACATATGTATATGTGTATATGTATATATTGCATATAATCCGATATGTATGTAAGAGCTGAAGAGCTGGTAGATGGTTCAGTTCGTGTGTGTGCGTGCGTGTTGTGTAACCGTATGATATATATGAATAGGACGATGCAGCTGGAGTCACTGCTCGTGTGCGAGACTGTAAGAGTGGTGAGGAGTACAACATACATGCATAATACATGGTTGCTGCGGATGGACAAGCCGGGTTCGGGAGGCCTTAGGCATTGATCGAACTGGACATGGATACTTACAAACTGTCCGAAGTATCTTGTTTCGGGCCTCTCTTGAAGAATACACGGGGTACGTTTGTGTATGAAATGCAAAAGAATACATATATAAGGCTTATGCAGGTCAGGAGTTACGCAGTTTCAATTGAGGAGCCACAACATACATGGACGGTCGTTTGCTCGACGAAGTTGAGAAGGAGCTAACCGATGATAATATGAGAGGCATGGTTTATAAAGCTATAGGTAGACCGGACATGCAGTACACACGTTACCTCCAAATCGTGATGGGTACGGTGCAAACACGGGTATCGAGGTAAGTTAAGAAGGATAATAACATAATTAAAGATTATTAAATACTTAAGCCTAGTCATAAGTAAATTTAAGAAGTTAAAAAGGGTTTAATAATTAAATAGTTAAGCCTATGAATAATTAAAAATAATAATTCAGTTGGTTAAAGATTTAATTTAAAAATAAATTTATTAAATTAGTTGTTTAATAATTAAGTTAAGAGTCGTTAAATAATTAATGAGTAAATTTAAGAAGTTCAAAATAATAACTAAGTTAACTCATTAAGTATTAAGTTAATAAACTTAAGGATTAAAAGTCCATATTATTAAACCCACTAATGATTAGAATTTAAGACCTTGTAAATTTAATTCACAATGTATAACATTGTATTATACAATCAAAATTGTTAATTGCATTACAAATAAAAGATCTGTTTATTCTTAATCTTTTCATAAAATTAATAAATAAATATTTATATGTTTATAAATAAAGCTAAATTAAGGTTAATTTTAAATTTAAAATATAAGTTTATGAAATTCATATTTGGGATTACATTTCAAAATAAAAATCCATAATGTGAAAGAGCAAATATATTCAAGATGTCATATGCTATTCAATTACAAAAACCCTGCTATATACAGGAGACCACCTGCCATGTGGCACACATGTGGCATTGACATGTGTCACTACGCATGTGTGTATATACACATGCGTATATACGGTATGTTACTTAATATACAGTATCTTACATTATCCTCCCCTCTGCGGCTGTGTAGATGGTGATGGATCTGATGGTCCTGGATCCGTGTGAGCTGGGCCATCTAAGGTATGACCAAATGTACTCAACGAGTCTCGAACGAAAACCGTTTCATTCGAACCACGTGAACTATCTCAACCTCATGAGATCCCACCAACTTACTTGATATACCTGAGGACCAACCTTTCGGAGTACTCGGTAGGGACCAAGCCACTTGTGTAATAAACCAGTTGCAAGCCCAGGTGCAGTCAGCTTGGGAAAACGTACCAGGACTAAGTCACCGTCAGCAAAATCTGGTGGAATTTGATGTCGTGCATTGTAAGAAGATTGCTGCCGCATTTGAGCTCGACCAAGATGTTCAGCAGACTCTGCACGCAGAAGAGGCAAAACAGCATCCAAATGTCGAGCCCACATCTTTGCATCCTCGGCACGTGGCAGATTCGATGATAACCCCAATTCACTAGGCAACTTAGGATCATATCCATACAATGCCTTGAATGGAGAGATACCAATCGAACTCTGAATGCCTGTTACATAAGCAAATCTCAAACATCGCAAATACCAATCCCAGTCCGTGTGATTGAAGTTCACATACTTCGAGATCATACCCTTGAAGGTCCGATTCAATCGCTCCACCAAACCATCAGTTTGTGGATGATACGGAGAGGCAAATGAATGTTTTACCCCTAACCTCTCACACAACACTCGGAATACCTCTGCAATGAAAGCGGGGCCATTGTCTGATAACATCCGCTCTGGACAAGAATGCTGCAAAACCACATTATCGAACAGAAACAAAGCTGTTGACATGGCAGTTGCATCCGGAAGAGCACCAACCTCCACCCATCGAGTTAAATAATCGGATACAACAATGATGTACTGGTTACCTTGAGAAGAACGTGGAAAAGGTCCCATTAAATCCACTGCAATTAACTCAAAAGGGCGAGAGACATTGATGGATTCCAACACCCCATGGCCCGAGTCGTAGAGGAATTCCGAGTTTGACAAGTGGGACACTTTGAATATACCTGATCACATCACCACGCATGCTGGCCAATAAAATGATCGGTGCAGCTTCTCCAACACTCGTTGGTGACCAAGATGACCTCCAACAATAGGTGAATCATGATATGCTCGAAGAAGGTGTGGAACATATGTAGAGGGTACAGCCAAACGCCATCTGTCCTCTGGATTTGTCCCAATAAAATACAATAAACCATCCTGAAGTCGAAACTGAGCATGATATTGTCGAAACCGAGGTTCGGAAGACGGATTTGCAAACGCATCGCGTAATTGCCTCGTCCATGGTTCATGTTTTTGAGCATCCTGCCACTGTTCCAAGGATGGTAAGTCGGCATCGAATACCTGAGGGGCTTGTATCAAACCGAATGCTGCAGCTACTGCATGAGCAGGCAAAGTGGAATCGGAGAGGGGTGCTCGAGAAAGTGCATCCGCATCCACCATTGTTCGCCCAGGCCTGTGCACCACCTTAAAGTTATATACCTGGAGACGTAATGCCCATCTGGCTACGCGACCCACTAAATTCTTCCGTTTTAATAAGGAAGTGACAAGCATGATCACACTCCAAAAGTGTTTCACTCCCATGTAAGTAGGCATGAAGTCGTTCAAAACCCCAAACAGCAGCAAGGCATTCTTTTTCAGTAGTGGAATAATTCCGCTCAGCCGGCGTGAGTACTCGACTAATGTAAGCCACCGGGTGTCGAATTGAAGAATCCACAGCATCAGTTTGCATCAATACACCACCAATACCAACATCTGAGGCATCTACTCGTAAAATGAACGGACGAGTAAAATCTGGGTATTGAAGCAATGGTGGAGTTGTCAGGAACTCTTTTAACTGGTCAAATGCCTGCTGACACCTGCGAGTCCACCTGAAAGATACCTGTGGACGAACTAACTCCCGAAGAGGGGCAGTTCGATCAGTGAGATGATCGATGAATCGACCCAAGTACTGCACCGTGCCCAAGAAACTGGACTTCCTGTACTGTACGGGGACGAGGGAACTCTCGAACAGCTCGCAACTTCATTGGATCCACCTGTAAACCCTCTCGAGATATACGGTAACCCAAGTAAGTGGTGTCGGTCGAACCAAACACACACTTTTCAAGTTTCAACTTCAGGCCAACTTCTCGAAATCGATCAAGAACGCGCCGTACATCACGAATGTGATCCTCCCAAGAACCAGACCCATGAATGAGCACATCGTCGATAAAATCGGCAGTGATATCAGGCATATCGGAAAGAAGCTCATCCATCATGCGTTGAAAGGTGGCAGGAGCTGAAGTCAATCCAAAAGGCATGACCAAAAACTCGTAAAGACCAAATGGTGTCCGGAAGGCCGTTTTTGGAATATCCTCCTCAGCCATAGGAACCTGCCAATATCCTGATGCCAAATCCAACTTAGTAAACCATCGACTCTGACCCAAACGATCTAATAGATCGGCAGAGTTCGGAAGTGGATAGACATCTTTGATGGTAACATCGTTAAGAGGTCGGTAATCCACACAAAATCGGAGAGATCCATCAGGCTTGGGAACCAAATGAGGTTCACATGCCCATGGACTCCGTGACGGACGACACACTCGTTTACCAATCATATCAGTAACAGCTGTTCGCATGGCTGATAACTCCTTTGGTGACCTGCGTCGAACCGGGACTTTGAAAGGCTTTGCATTGCCGGTGGGTATACAGTGTCGAGTCTTCACACGTGCACCTTGGGACAGATCAAATTTGAACAAACTTGCATACTGTTTCTTAAGTTGTTCAATGCAGTGTGCTCGACACTCAGGTGACGGATCCGGCATTTGAACCTGTTGAGATGAACACCACCCCAAGACCGGAATCAAAGGAGCTGTATGCGTGATACAAACAGCAACAAACTTCTCTGGACGTAAAGGAACAGACTGCAAAGACACAGACTCCAAGCGTAATACAGGAGGAGAGAGTGAAAAATCACATGTACCTTTCGACTGCTTTAACCAATCACATCCCAGAATGATGTCAAAGACCTGGGAAGGGACAACCCTAAGAGACCCAGAGGGAAACTTACAGTTGGCACCCATAACCAGCGTAGTCACTACTGCACGAGACTGCCCATTACCATATAAAATGTGCAAGACCTTATCTGCTCGTCTCAAGGGTAATGAGCACCGATGCGCCAGAGAAGTAGTTATGGAAGACATACTAGATCCTGTATCCACAAGTACTGTGACTGAAACATCATTCACTCGTGCAGAAAATGTGAAAACTGGATGATTTGGTGGAACTTGCAACCCTTGATATGCATAGCGGAAAAAACATGGAGGTGGAGTTTCCATCGCACGGGATCCCTCCGTCGCCCGTACGATTACTGGTTTTCCGCAACAGATCCACCACGCAAGAGAGAAGCGTCATCATCTGGAAGCTCATCATCAGACATAATGGCCGCCACAGGTACACCATCCGGAACATATGGTCGCCAGCCTGGATGTGGTGGACGCCAATCAGGATACACATCGCATGCCCCAAGTATGTCCAGGTGCCCAACAGGCCCACAATGAACTTGATTGGGTTGACCTGCATTGTTCCGATTCCTCCTGTCACGAATCCGTGGATTTTGACCACCACGGGCAGGAACTGAGCAGGACGATTTCGTGGAGGTGGTCCACGGGGTGGGCCCCGAGGTCGACCACGAAAGGCTTGTCGTGCGGGCACATATGCAGCACGTCAACCTCCATTGGATCAGCACGCTGAATAGAGGAGTAGGTAACCCAAGGGGACACGGCCCTCACCAGGCACCAACTCAAATCGTTGAGCTAGTGCAAAAGCTTCCTCCAATGTGGTAGGACGAAGAGCCCGAACGAATCGAACAAGTTCGGGTCGCATAGTTGGCCATAACATACCGAGCTTAATGGGCTCAGGCATGTTAGGATATGCACGCCGAACTAAATCCCCGAACCTAATACTGAACCGCATAACAGACTCACCAGGATGTTGTCGTATCGCATGCAGTTGTTGGAAAGCATCATCTGAATCCTCAACTTTGCCAAACGTACGTTTGAGGCATTCCGTCAACCGATTACTATTGGCTTGAATCTCCGCAGCCAATCCATTATACCACTTGAGCGCAGGGCCTTCCAAACATGTAGGGAATTCTCTAGAGCACGGCTTCATCCCAACCATGGTAACGAACAATAACTGGAAATGATCAAACCAGTGGTATACATCATCTCCCGGATCACCACAAAAAGATCGGGGTCGAACCCTCGGATTTGTGGCTGTGAAAGACAAAGGAGCACTAGAAGCAGATCCCCGGCAGGAGGCTCAGGCGGGGAAATGAAGGATGAACCCTCAACAAAGCGCTCCAACAACTTCGTTTGTGCATCAATAGCAGTAGCAATAATGCTAAAAGCCGTCTCCATATTCATTGTCATGGAAAAAGAAAAGGAAGAGGCAGAAGAAAGAAGGAATACCCAACTTCTCCACCAATGAAAGAGCAATATATTCAAGATGTCAGCTATTCAATTACAAAAACCCTGCTTATATACAGAGACCTCCTGCCACGTGGCACACATGTGACACGTGGCGCTGACACATGGGGGCCAGATCACCACCCATGTGTCACTACGCATGTGTGTATATACACATGCGTATATACGGTATGTTACCTAATATACAGTATCTTACAAATGTGATTTTTAAGTAATAATTAAATTAGATTATATAATTTTTGAAAGGCATTAATTTTAGGGTTCTTGGAGGTTTAGTTAAACCCTAGTCTCAGGTAGGTCACATTTCCCCACAGATTTGAAATGGCAGCAACAGGTTAATCCAAGCAGCAGCTGCATGTCTCTCTTCTGTGCCCGTGGATTGTTATGTCTGTGGAAGAACCATGCTCAACATCCCCGGCATTTCTACAAGAAGCAATTTCCCAGTGGTAAGCCAGAGCGTGAGCACCTCACACCGGAACTCAAGCAGTCATCGGATTAGTCTCCACAATTGTGAATACAATCAACAATGTGAGGGAGGACGGGAGTTCCTGGTCCCTTACTAATCTCAGGCACGTATTGATCCATTAGATGGTCAAGTCTCCCCTGCCCATATCGCTGCGGTCTTGAAAAAACTCAACAAGTCCACGGCAACTGCAATAAGCTTCTTTAAATGGGCGGGCGAGCAACGGGGATTTACACACGATGTCTTCACCTACAACTGCCTGGTATGTATGTGTGTGTGTGTTGTGTGTGTGTGTGCGTTGTATTATATTGAGTTATTGAACATATTTATTCATATAACATAGTCCGTGAGCAATGAGCAGAGAAGGAGATGTTGCATTATACCCAGGTACAAGTATATAACATGTCTGTACATACGTACATATATATAGTGTGTGTGTGTGCGATTTATCATAATGGTCCGCATTGTTTATGCCCCAAATCATGTATATATGTTGATTATCGTTTTTATATTACTGTGGAGTCAATCAGGCGTATGCTGTAACACTTGTTATTTAGATACTAACAGATCACACACACAAAGACATACACACCCCACTGATTGCATATAAACACTATTATACATCCCACACACATCTGGCGTAACCACATAGCCCACACACACACACACACTCACTCATGTGTGTGTGTGTGTATATATATATATATATACAGATATATATAAGTACCGCTGAAGGTGGTTGGGTACGAGAGAGAGAGAGAGAGAGAGAGAGAGAGAGAGAGAGAGAGAGAGAGGTTCTACTTGATATCCCACTGATATATGTGTGTCAGATGAATTTCTTGGTGGCGGAGAAGAAGTATTCTCAAGCATATACAACACACGAGGAAATGCTCCGGGCCGGAATATCCCCCAATACCTTCTCCTTCAACGTGCTCATCAGGAGCTTTGCAAGAACCGGCCGTCCGACAGATGCTCTCACAACCTTCGACATCATGAAACGAAAGAATTGTTCCCCCGACATGCATACATACTTGATGCTTATAGACTGTCTCTCCAAGGCCGACATGTCCGAAAAGGTACACAAGTTTGTGTATCATATCTATAACCATTACTAAGTTCAGTACATAACATTATCAACACACACAACCCGTATAGTAAATTCTCTTATTTTGCAGTTCATATTTTTCCTTGGTTTTTACTAGGCACTGGACCTTTTCCACGAGATGCGGTCTGCGGGGTTTTACCCTGACAAGGCGACGCATACTGTCTTAATTAAATCCCTGCTCAAGGCGAAGAAGGCCGATGAAGCAGGCAAGGTACCATTATATATAGCTATATATATGCATAATATCTATCTTTCACTGTGGTGATCCCTTATTGTTATGTGTCCTGTAATGTGTACCATGCTGTTGTGTTTGTGTATAAATATGTATTTATGTTTTCCCACTTTATACACACACACACCTGTATAAACAATATGTATGTAAATATCTACTATATATCTAGCAACTATATATAAAAACACGCACACGCGCACCCACACACACACAAATGCAATCTTCTCGTAAGTCAATACTCAGCAAAGATAGCACATAACTAGATACATAATCTAATAATCACGACTTCTGCAGGTATGTGTGTACATTTTATATATATAGATGTCATCATACATATAATAACAATAAGAACATAGATTATACTATATTATATAAAACTGCAAACAATATGAATCAATAACTACTTATGATCCTCTGTCTATGCATTACATGCAATGACCCACTGTATATAGGTAAAAGCATGCAGCTATTTAGATGTATTATCTAGCAGCTATATACATCATGTTATTCACACAGTTTGACAAATGTATTTGTCTGCGTGTGCGTGTGTCAATTAAAATTTTATGTCTTCTGTTTTATAGATATTCGATCTGATGGTGGATCCTGATATTGTGGCATATAACACCATGATCGACGTTTAGCAAAGTTAGGAAATGCACAAGAGGCTTTTAAACTCCTTGACCAGATGCTAGTGCGGGGAATTATCCCGACAGAAGTTACGTACGGTATCCTTGTGCACGGTCTTTCCAAGGCAGGCAATCTGGAGCGGGCTGAGGAGCTGCTTCGGACAATGGTCTCTGCTGGATATGCTCCCAACTCAATCATATATACTTCTCTAATCCACGGGTACATACACATTTTAATGTTGATATTCTTTATAATATTATATATAAATGCGTGCGTGTGTGCTTGCGTGCGTGTGTGTACTAGCGATCTTGATAATATATAATAAACACTTGAAGAAATTGTTTTTGAACTCATCAAATAGTTCAACTACGAAGTAAGTTTGATTTGATTCAATGTATTTATTTGTATATAAACTTAATGCTATATAAAGTTTTGAAGATAGAGTTTTAAACTCATTAAAATAGTATGTTAATATAGAAATAACCTGGTTGATGAAATCCTTACTTTTTATTTTATATTTAATATTCGAATTTTATTTTTAAACTATCATGTTATGAAAATTGGTATTTCTCTCTCGTCACACACACACACACACACACACATTTGTAATAGAAATGGGCATGCAGGTTTGCGAAGTCTGAGAAAATGGAGCAAGCATGTGCTCTTTTGGAGGAGATGGTAGAGGCAGGTTTCCGTCCCGATGTAGTAACACACACAGTGATGATAGATGGACTTTGCAAAGCAGGCAACTTTGAACAGGCTGCTAGGAGTTTTGAAGAGATGATACGTGAAGGCTGCAAGGTTTGTGTGTGTGTGTGATTAGAATCTAATATATCTTATGTTTAGTATCTTATTTGTTCCTTGTTTTTGTGTCTAAAGCCAAACGTGGTGACTTATACGACTATTATACGAGGGCTGAGCAAGCTGGGGAGGGTGGCAGATGCGTATAGGATACTCAAAGGAATGGTTGCACATTCATGTATTCCGGATACAATCACTTACACATGTGTTCTTGATGGCTTTTGCAAGCTTGGACGTCTCCAAGAGGCCTCCCGTCTTCTTCAAGAGGTAAATCTTTATTAATAATATGACACTGTAATATCTGTATATATGTGTATATTATGTAATATAATACACATATATGTATGTATGTACATATAAGCAGTATATTAGGGGAGTCCACTATTTATTAATATTTAGGGATTTGTTTGCAGCTATCCGAGATAAAGTCCAACTCTTCATCAGACATTGCAATGCATGCATCAATCGTGCAAGGCCTTTGTCAAGCTGGTGAAAAAACCGATGTAAATTCGTTAGAAGAACTCATTGAAAAAGCAGCCACAACTCTTGACCCAGGTGTGTGTGTGTGTGTGTGCACGTGCGTGTGTACTTCACAAATATATATGTATATTTACCCTTGTCGAACTTAGTTTAATATGGTATATATTCTGTTATATACTTACAAGAGGATATAAAATCACACAGGCCTTTGTTCGAACATTATTATTGGACTTTGTAAGACGGGCAAACTGGACGAAGCATGCAGAATATTTCGTGGATTAGTTTCACACGGTTGTAAACCGGACACTATAACATACAACGTTCTTATCAACGGGCTCTGCAGAAGTGACAGGGTTAAACAAGCTTATGCCTTGTTTAAGGAGCTAAGCAAGCTTGAATATTCTCCAGACATTGTTACTTATACTCCACTTTGTATTGGGCTTTGCAAGATTGGTGAGGCTGACGAGGCTATAAAGATGTTTGAGGAGGCTCGACAAACTCCAGATGTTGTTGCTTACACAGCTTTATGTACTGGTCTTTGCTTTCAAGGCCGTGTAAAAGAGGCTTTTCAGCTCTTCGAAGAGATGCTTTCCAAAGGTGCGAACACACGCATGCATGCATGCATATCAATAGAGGTGTGTGCATATTTATGTGTATATTGTGTGTATCTAGATGATTCCAAGTGATGGTGAAGCAACCTATCTTTTATTTCACCCAATGTGCTCTCTCTCTCTCTCTCTCATATATATATATATATATATATATATAGGTTTGTAGACTGATTATGAGCCCTGCTTTAAATAAAAACTTCGGAGTGCATGTTGTGTGTGTGTGTGTGTAGAGTAGTATGTTTTACTGAGAATCATGAAAACTTGTGTGTATGGTGTATCAGGTGGTGTTCCTGATGCAAAGATATACAACACAATGATAAATGGACTATGCAAAGCAAAGGAAGCCAAGGAAGCATGCAAAATGTTTGACGAGATGATGAAAAAGGGCCTCCTTCCCACGGTTTCAACCTACACTTCAGTAGTTCAGGCTCTTGTTCATGCGGGAAACGTATACGAGGCGTACAGGAGGTCTGAGATAATGCAAGAGAAATCCTCGCTAATCTACGATGCTTTGATACATGGATTCTGTGAGGCGAAGAACGTGGATGAAGCAATGAGACTATTCCAAGAGATGGTCGCCAAGGGGCGTGTTCCAACCGCGTTACATCGGGCTTACTGTTTGATGCTTTAGTTAAGTGTGGTAAAGTTGGTGAGGCACAAGAGTTGCTTCAGAGTATGGTTGAGGGCGGTTTTCCACCACACAGTGCTACCTTCACTGCGATTCTGGACGGTCTCTCTCGCGATGGTAAGTCTGATGTGGCTCAGAAGCTGCTCCAGCTTGTCCAGTGCGAGGAGAAAACGGGTGAAGGTCCAGAAAAGGGTGAAAAGGCTGCTGTAGTTGAATGCAACCGTATTGAGGACGTGAACCAGGATTATGAAGAGCAGAAGGTGTTACAGGAAAGTGATGAAAATATTAGAGATGGGAAGGTAGAACAGGATGATTATGAAACTGGTAGTAAAGTAGAGGAAGAAAGGAAGGATAGTGGTGAAATTAAAGTCAAGTTGAAGAGGAAGTGGCTTCCCTTCAGCTTCTGATGCGTATTACTCCAAACGGTAATACTCTCTCTCTCTCTCCACTCACTTCCACTGAAGTGCATACTGCATTCGAGGGTTAACAAACATCCTTGCCAGGGTAAGTTTTTGTAATATCACACACACACACATGGTGCTAACGTGAGTTGTCAACGTGCTTAAAGTAGTTGGAGGGCATAGTAGTTATCCTGGCAGCGACCAGTGCGAGTTCGAACCCACTCGTTATGCTTGGGCGTCCTCTCCAGCTCTTCGTGCTCCTCGAGGTACGCAACATGGTTGCAGGGAGCTGGGGAAACCCTCAGTGAGCATGCAGGGTATTTGCAGTCCCTGAAATCCTCAGTCTTTATGTGGAGCACGTATGGCCTCACCCCTGCAACGCCTTGTGCTACATACCTGTCAAAAAGTAAGTGTGTGTGTGCGTGCGTGTGTGTCCCATACTCTCTTCTCTCTCCTCTTACCCAAAGGTTGAGCTGTGCTGCTTGAACCAGCACATCGCTGAGTCCAAGCAGCCACATTTCAATGAGTCATTTTCAGCCTGTTCGATTTCCCTGTTCTCCTGCACCTCGTGCGAATACATATGCACTTGCACAACACATACCATCTACTGTTGGATACTTCATAGACCTCTTGATGTCCCGATAGTATCTCTCTTGTAAGGACGCCACATAAACCACTATTCTCTTACTGTTGTTGTTCTGTTCTTGTTCAGAGTCTTTGGTGGCATTAACCACTAAAGGCAGCAAGCCTCTCCCACGAGGCACTGCATAATACGTTGGTACGTTGGCGTGTGAAACATGCCTGGTTTGATCTGTGATATCGTATTTGTAACCCGATTCTTCTCACCCCTTTACCAAACAAGTACGTCCGGTGAAATCGGACAATCCTCTGCCATATATGATTATTTGGCAGTAGCATATACCTGTAAACACGTGTGTGTGCGTGTGTGTGTGTGTGCATGCATATAGATGTACCTCGTTAATGGGTGAAGGCCATGTTGGGCTCTGGAAATATCTTCATGAGTGGCTTCCAAAACTCAGGCAGCAAGAACAACCTGGGAACAAAGTAGAGGTTGCTGTGTAGCATCATCCATTGAACAGTTCCAAGCTGCTTACGTGTCTCTGTGTAGAAGAACTGCTGGTCTCTTCTCAAACTGGACAAATGAACATGTAGAATTTGCCCAGCTTATTAAGATGCTGAAGCCAAGTAAGTTATTAATATTAATTCATTTATTTAATTAATATATAAATATGTACCTCATATTCACCAAAATATGAAGATTTATCCAGGAACTTATGAGAGAAATCATGTGGAAGAACCCATGAAGAGTTTGAGAAAGGCTCACAGAGGAGTTTAGAGACTTGGTCCCTGTAGTCGAGGAGGAAGACGCGATCTGTTAAGAGTGCATATACAATACTGCAACTAAGGCAGTTAGTCTGTTGCCGAGGCCCTCTATCCCTCCGAAAACAAGGTATTTACAGGAGTTTGTGGTTAAACCGGGGTGTTTAAGGTCTATTAGTGCATAACATCTGGAATGCATTTTCTCATATTGGGTTACTGCTTTAGAGAATTCCTGGGAAGTTATGGATCATTGATGGTATTCTTAGCATGTCTTGTTGTGTTCTGCAGATGCACGACTTAGCTGTGTGTAAGCTCGGTGTTCTTCCTATACTGTGGGAGTTTAAGCTTGGTGTTCTTCCTATACTGTGGGAGTTTAGTGGCCAGGGAGTGTTCCTGCATCTTGGGTCGAGTGTGGCCGGTGCAACAGCAGCAGGAATAAGAAGATGCACAGGAAGAGCAGAGTTACCTTGAACGCTCCTGGGGAGTGCATTCGCCTAGGTATTGTTATAAAAATTGGTTATTAAACCAACTACGCTAAAGAATATTTAACAATATTCTAGAATAATCTAAGAATATTTGATTTTTGAGTTTACCATTCTCCTTTACTTTTATTGTATATGATTTTAAATATAACTTGTGTATGTGTTTAAATCAGCGTTCTTTTATTTAAAATCGTGTGAAATTAACGATTATGATAACTTAACAAAAAAACAATTACATATTCTTTAAATTAAATTATATATAATTAAGTGGCTACTTATACAAATAATTAGAGAACGACAGTATTGAAGAATGATTTAAAACTTAATGTGATACATTGAAAATTTATAATTATTATAATGCAAGGTTCAATAACATTAGTTATGTCATATGTCCTTGGGTTTATGAAAAAATAGGAAAAGTATATTTAAGTTTAATATATAAATATACTAAAATATATTATTTTTTAAAATTCAAGAAAACTTTATGATTAATTTGTATTTTATCACATTTAGTTTCAAAATGTAATCAATTAAACATATATAAAAATTATGTTATTGCTTAACATTTACTATTATAACAATTTAATACTTAATAATTAATAAACTTTATTTTATTTCTAAATAAATATGTTATAAAGTAAATACATAATCTTATTATATATTATTATTTAAAATTCAAAATATAAAATTAAAGTTTTAGAAAAGTATAAATATAAATTTAAGACTTTCATAAAAGTATATATGTAAATTTAAAATTTGTATAAATAATATAAATATAATAAAGGAAAAGATTGTTTCATCCTACTTCATATGACATTAAATAAACTGAATGTGTGATTTGTAAAAATATGTCTCAAAATTTTAAGGAATATATATAATTTTCTTTTATAAATATAATATGCATGCTTAATTAATCAATCGAAGATCAATTTAGTAATTTATTATTCACAATCACTTAATCTTTTTAGGAAAAAAAAAATTTTTTGAAGATTTATTATAAATTTAAAAATTACTTCAAGAATACTAATAACATTCTTATAATAAACAGCAAAATTTATAATAATTACTAAGTATTTACTTATGTTTATAATTTATTCTTCTAATATATAATATAATATGACTTAATAGTTAATTCTTTTTAAGATTTTATAAATGTAAATATCATTGTTTTCTTTTGTACACATCATATACAAAGAGGTTTTATAAATGTTAATCTTCAAAGTACAATATGGAATAATATTATTTTTATGATTATTAATGTGTATCCAAAAACATTTAAACAAACACATTAAAATATCATAATAAATTTTACAATGCTTAAACAAACATATAATAATGTTAAAAAGAAGTAAATTGACTAACTAAAGTATACTTTAGATTGGACATAAAAAATCTTTTAAGGATATCGAGACTCAATCGGTAAAGTTATTAAATAATTGAATATGTATAAAAAATTTAAGTTTGTGTATAATAAAGATGCGTTTGAAATTAAAATCTTTAAAACAATAAATGTATGTACACTTATTAATACATTACACTTATAATAATAAGAATAATCTTCTTCAACAAGATTTAAAGAGTCAAATGTATTATATCTATATATAATATAAATATTTATTAAATTATTATTTTTATTAATTTTGATTTATACATTTATATTCGAGATACTAATTGAAAATAATTTAATTATTGATGTAGGACATTATTTTAATCTTATATTTTTATAAATTAATATAATGATTATAGCAATAATCAAGTGAACAGTTATAGTATCTATTTATTGAGTTTGTCCTAATTAGGTATAAAAGTCTAAAACAATATGGTTTAAAAAAAGTTATAATTATTAATTTATATATTTTTTCTTTTATTTTAGATATGAGGAATAATACACCCCATATTATTATTAAAATATAATACATTGAAGTAAAGGTTTAACAAGATGTTTTAAAACTTACTCTTGCATGTAAACGATTTGACATGAAAATTGTATAAACAACCTCTTAATTTAAAGTTCTTATATTTGTTTAATTCACGTGTACTAGCGTGGGTAAGAGTTAATAAAACTTAGTCTAACTTTGATATTACATATATACATATACTTTTGAAATTAATAAAGTTCTAAAATTTATGTTATTTCTCATAAATAAATAAAATTATAAATTTTTATTATTTCTCATAAATAATAATTAACAAAATAATCATTAAGTTTTATATTATTTAAGTACTTAATGATAAATTTTATATATTTATTGAATAAGATAATATGAATTATGCTCTTGAATCAGACAAACCAATGAACATTAATAACACTTACTAATCAACATTATTTACATAATTTAATATGGTGACCAACTCTATTTTTAGTAATTGCATACACTAACATAATTGATGAAAAATACATAAGTAAGAGTGTAATACTTTTATTTGTTATACTTCTACATTACCAAGTACATATCACTTATGCCCTTGTACCATAATAAAAGGTTGATTAAGATAAATAAGATTCACACTTAATAAAAAGTAATTAAAAGCTTCATTTAATTTTATGAAACAAGATATTAAAGGAATGAGATAAATTCCTTACTGAAGATTTTTGCACAAAAAGCGACATGTTAATCGGTTGAAGATAAACACACATTTGATTTGATACAGAGTTTCAGGTAGAGGGCCTCGGCCTCAAATCCTGTGCATGTAATCCTGAATCTCTGGGGTAATCCGTCTTATCAAATTCTGATACCTGAAAATTAAAAATATATATCGAAATGTGTATCGTGCATGTGTCCTATGTGTGTGCGTGTGTGTCTCTCTCTACATATATATGCATAGAGAGAGAGAGAGAGAGAGAGCGAGTACAAACAGATGTATTAACACTAGTGCTGTTTATAAGTGAAGCACACATGTTTACATTATCTTATAGAGAGTAGAAAAGAGTAGTATCCTAGTGGTACAGACACACAATCAACAGGCGTGTATTGATAGAGAGAACGTACCCTGCTGTTAAACATAATTGATTGTGCTCTTCTAGAATGAATCGAACACAGGTATGCCGCAACGAAACTGCGTGGTACGCCTCGCCAAGCTCGAAAACATTTGCCACATTTTCCACAGTTAGATCCTACAAAACATATAGTCCTTATTTAGGTACGAACTGCATATAAATACAGTTCGCTCGGATAGAGTAGTTATATAATACACGACTCAAATGAGATGCAGACGTGTGTGTAATAATAGTACCTATATAAAATGAAAACACAAGTGCACACACACAGACTTTGATGTATATATACGTACTACATTAGGTCAGTATACGTGTAGTCACATAGAATGCTGTGTGTCATGTAAGTCAACACACACACACAACACATTTTAAGTAGCGAGCACAGCATTATATATTTAATGAATAAAAGCAGAATTTACCTGTGCAATCGCATCTTCACATTTTTGCTTCAAATTCTCAAGCAAATACTGATCAGCAGCTCGAAGAAGATCTTGGGCGATATCGGATCCAACATCAGCCTGCCCTTCATAAATAAACCTAATGTAAAGTATAATGAAAGATTAATATATTAGTTAAAACAAAGTTTACATTGCATGTATTTTATATGAATGACAGAGAAAAGTTGAGCACTACAGTTTATTTACCTCATCATCATCTCAAACACCTTCCAGCTAATGTTGGGAATTTCAATGTCTTTTGCCTCTTTCTCCTGGAAGTTAGAAAACATTGTTAAAATGATATAGCACATGTACAGATAATTGTGTGTATGTGTGTGTGTGTGTGTTACCTTATAACCACCATCGAACATTGCCCGAAAAGCATCCGACGAAGCCAATAAGGCTATTCTATGAGCGTAGAAACGCTTTCCTGTATTTTGTTACCTTTAGCTCATTATTATAAAAAATTATGTATACTATATTTGTGTTTAAAATTATACATTATGTTACCTTCAACCAAGAAAGTCACATCTGATAAAGTGCTATTGTTCACATACTTTCCCCCAAGGTATACCTGCTAAAATCAAATCCACGTAACTGTGTGTGCGTGCGTGCGTGCAGTGTGTGTGTGTGTGTGAGAGAGAGAGGAGAGAGATCGTGGATGTGTGTACAGCGTCGTACACACACACCTGTGGTGTCTCCGGGGCAGGGGCACTGTCAACTTGAGAGAAACCTGTTGCCTTCTTTGCCAGTGTTGACAGTGCCAAAGCAGCATCCCGCTGGTGCTTAGGAACGGCAAAAGTCCCGAGCATTTCTACTAAAATACCTAAGCCTTCAAAATAGAAGGAAAAATGATACTTACATATATATAGCTTAAATACATAATTGTGCATAACATAACGATACACGTACCATTATTTTCAATGAAGATCATTCTTTGATCTTCCGCTGCACATAAATGTGCTAAAGTTAGAGCTACTCTTCTTTGAACTACTTTGTCCGATAAACGCATTAGATAAAGTAAATGCTTCAACACCTGGAGAATCCAAGATGAAATTGTCAATATAACACATAGATAGTATTAATTAGTCAATAATGCATATTCACATAAACATGTGCATGTCTTACCCTTCCGTGAAGTTTGTCTTCCAGCCTCTTGAGGGTCTTCGCAACGCATTCTTTTGATGCCTACAGTAGTCAAAGAGTTGCAGTCATTAATAGAAAACACACAATAACATGTGCTTAGATTACCGGTTGGTTGTTTACTATATATATATATATATATATAGAGAGAGAGAGAGAGAAGAGAAGACAGACAGACAGAGACAGACAGACCTGAACAATAAGCTTGCTTTCTTGCAGGCTTTGCACGCCACCTTCCCTTACTATGTCAGACACATTATCCTGAGGATAAAATCGCACACGGACGTATATGTAAGTATTTGTGCTACACATTGATAGACGTGAATATAAGATACAGATATGCAAAGACCTCACCTCATTATCCGCAAGACCATACAGAGCAAAGGCAGAGTTATGCTGTAGAGATCCATTTTTCGAATCAAGTAGCTCCAGCAATGGTCTTAGGCCGCCGTCATGTACTATTCCCGCTTGATTGTGCGTATTCTGCATTCACGTATTACAACAGTACACACAAAAACACACTCGCATATCAAGAACAGCATACATCACATACACACATACATCAAGACTGAGAGACACCAGATCCCTCTATCTTCACACAAACAACAAAAACGAAACAGCTTACTTTGTCTTTCTATATAATATTTTATGGAGTACAAACCTGCGCAAGTCGGCCAAGTGCAAATGCTGCCATCTCCTTCAACTGAGCATCAGAAGCCTCGAGCATCTTAATAAGAGGGTACAGCGCCGCGTTGTACAATGTGCACCTAGAAGATGGCCATATACAGAACTCTCTCCATGTATGTATGTTCACAAACAGACATGCATACCCACGTGGGACTGTAAATATATGTGCAGCTCACCTTACAGTCTGGATCGGCTGTCGCAAACTGGCCGAGCAAAAGAGCCGCCTCACGCTGGCTTTCCTGGCACTTTGAGCTGCTCATCAAACGATACATAAAGTCAAAACATCCAATACACGCATATGTATACAGATACATGTAGTCAAACTAAATAAAATAAAGAGTATGTAGCACCTGCATATATCCATACCTATGTGAATACATTTAGCAAATTAAAAGTCCGAGAGTATATAACATCAGATGGACCGTAACAATATGACTATATACCGTAACACAGATCCAGTATAGGTATATGAACTTAGTACTTATTGAACGTAAGCACTCACATGTATATACTTTTATACAAATCAAGCTTAGAGTATACTGGATCCGAATGATATATGAGCACTGCAACGTTAACATATGTGCTGAGGATCATACACGACATTACATAAGTAGCAATCAATTTACTTTCGTACCTCAAAAGGCCAATAACCGGTTGCAGAGCTCCAGCAGCAAGCACCTCCTTTTTATGTTGGAGGATGAATGGACGAGGTTTCCAATGACTCCAACCTGTGAACATAAAGCAATTAAAATCAGACAAGAAAAAGAATGCATATTACATAGAAGCGATGAGAGAGAGAGATTAGCTAGTGTTAATATTTTATATTAACAAATTGAATGTATCCACTGTACCGCCTCATAATGAATTCCCACGTCTTCCGAGCGCAGCATAAAAATCAGAGTTGGTAATGCGTTGTTCTCTACAATCTAAAATAGCAAAATATCAAGAAAAATACATTCATTGTATAAACTCGACTACTATGTATAAACATAGCTATACCTGGTTTTTGTTTGCTTCATTTTTGAAGGCCAACGTTCGCAAAGCACCAGCTGATGCTCGTTGTACCTTTGGATCGCTTGACTCCAAAAGCTCCACAAGTGGAGGAATGCCGCCTTCCGTTCTGCATAAGCATTGTATATATGTATGCTACATACACACACATATATATGTCCATGCATGCCTATAGTTGATGAATGATGCAAGAATTGCACACACACACACACACATGTATGCATGTATGTACGTATGTAGTTCATATGCTAGATATAGCAGATGTGGGACACATGCTCAAACAATTGTGGTTAACATTGATACATTTAGAGTCTCAGATACACATATTTAGATTTAATTACAGTATCTCAAAATTCCGCTACAATTCCGTAAGCAAAAATCATTTACATGCATCTCTTAAATGCAAAAGCCGTATGATTACTGGAATTACCTCACTCGAGTCTTGATGCTTCCATTTTCGTGAGCAAGATTTGTGATCGCATCCGCAGCCCTGCGAACTAAACCATTCACGGTACGTGCGCTCTGTCCAGTTCCACGACGCTTTAATAAAGCAACTAATGCAGGCAAGGCACCAGCGTCTGCTATCAGCCTCTGATGCTCTGGCTGCTTAAACAGAAAACAAAATAAATACGTGAAAAGCATATATACATATACATATACAGATATACACATACACATACACATACACACATATATATGTATATGTATGTGTATATGTGTATGTATATGTATATATATTGCAGATAGAGTACCCTCACTGCAAGCAGGCCCAATGCAAAAGCAGCATCCTTTTCAACCTCGTGCTCATATGCAATAGGGCCCTCCCCTCTTGGAAACCGGGAGCAGAGAGATGTGGAACCAGAGCGTGAACAACCCCCTTGTCGACTATCAAATCTACATGATCCTCTGCTAAAAGACACAAGTGAGCAATCGTGTGTCTATTTGAAATGAACACGGACTTATATAAATCGGTCAAATAGACTATTGATTTCGTTTGTGTGTGTCTATACACAAACACACACAGACTTTTACAAAAAAACGAAAGGAATGGTTCTTCGACAGAGGAATTACCGTGTTTAGCGAGCTCAGCAAGAGCATGGGCAGCCTGGCGAGCAGAATACCGGTCATTTTCTCTCCAGGACGTACAATTATTGAGAGTCTCCAGCAAAACCTCTGCATCGGACAGCACTCTGTTACCGGACCGTCTTCCAAGGAGGTTTCTGCCAGCTTTCTCTTGAGACCCTTCCTCTCTACACTCCCGGCTGTCTTCGCGTCACTACCAGCATCTACAGATGCCATGGATCGCAACCCAACCACCAACCCCGGATCCAGCTCCTTCACAGCCGCATCGTCAGAAATCAATGAACCCTAATCTGAGATCAGCCTCCATCCCCCGCAACACGAATTCATGCGACCTACTCCCCGATTCCACCAAGATCTCGCCGTACGTATTCAGAATCAGCGCCAGGAAGAGCAAGGCCCAAATTTGCGATGCATATCGCGATTCAGCGCCTCCAGGACTCCGGGAGGATCAAAGACGTACCTTACACATTCAATTCAGCACCTCCAGGAGAAGATGAGCCTACACGATTCTCGAAGAGTAAAGAACCGGCGTGTACCCCAAATTTCCAGGAAGAACAAAGGACGCACCTCACACTGGAGACCCTAGACGCCCATTCCTCGCTTCCACAACCGCTCTGTCGATTCCTCGAACCCTAGGATCTCTCCAACGGGTATATTCCTTACTGCCACGTATTCACCCTGCTTAACGTTCAGTGACCGACTTCAAATTACAGCTTCTGTAGACCGTCCGATTCCCAGATTGCGCTCTACATGTTTACTTGTTTAGGGTTTAATATATACTAGGGTTAAGTATACATATCTAGTTGTAACACGCACGCACGCGCATGCACACACGCTAGGTCAATTGTTCTAACTATGCACTATTCTAAATTGAAAGATAAAGAAGTGAATTGAATTCAAATAAACATTGTCCATGAAAGTGAAAGTGGAGGTAAACAAGGTGATTAAGTGGTAGAAGACATGTTGCTGCTGCTGGTGGTAGTGCTACTGCTAGTAGCATCATGGTTAACAGGATCCTCAGCCCAGTGGAAAGACTGCATCGGCATAGCCTTGTCAAAATCGATATCAAGAGCACCTCCGTCTAAACCGTTGAATTGATCATAAAAATTAAATCCAACCCTAGCAATGTTCTCCGTCCCAGCACAACCAGCGGCGCACCATTGTATATATTCAAGTTACCCATACTGCTATTAATCATCACTGGATTCACGTACCCGTTCTCAAAGCCGTTGTTGTTGTTGTTTGCTTGTTGGAACATGCTCATGTTAGGGTTTGAGAAATCATATGCAGGCAGACTTTCCATATCCAAGTTGGGTGCCATAAAGGAGGCAAACCTGTGATTATGATGCATTACTATACCTGTCTTTGTATCGTGTGAACAATCTTCAGACACCACAGATTTCTCCTCCGACGTTATATCGTCCTCGTCCTGCTTCACATTCACATCAACCGGCATGGTGGTGTTGTTGAAGGTTAAGCCACCATGCGCAACTTCCACGCCTACTGAGCTCGGACTGATAATCGGGACTCCATTCGGCTTAAACCCAATGAGATTTGTAGGCAGATTAAGATCAAAGTAATTGAAAGGAGGAGCTGCAGGCAATGGAGGATTTGCAGCAGCCATCTCCGGATTCAGCATCTTGTGGAGAGTCGAGTAGTGATACATGTTATACTTGTTCATTGCATACTTTTCACAATGTCTCCGAAGTCCATCCCACCGGGTCCAAAACCAGCCTCATGAACCTTTCCATCAATGATCACCACCAGTCCGACTTGAACATTGCATAGAGTAGCCAGCTGCTCGGCCTTGCCCTTCAAACCCTTCATTCGCTTCTTGAAAGTCTCCCTCCTAGACTTGTCATTCTGAATGTATTCAATGGGGAGCTTTCTTCTACCCATCATGTACTGTTAAACAGATAACGTGTAAGAGGAATAATCACGTTCATGATACACCCACAAAATGTAGAGGGTTTTACGAAAAAAAGTAGGGATAGCTAGATGTAGAGGCATTTAAACCATAACGGGAGGTTTTCCCTGCCACCGAATCATAACCACTAAATTAGGACCCTTTAGCTAGATTTATAATGATGGGATAATCTAATACGTTCTAGAATATGGATATTATAAAGAATAAATTAATAAGTATCTCACTTTGCCCTTGTATAAAGGGCTAAAGACAATGTACAATTATACCATTTATGCATGGGCCTAGCCATTGTGTACATACATGTGTTGTATTACATATAAAACACACACATTCTTATATGATACTCACATACTATAGATCCATATTAATCAATTAATAAACATGAAATTTTATGTTAAAAGTCCCCAACATTGACATGACACTAGAAAACCTATAATATTAAATAAATATTTAAAAGTATTTCATTTTTAAATTCAAATATTTAAAAGCTATAGAATCATATGTAAATGATTAATAAATTTCTATATCTTATGATATAAATAAACACATTTATTTATTTTTCATATTTTTCATAGGGAAAATCAATCAACCTTGTTTTTATAAAATTACCACAATTAACCCTAGTGAAGATACATACATAATTAAACATATAATATTAATCATTGTATTAAAAAGATATATATTTTTAAATAGTATTTGGTGTTATTTCAGACCTTGGAATAGTATCTTCGTTGCTTCATCGGTTACCAGCGTGGGGTGAGTTTTATTATTTAAAAAAACATTATTTAGATAATATATGCTATTTATATTAGATAGGATATGTAAATTCATTTAATGTATGCTTTATGCATTTAATTCATTTAATATATGGGATATACTAATTAATTAAAAATAACAAACCAGGCTTTATCCATTTATTAATTATAGATAAAATAGATTTAAAGCATTAGTACGGTTATTATATTATACATTCTACGTAATATCAAGAGTACAATAATCTAAGATCAGACTGATGGTACAAATAATAAATTAAGAATTTTATTGACTGGTAAATTATAATATATATAAAATTAAACACATTTCTATATAAACTTAACTTTGGTTTCAATTTTATAAAATATATTAAACTAAAAATTAAATTATATGGTTTATATTTGATATATTAATTAATACAAACTAGTGCTTGCCACCATTCAGTAAGGATTCATGATCACTTTCTTCAACAGCAGAAGGCATCATCTCAGCCTCAAACTTGTTAACAGAAGGCAGTCTCTCAATCTTGCTAGAAGGTAGCCTCTCATACAACTTAGACCCATACCTCATCAAGCTCTTGGAGCCCTGCCTAACCAGTCCTCCCACTTAAGCCCATTCCACCTCTGCTGTGCATACACAGCCCCAGCAAGACCCACAGCCACAAGTGGTATGAACAAGTCCCCAATCGAGGTGTAAAAGTCCAACTTGGGGTTAGCAAACACCGAAGCCTCATCCGCAAAGTACGGGTTGAACAACGGCCTGTTCAAGGCGTGGTACACATGGGGAAGCATTCTCAGTACAGTCATACCCATATAGTAAGCAGGCAGTAACGGTTTCCCTTTGATCTCCCACACCGAAGCCGCTATCACCTGAGGCAACAGGAACCAGTCCTCGACCAGCCCAGCGTACTCCTTGAGCTCTTTCATCCAGTCTCGGTCTCGCATCCCGTCCTTCCCATCCCATGTAACATACGCTTTCCCTCCCGTCTTCACTGCTCCAGAGCAGGTAGTGAAAGAGAAGCACAGCCAGAAACCCAACTGAGTGCACGATGCAGAAGCGCTTGAGGGGCTCGGTCTCGCTCGGCACCCGGCGCGGCTCCAGAGGGAACTTGGTCGACAGGCGGATTCTGTACCTCACGACCTTCTGGCAGAGACGGAGCATGAGAAGAAGAGCCGCAAGAGAAAGGAGCTTCACTAAGTACAATAGTATCCTGGTGCTGAGCTTGGCGTCAACTATAACCGGGGTTGCCTTGGCAAACAGAGCCTCTGCACCGGTTATGAGCGGGACAGAGAAGCCAAAGGATTGCACACCAAGCATCACAAGGGAGACAAACGGAGCCGAGTCCGTTGTCTTCTTAACGTGCAGGAGCTGTAGCACGACACAGACGGTCATCAAGCTCAGCGTCAGCGCACTGAGGACGGACTCGAGTGACTTCCTGGAGAGAATATCGTGCAGCTGGTCACCATAGAGTATCGGAAACGTCTCCAGCATGGTGTCCTCCATGGATACCTTCACTGTCGGACTGACCATCCACTTGCTGTTGCTCGGTGGATACTGCACAGTTATCTTCACCGCACTCTCCAGGGAAGAACGAGTACGGGGAAGACTCCGAACTGCTGTTCCTCCTCCGACAGCCAACCAGATGCATCTTCCCAGTGCGTCGCACGTACACCCCCTCAGCGGAGACGGGCGGCAGAAGAGGTATACCCTCTTCATCACCTCCAGTAACTGTGATCTCAACAGCCACTCTAATGTAATCCACATCCAGTACTACATCTTCTCCGTAGCCGCTCATCGGTGTGTCTTCTATGCATAATACCTGGATATCCAGCATTCTTCCGGTGCTCAAGTTGGCCGGTCTCGAGAGAAGCCCCGTCTGAACCATCAACTCGTTGCTAGCTGGAAACTTCAACATGGAGAGCTTGATCCGATCCGTCAAGCCTGTGACTCGTCGAGCTTAGCAGCCTCCACTGATTCCTGAGTTCTTGAGTACTTGTACACGAGCTCCTTTGCTCTCTCTCCGTATATCCTCCTCGGTGGCACGAACAGACCGAACCCCGTGGGCGGGAATCCCGGACCAGTAAACCTCCCAAACAAGACGTTTCTCTGCCGGACCGAGAACGAAACCGGTAAGTATATAGAGATACCAATGTCACACGAGAGCTTCTCCATGTATCTGCATCCGACCATGCAGAGCTCGCCGGTAGAAGACTTGTACAACCCTTCGGTAGCGAACACTGTTCCGTCGTGAAGCCCCGTCCGTTCCATAGACAGCCTGGGGTCGTATAGAGGGATGCAGACCGGAAGATCATGCTCACGTTCGCAAAGAAACCTGCCTCTGACGAGAAATCAATGCACCGTATGTCCAAGACGCGCATGCGTGTCGAGTTCGGTGGGAACGGCCCCGTTCCTGAGAGTTCCACCCACTGGCCGGTGAGAATCTCCATAAGAGAGGAACAGAACCGCTTCCCACGGTAAACTGTTAACCACGTTCTCCAGAAAGGTGCTGCTATTACATGCGACCTCCTTGTTGCTAAACTCGTACTTAGAGAACGCACCGAGAGAGGATACAACCTGAACGTCGTCAAACCGTTCCGACCGGAGGGCACCCCGGACCTCCCTCGACTTGAGTCTGTGTTGCTGAGGGAAATGCAGCTCCAGGTGAAGATCGCAATACTGTTCCACACCAGTTGAGTTTCCATGTGGGAGTCTCGTGCAACCCACCATGCATACTCCTCTCTCCGTTGCCGTCTCGAAGTATATCCCTTCCATGAGGGCAGTGATTGCCGAGAATCCATCGCTCTAAAACATACAAAATGTTAGACTTGACACTGTAGTACACATGTGTTACGACCTGCTCGTATTCGTCCGATGCACTTGTGTAGTAACTGATGCTCCTGTGCTTCGATATTGCAAGCTTGAGTATGGCACTCACTCTCACAATACCCGATTTGCTCCTCAGATTCCTGTATATATATATATATATATATATATATATATAGAGAGAGAGAGAGAGAGAGAGAGAGAGAGAGAGAGAGAGAGAGAGAGAGTACACACACGCACGCACAACTTACACGTCTGTGATCCAGAAAGAGGCGAGCTGAAGGGGGCGAAAACTGGAGGGCGAGCCTTGTATGAAGGGAATGAGCTTCAGATGCGCATTGGGTCCTTGAAACCAATCTCCATTTAGGAAACTGAGCTCGTTTTGGATAACCCAGTTGGGATCTGGGCCTTGATCACTGTCGGGCTGCTGGGAGAGGGAGGAACTGAATGGACACAACTCACTGGCCTCTGCAACTCTTTTATAGCTAGCTTTGTACGAGGATTCCTCTCTTGTCTGCTGTGCATTTCCTGCTGCGAATGTGAGGATGAGGAACACACATATTATGTTGGTGAAATACATTTAGAGAGCTCTGAGTATGAACCCCTATTGTATAAAGAGTATGTTTTTATTATTTATTTAAGTTTGTTTTGATACATGTGAGTTTCATTAAACTGTACATGTTCTTTTGTTTTTTTATTTAAATTTTCCAACAACACATGGGTTGTGTGCTCGAGTCAACCTGCTCGCCAGGACGTGCCTATGGCGGTTGTTTCCTGGGATAAATATAATATACATAACATGCACATTGATTATATATTTAATAGATTTTGATAAAACTATAGAGCTATTAATTATAACTTTTTTAATTTATATTTTATTGATCAGTATTATGATGCCCTACCCACTACATACAGACACCCACAGAAAAGTATATTAAATTGCATAATATTTAATATTTTAATATATAACTCATTAATTTTTATAACAATATAAATTTATTTTATTGTTTAAATTAGCTTAGGCCTCTCTTATTTTTTTTAAATTTTAATAAAACATTTGTAAGTTCTGAAAACAATTTTCTAATAAATTTGTAAGTTCTTTCTATAATTTATATTAATAAGAAAAATCATTGACCAAGTATAAATTATTAAGTATTAAAATTATAAACTACTACTCATAAAAACAAATTTGATTAATAAAAAATGATAAATATAGAAACAACTAAAATATCAGACCATCTTGCGTTCTGATGAAATTTCAATTTAAAACTTTATGTATTTCAAAATTATAATTAAAATATAATTCTATAATAAAACTTATAATTAATTTGTAGGGCCTTTCAATTTAAATTTTTTAAACATAAGTTTAAATAAGAGAGAGAGTATCATGCTCCTACATAGCTTTTGTATATATAATCAAACAAATACTGATAATGTAATAATACTAAACCAAGTTAATTTAATTTAATTTTAATTGAGCTAGAGTTAACGAGAGTGTATACCTCTGAGGCCATCTTGGAATCTCCTATCAAGGCAGCGTAATAATCTGTGGAAGTTTGCTATGTCTGTTGATGAGGAGTTCATGAGCTCCGCTTGTTGTAACCTTGTTGCCAGATTTGCATCCACTTCCTCTTGCTGCTGCCTTCTCCTACTCTCCACGCTCCCATTATAATCTGCATTAACCAACGTTAAGGCATGTGGTGTGTCTCCTTACATGCAATGTATCTATAGCCACAGACACATATATAGTAACTCTCTCTCCACATGCTCGTAAGTATACTCCCTGTAGCTAATATTTAATCAAGCATCAAAAATGTATATGTATATATACCGTATCAGGATCATAGACACTTATCTTCGGTTCAGTGTTTGACTATAATGCATTTACAGTTGTGAACCCTTGTATTTCACTCACACGCACGCACGCACGCACGCTCGAGGCTGATGTGCATATCTATACAAAAATGCATACATGCATATATGGAAATCATTGAAGTATGTAGTATTACCTTCTCTGACTACGTTATGAGGCCTTTGAGAAGCTCTATAAGATTGTGTGTATCTTCTGAAATTGCCAATCGGACGGTTCCTATCCACTGACAGCTGACGGCCACTTCTCGTCGTCGGTCCTGAACTTGGAACAGGAGCATCCTCACTTTGCTCGTTTTTACTATTCTCCAATCGTTTGGCAGTTTCTTCAGGAAACAGGATTTGTATTGTGTTCCACAATACAATGTTAATTGCTCCCTCTTCCCTGCAGACATCGCCCTCGTCTATTAATATATATTTTTGCATATTATATAGAAGCCCTTAGTAGGAGCTTTAAGAGACCCGAAACCATCTCTTTCGCTACACACACACATAGTTAGGCACAATAATACATATATATTTGCAGTGTTAACTTACTTCAAAACTTTCCGACATTTTGGACAACGTAAACCGCATTTTTTGACGGCAGAATGCAGACAACTTCGACAAAAGCTGTATAAGAGAACAATAAGTATAAGAAACTAAATACTTGTATTGAATCCATATAATTGAACAGCGTAATAAATATGTAAGGAACCAATATCAACATATACCTGTGGCCACAAGATGTCGTAGAAGGTTCAAAACATATCTCAAGGCATACCTAAGAAATCATAAATACATAAACTTACATGCATATCTATGTGTACGAGTATGTCGCATATTTCAGTAATATTTACATTACACACACTCATATGTATGTATAAGCTCTCTCTCTCTCTCATACTTACTGCACATGTAAGTTCGTCCCTGAGTTGATCCAAATAGGGAGGTTTGGATTTTTCAATGGTACCCTGTAGAACTTCTACAATTTCTTTCTCTAAATTTATACCACCATGTAACATTAGAAATGTTCTAACTAAATAATATGTGTGTGTGTGTGTGTGTGTGTACAGTTTGACTTACTTGTAGGTGACAATGTAGCTCCACATGGATCCAACTCTCCCCGTGCATTATTACCACCATCTAAGGAAGCAAGACACTTAATAACTAAAACAGAAATCTTTATTACAAAATTGAATTTTAACTTCAATAGCAGCGAACTTACTTGTAGATGTAGATTCTTGGCTCCAATTGTTGACTTGTGAAGCATTACCACCTAGTTTTAAAAGAAAGGCATAAATTAGAAGTAGATCGCTCCGTCCACACACAGACACAAACACACACACAACTGACTTGTAATAACAACATTGGCCTGTGAATGCACCTTCCCTTTGTCCATCACTTGTGAAGTATTACCTCCTAAAAACGCAATAATGGTGTTTAGTTAGATGCATCTAAATGAATGCCTATTTATACCCACACATTCAGCATATTCATTTGTGCAGTTAAATAATAGCAACATAAAATTGTAAGAATTAGAACTCCAGTTATTATCTGCATGCTCTGTGTGTGTGTGCGTGTGTGTAACCAAGACTCACGTATAACAACATCGTTTTCGTTTTGTACACTTTCTGAATTTTCTGCTGCTTTGTCAATTTGCCTCTGAAGATTGCTCCTTTGTGAACCACCACCTATACCACAAAAAAATGATCTATTATAATATCAATATCTTGTTTTAACGAAACAAGATACAAATGTTGTGAAAAAGACAAAAAAGGACTATGTGTGTGTCTGAGAGAGAGAGAGAGAACATGCTATTATATCAACTTTAGTTGATTTTGTGTTTACTCGCATGCATGTGCAATGTGTGTGTGTGTGTTTGTGTGTTGTGTAACAGACCTACTTATAAGAAAGCCCTCTTCTTCGTTCTGTACAGTTGTTGAACTCTCTGTGCTACTTTGTCAATTAGCTTCTGAAGATTGATCATTTGTGAACCACCACCTATATCACAATAAATTTTCAATGTCAATAGCTGAATAAGAAAATGCAAATAGCGGAGCGTTAAGGTCAGTCTTTACGCAACATATGCATAAAATGATGTGTATGAATATAAGACATAAAAATGATACATACATGCTTATATTTATATATAAGAAATTAAGCTAAAACACCAAGGGAACGATGTATAAATATAAGAATTATGGTACATGGGTACGGCCATATGTAAATTTAATAACATACGCTGTGTGTGTGTATAAACCAAGATTTACTTATAAGAACGACTTCGTTTTCGTTGCTCTTTTGTGAACCACCAGCTATATCAAAGAAAGAATCTCATTAAGAGCTTAGCTTAAGAGAGAGACGAGAGAGTCTGATCTCATATAGTTCTATGCAGCATGTGCATGACAAAATATAGAGAACTAAAATCACATACACGATGGTATGTGTTAATCACAAAAACGTAAATACATACGTATACTACAAACATACTATATATATGGTAGCAATCAGGTACAAGGATTAGATATACAGAATGCACAGAGTGCCTGTGTGTATGCGCGCGCGCCTGTCCTATATACTATACTGTATACTGACCTTCAGAAATCGTAGTTGTTTCAGCAATTGATAATCTTTCAAAAGCCGGATCCGAAGTGGGTCTTCTGGGTTTCCTATGCCTTCAACAAAGAACCGAGAAAATGTAAGACGCAATACTATTAAAATTTTCAGGAAGTCCGATTTTTCCATGAAAAGCATACAAAAATTCAACCTTTCGATGCAAAAAATGTAAGATTTTCGATTTTTGATGGAAATTACTCAAAAATACAGGAAATCTTACACTCTGTTGGCGCTTGCGGGCGTGATCGCCTGACCGGGAGTTCGCACTTCCCTCTTTCTGTGCGGCTTATCCGGAGTGGAATCCACCTGTAGATCGTCGCCATGGCCATCGCAAGCCGCCGCCAGGAAGAGAGCCTCGTCGTCCCATCCCGCCATAGCCGCCGCGCTGCGAAACCCTGGGCTGAGATCCGCTAGGGCTTGCTGAGATCGTCCGCCCATCTCCTCCTCTGAGGATGAAAATCTTGTATCACTATTATCGACAATGCCCTTATCAACGGTCATTCCAATGTGCCCTTATTACCCTTAATCCCAAAACACCCTTAATTGTGCCCTTAAATTATATATGTTATATACACAGACATGCACGTACAAAATTTTGATTAAAATACATGTAATACAATTATTGGTTACAACTTCGATTAATTGGGTACATTTGTGCTTCAATATGTGTAATTTATTAAATTAAATTTTTAATGATTTTAATAAATAATGGTTTACAAATCTTTTAAAAAGAAAAAATTGTTATTTTTATTTCATTTTAAAACTTTAAAATTTTTAAATCTTTAAATATTTTAACATTTTACATTAACATTTAAATATGAGAAAAACTTAAATTTTATAAATATAAGTCCTACTAAAGACTTTCATTGCAAAAGTAATAAGTATATTAATTTTATTATTTTAAAATATTATTATAAAACTTTAAATGAAAAATATAACTTATTTTTATTATAAAATTTTATATTGTCTTGCACATGTAATACATTTGGTTATAATATTATCTATTTTAAAACAAATTATGCTTTAATACATGTACCTCATTATATAAACTTTAATGTTTTTTATTTAAAAATACTTTGTAATGAACATTGTTTTTCAATTTTTTTTATAAAATAAGCTTTAAGTTTTTCGTTTTATTATAAAACTTATAAACATTTTAATATTTAAAATTTATATAAATAGAAAAACTTAAGTTTTATAATTACAAATCTTACGAATTTCTTTGTGTATGTGTGATGTAGTAAAATTCAAATATACACATATTTTTAAAATAATTTTAAAAGTTTTTAAAATAATTAATTAAAACAAAGAAAAAAAGAAAGTTTATTTAAATTATATCAATATAAAAGAAAGTTAAAATCGTTTAAAAAAAAAATAAATCAATTATAAAATTAAATATACTTATAAAAACATCATAACCTTAACAATAAAAAAATTAAATACATAATTTAAGTTGTTAAAAACATTACATATCTTATTTTTAACCCAACTTAATAATAATATATATCAACTTAAAAAGAAACAAAGAAATGAAGTCTTTCAGTACTAAATAAAATTATATTAATTAAAAAATATCTTGTAAATGATAATAAATATTAAAAAATATCTTGTAACAATAATAATAATTTTATCTATTGTAAACAATAGTACACATACCTTAAAAATTATATGTAATATATTGTTCATACTAATTTAAAATAATGTAGAATTCATATGATATAATATTAAATTAAATTTTATAAATTAAATTCTTTTTTAAATTAATGTTACTGTTGATATGATCTAAAATTTAAAAGTGTACTTATTTATGTAAGAATTACACATTTTATTCAAAAGAATTATAAATAAATATTTTTTTCTTTATCTTGAGTATTAAACTACATGACATAACTTCTTTAGGATTTAAAAAATAAAAATAAAAATAAAAAAATGCACAATAACTTATATTATACTGTAATTATTTTTGTTTATATCAAGAACAATATGGTATTTTTTGCATAATAAACAATTGAGTTCTTTTATAACTCTGCATTTTTTAATTTATTACAAATTAAATTAAAAACTCAGAATAAACTTATAAAGTGTTTAATCTCAATATTAAAATTGTAATAAGCTTGTAAATATATAATACACTAATAATTTTTTTTATAACAATTGACACAATGCAAGTAAAAAATAATAGAAATACAATTCAATATAAAAAAACTATTATAAAGGATTTGTACATTTTATTATTAATTAAAACTTATGTTTTTAATGGTGGAATCTTTAAAATTTGTACATATGTCAAATTGAATTTTAATATTAACTCTTAACATATTATTTTTGTTAGTGATCTTTATAAATATTAAGTAGGAGTTAAATTACATATTTATAGTCTATACATAATATATGAATCATGTGTATATATAAATAAAACTTTGATTGCAAAGGTAAATAACAAATTTATGATTTATATAATAATTTCATTATAAGCTCGAAAATGTGGGAATTTAAAATAATTATGCTCAAAAATAAAGTAATATTTATGGATACTTAATACTAAATATATTAAATCCTCTAGTTTTACTTTTCATAATTTTATTAGAAACATTATAAAAGATTTCAAAACTATACACACGTATATATGGTGTGTATCACATAAAAATGAATTTAATCTCTTCATGGTTGGTCCATGTGTAATATGCATATGATATATATAGCTTTGAAATATCAAGAAATAAAATCTACACATACACAATGGTATGTGTATAATCACAGAAATGTAAGTACATACTATAACAGATTAGCAATCAGGTAATAGTATACATGTTTATATTGAACGCACAAAGTACCTGTGTGTGGCGCCGAAGTGGGTCTTCTGGGTTTCCTATGCCTTCAACAAAGTAAGACGGCAATACTACTGAAAAATTCACATCTTCACCATGCAAATCATAGAAAAAATCCGATTTTTTCATGAAAAGCATACAAAAATTTGATCTGTCGATGCAGATTTGCGATCTGTTGATGGAAAAATTGATCTTTTGATGGAAATTACTCAAAAATACAGGAAACCTTACACTCTGTTGGCGACTGCCTGACCGGGAATTCGTACTTCCCTCTTTCTGTGCGAGTGTAGATCGTCGCCATGGACATCGTAAGCCGCCAGGAAGAGCGCCTCGTCGTCCCATCCCGCCATAGCCGCCGTACTCCGCCCAATCTAATGCCCTAATCAACGGTCATTCCAATGTGCCCTTATTACCCTTAATCCTAAACACCCTTAATATCTATCACCTAATCAACGGTCGTTCCAAATAATGCCCTTAATCGCTATATGTGAAAGGTAATAATTTACTGTGTTTTAAAATATATTATTCCCTTCTTTCCATATGGAAATTGTTTAATTTTTTTTAATTTATTTTATACGATAGTATATTCTTTACTCTAAATACATATATATAATGTATAGTAGAATGATGATATAAATTTAACAAAATTTAAAATATTAAAAGGTAAAAATGTAAGTAATATCGTTAATATTTAAAAGTGCAATGTATGAATATATTAAAATTTAATGAATTAGTTAAATTTTATATTCAATCATGTATCAATTTCATAAACCCCCGTCCTGCTTACATAACTTATTTGAATTAAATTTTTATAAACTTTAATATTTATGATTTAAAGATACTATGTAATAAACATTCTTAATTACAAATAGCTACAAATTTGCTTGTGTGTGTGTGAAATACACACGTGCACAATAGTCATAATAAATATTAACACGTGTATATATTTTAAAATAGTTCTAAATAATATAAAATAAAATTAAATAATTCTAAAACTAAAATTAAAAAAACAATTTAGAACAAAAAAACTTATATTCTCTCATTGTGTAAGTTTGAAATGCTTAAAAGTTTTAAACAAAATTAAGAAAATAGATTTTTGTTTTATAAAAATTTGCAAACATTACATTTAAATTTTAAATTTAATTATTATTTATTACATATTTTAACAAATTAATCTTTAATTAAATTGATTATTTCAAAACTATTTGGATAGTTCATAATTATATTGTACTAAAGAATCAAAAAATAATAATAAATAATATATAAAATATGCATATTTACATTTAATAAAATAATGATGATAAATAATTCATTTTCATTTTATCATTAAGATGTAAAGAAATATACGTGCACACATGTACATATAAATATAAATGTGTGTGTGAGAGAATAAAGAATTTATTATGTATATTTAATCTTATTAATGCTTCCCACTTTCGTTTTTACATCCTTTTAAAAGCTTGAACGGTATTGATAATAATTATAATATTTATGTTCTTTTTAAAAATTTTTGAAGTGGTAATAATGGAGAATTTTTTATATTGTTTTTATTGTGATCAATCATGTTATAAGCATTTCTTATGTTTATATTTATCTTTTTTATTTTAATGGTTGACAATAATTAAACATATGAAATATAATAAAACATAAAAAAGAAAATTATAAATGTAGTAGTAAATAAGTTAACAAAATAAAACGAAAACAAGAAATGTAAAAAATTAAAAAATAAACAATGGAATATAATAAAGTCAAAAAGTAATAAGACATTATAATTTTAATGTTACTTTATTTAGCTTTTGTAAATTGACCTAAATAAACAGAAAAATAAAATTGTTATGGTAATTATAATAATATATTTTAAGAATAAACATTATATATATAAAAAAAAACCTATTTTCCTTTATTAATAACATCTTAAAAGAAATGAAAAAGAAAGAAAAATTAAAAATATTTATTAAAATAAATACAAATACAAGTGACATTGTAAAACTTTTATAATGAAATATAAGTATTGTTATATTTACATTTTATGAATTAAAATATATTTATTACTTTTGCAATAAAAATCTTGTTATACAATGTATATATATATAAATTAATTAAGAACAATGTTATTAACATGTATAAATGCTTAATGTGTTTACGATATATAATCTTAAAATTAATTTGTTCAATTTTTTAATTTAAAAGTCTCATTCAAATTTGAAGTTTTGTTATAATCAAAAAATAAATAAATTTAATCTAACATTGTTAATTATTAAACATATTAATTAAGATATTAATATTTAATTAAAATATCTCTGAATAATTATATATTAATTAATAAAAATATTAAAGCTTCCTAATTCAACTCTTTACTTATATAAAAAAGTAAAAATTAAAGTTCATATTATCACTTATGAGAATCAATTAGTTAATATTAATAGAATATTTCTCTATAATAAATACTATAATAAATATAATTAAAATATAATCTATATCTAAATACATATATATTAGATAGAATGCTAATATGAATTTATATGAAATTAAGTAAAATATAGTAATAATTTTATATTTAAAAGTGTAATTTATAATATAAAATAAATTAATTAATTTATTTCAATCACATACATATTCAGATTGTTTTAATCTTTTAGACATTTTGTTTTATATATTTAATAATTTAACATTTTAACATTTAAACTTGCACAAAATTAATGTAGTTGGATAAAAACTCAATCTAAGCAAATGCAACTCACCGTAATATCAGTAACGGCCTTGAGCCTGTCATTTACGAGTTTTTCTACCTAGAAACATTTAGTATGAGTCAGATACATCTCTCTCTACACCAACACACACACACATATATTCCACGTTCTATATATACATTGTGCGCTACCTCAAATTGTAGTGGAGGACTAGAAAGCCAAGCAAGCTGTGCAACTTGCTCGCAGTCAACATTCCTTGGAAGGTACATGACAATGTTAGGCGCGATTTCTTGAGCAATTTTGAATAGAGTAAACCTGTAAGACACATTAGAATCAAATGTTAGATAAAAACAACACAACGTATATAACATATATTACCCGTCTTTTGGTTGAAGCATGTTCATGTCGTAAACACTCTCTTGCATGTACTCTGGTCCTCCCCAAGGTGGAGATAAAATATCACCTCTGCCTGTATATATCCATGATTATTAGTACATCCGTGTGTGTGTGAGAGAGAGAGAGAGACCTTCAAATGGGGAGCTAACTCGAAAAAGTCCCCGATATAATCAATCTTGTCAGCCACACCGTAGATCTCCGCATTGTGCTTGGCACATGCAATCCTTGAAGGGTCCTTGTCAATGGCAATAACATAATTACTCCTGTAAAAACGAATCACAGATATTTATATAGGTATTAGTGAGAAACTTTGGTTTAATAAAATACCTTAATGCGAATTGAATTGCATTGCCACCAACCCCAGTAAAAGCATCAATGAGAACAGAAGTTTGACAACAATAGCCTGGTGTTTTGCAATAACTTCGGGTGTCACAGAAAACCATCCTTCTTCATCCATTCTGATACCTGTAAATATCATATTAGTAGATGTATAAAGAGTGTAAAAGTTTTATATAATTATGTAGTAAAACATGTACATACTAGTTAGTATATATATGAGTAATAAATACCTTTGTCAAACTTGGGAGAGGCTGTACCTCTGAAGCCAGTATTTGTAAACTGCACGAGTAACTCCTGCTTTCCTGTGAGTCTCCCTTATCCTGACTTTCTTCCTAGTAACAGAAATGATACTTCCAATTCATTTTATACTAAGCGCTCTCTCTCTACATTGTAAGTAAATGAAATATGTATACTTAAGTTATTATGCTTCAAAGTACCTGACTTTGACACTTCCACCGTCACCTCTGTCTCAACTTCTTCTCTGAAGTTTAAAAAAGACGAAGAAATATTTAGCGTTCAATCCAAAAATTTCACAGACTACTTGTCATTAACATATCAATAATAAATATAAGACTGATTTAATCAAATACTAAAACAGTTAATATTGAATGCTTATTAGTATTAAAGGGCTTACTGCGTAGGTTCAAGATGACCATTCTCCACGTTTTCTTCGTTAATGTCTTCAACACCACTTTAGATCGAAAAAAACGTGTAAGTTAAAACTTAAACATTTTGATAAACGTATCAAGTGAAATATTTTTTTGTGCCTTACTCTGTTTCGACGACTCCTTGAATCCCATCTAACACCTGAGATGTCGGAATGTCTTCAAACCTGCCGAAGTAACATGAAAAATAGATTATAATATTAAATATATTAACATGATTGTTTAAATATATACCATATTACTATATACACTATTACAGGGGCATACACTGATTTATATAACTTACTGCATTTCAGAGAAGTGCTCCAATCCAGAAGGAGGAACCCAGGTGGTGTCCAGGGTTTCAGTATTGTAGAAGTAGTAACGCTTGTAATAATCGTCCCAGACAGGAGCCCAAACACCTATTAAAACCATTAACAATAAAGCATTACACAAATTAAGTAGATCGAGAACCTTATATGACTAAACATAAATCCATAGAAGCACTCAGATATGTGCACATCCGTGTAGAATACTTACGTGTTTGTTCTGTGACTTCCACGCACTTCTCGCCCCATTAACACTGACATCACCTATTAAAAACAATACATTATTATTTTGATGTTTTTGTTTGTTAAAACGACTTTGATTTACATTATAACTATATACATGTATGAATATATAATAATTAGAAACCTATATGTAGCAACTGTCTTTCACTTACATGCTTGTTCGGGCAGTTCGATGCATTTCTCGTTTCCATTGAGCACTTCACCTATTAGAAAAAACCAATGAAAACTAATAATTAATATCATTTAATCATTTGTATTGATGATCGTTAGAATATATATCATGTATATCTACATGTGTGTGCGTGTGTGACGCTTACTCGTTTCTGTGGACCTCTTGTCGCCGTGGACGCTGTTAGACTCTTCTTTCAATACAGTTTTGAGCTTTCGAGATTTCTTTCTTCGCTTGTGTTTGATAATTGACTTTGCTTGTTTCTATAAATATTTGAAAGAGAGAGAGCTTAGTTACGTAAACCTACATGTTCAATTGTATATAACACACACATATGCAAATATGATAGATACATAGTAAATGTATATCACATGATTATGTATATAATTTGTGTCTTGCTAGTGAACTATTACCAAAATGAGAGACCAAGGCCACTTCCACAACCTCATTGCCTGTTACGAATGAAGAAGGTAAGCCAAGTGTAGCAAGTTGGGCCACGAGCTCCTCGTCCACCCCCAATGATATTTCTGCACAAAATACACGACTTAGCTATCTATAGACATGCTTGTGCATGTATATTTATGTATTCGTATGTATGTAAAAAACTTACCTTCGTCAGAATCCTCTTCTAAAGCTGCAATCTGATGAATTTCCTGCACAAAGAAGAACTAAATATTAAGTCACATATGTAAGAACATTATCGTAAAATCGTGTACACTATAGTGTGGGACTGGAAGGTATATATTTACACATAAATGCCTGTATTAATATGACTGTACAGTGGGCTCTCTACCTCTTGGTAGTCCTCTTGGTAATAATCATTCCTGAAAAGAAAAACAGTCCACATATAAACATTGCAGTCGAGTATATATGTGTCTGGTTCCTACCTTAGCAAAACATCAGATAGAAGAACATTTTCCTGAAAAATTAAGAACATCAATACACAAAACTCAATCACTACAAACAAAATTAGATAAACCTCTTCTTCTGCATTGCTATCGTCATAGACAAGACCATCATCCCTATAAGTGCAATAAACCAATCAAATCAAATGCACTCCGTATGCGAGCGAGCGATTACCTGAGATAGGCTTCCGTATAGACGACAGGCGCTCCTCCCTCCATGAACCCTAGCTCCTTTAAACCCTAACCCGCTATTTGCCCTTAATGAAGGAGAATATACCTAGCATATCCATGTATAGAATCTTTCGTTCTTACAAAAGAATATTCTGTATGAGTAAAGCATTCAATATATGTTTGAAATGCAGCCAAGCTTGTTCAGTATATATAAATAATACAAATGTTATGTATGTAGATATATTTAGACCACACTCTGAAAATGAATTACAAAATGTATGTCAAGACACATACATATATAGATATGTGTGTGTATGTATGTATATACGCACACACACACACACACACACACACACGTTTAAGTTTGATTATCAATGTATATATATCCCTCATGTATATACATACATACATGATATACATATGTATATCACATTTTAGTACCTCTTTATAAATATAAACACACACACACACACACACAATGTATGCTATGTATTACGTGTTGTATGTCGATTATTAAATAATAACTTATACACTCCTTCGTCTTTTCACATAAATATATGTGTTTGGTTAGGTAATATATATATATATATATATTGTTATTCATTCCATCGTATATATATTAATATATATATGAACGGAAGATTCTATACATGAATATGTTAGGGATATTCTCTTCCGTTTACGGAGTGTGTGCTTATATGATTAGAACTAAGTGTATGAATCTCTATATGTGTATGTATTTCAAGGTTTTAAGGCGGATATAATACACAAAATTATTGATGTAAAGCTTCACGTTAGATGCTAGTATACTAACTGTTTAAATTTAAGAATATGCTCTTGGAACATCTCTGTCACACACGTTTCACATGGAGTGTGTGTGTGCCTATATATATATATCTATACATACATACATATATATATATAATATGTGTGTGTGTGTGTGTGTGTGTGTACAATATATGTATATATCTATGTATATGTATATACACACATACTTATATGTATATATATGTTGTCACTGTCACAAAAAAATTATCACTATTAAAGAAATTTTTAAATATTATTCTTTACATATGATCAGAATATTTTAATTTCTTTTTTAAGAATTAATTTTTGTATAATATGTATATATATGTGTGTATGTATGTATACATATATATGTGTATATATATATATAGCTTTAAAGATTTTTTAAATTTCTTTTATTACATGAAAAGTTTATATGATAATATATTTATACGTGGATATATATGTGTGTGCACATATATATGCGTGTGTGTGTGTGATAATCCTTGCATGTGATTGAAAGTGATATACTTTCTGTCATCACAAAAGAATATTTATATACGATATGTTGTACAGTTGTACAACTGAAATGACATGTTTTTATTTGATTGGCCAACCCAATTTTCAAAGTTACAGATGGCATGCTATCACTATTTGTTCTTAATTTTCCACATTCTTTGTACCTTAAAGCGAATATGATTATTATATGTTTATTAAAATATAATTATATGATATTCACTTATGAGGTTGTCTTGTCAATGTTAATATGATGATTAATCATCGTAAAGCTATGCACTCTTATTGCACTATGTGACTTTGCATCATGCATGCATGTGATACATTATTTATTATTATAAAGCATTTTTATAGAATTATTATTCATGAAATTTAATTAATATTTATATACTATTTATTTTTTATTTAAATTTTTTATTAAAAATATTAAAACAAGGCTAGTATACTTTTTAATGTATTATAATGTAGCTATATTTATTATATTTATAACTTACTATGTCATTTTTCTTTTTGATATATATAATATATGTAAACGAAAGTTTATATTTATGACATGTTCCTTGCATTTTATATATTCTTTGTACCTTAAAATAAATATGATATTGTATTTTTTGAAGTATAACTATATAATTTATATATTCAATTCCTAGGTTGTCTTGTCAAATGTTTGAGAGTCTTGTGTTTAATCATAGTAAAGATATGCATACATTGTTCTATTATTATAAATCAGTTTTACAGAATTAATATTCATATAGAAATTTACTTAATATTTATACGCCTCTTCATTTTGATTCAAATTTTTTTATATTAAAAACATTTATTATATTTGTAATTTAGCAACTGTTATTTTTTTCTTTTTGATATTTATAATATATTGTTATGAGAGTCTATATTTATGTATAAAAATGGTGACTATAAACAGGTATACATTTTTATTTTCAAAGATTCTGAGAATATCCTCTAGGTCCTGAATATGCACGCCCACATGCATAAACACACTACACACATAGGTGTGGACATATACTGGGATACAGTCTTCTCTGTGCTTATATACATATGATTATATGTCTGTATGTAATGCATACATAACAACGTCTATACTAATACGATTGTATCGTTATTTCATATATAAGGTGCCCTAAATGGCGAATGGTTAGCTGAGGTGGAACATTTGAGCTTAATTAATTGACCATATATGCATATATGTACGTGTGTATGAAAACATATATACATTTATGTTTTAGTTCAACATTATATTGTTGCATATTATTCATAAACTAATCCAGATTAATTTACCGTTTTAGTCATTTACCAAAGAAGCCGGATATTCCATCTGTAGAGTTGCCTATGATTAATATTATGATTTTGACTTATTTAATTAATCCATTGAACGTTGATGAGTTTACAACACACATAGGCTAGTTTGCATAAAGGACCTCTTTAATTCCAATACTTCTTTAAAGGAATTTAATATGTATTACTGTTAAGACATAAAGAAGAAATTCAAATAAACCTGAATTAAGATATATAATTTTTTTAGACATTTTTGAATTAATATTTATTTAAATGCATATGTAAATGGATTTTTATGCATGTTAATTCAAAAACTAAAAAATATACCCAAGAAACTCTTTAAAAAATTCATTGAAATTAAGGGAAATATTATTTCTCTTTAGTTTCTATACATGTCTTAATGAAGTCTATTATAATTAATTATATTATTGTTATTATTATTATTATTTATTCTATTTATTATTTGTTGGATTGGGCAAGCCCAAGCTTATCCAACGGCCCAAGGCGTGGAGCCCAAAGGCAAAACATAATCCATGTCATTAATAATTAAATTATTAAATATATATACATTTTTAATTCGTTTGTTACTTTGAAAAATATTCTCTTTTTAATAAGGTATTAAAAAAAATGTGCTCATGATATTTAATATTACACACGTATATAATGATCTATGCAGGTGAAGTGTGTGTGTAAGTGATAAATCTATCTTGAAATATAAGCATATGTGAAGTTTTATTATTATATACGTATTGTATATAGTGGGATACCTGTGTAAATATATATGCAGTTAGATGAATGAAACATTTATTAAATTAATGCATGTTTAATATTTAATATAGTTGGGAATGGTATATTTCATAATACTCAAGAATATCCATGCCAGGAAATGCAGCCGTAGGCGATGAATTAAATTTAAATTCTGCATGAAACACGTGGCTGTGCAATCAAAATCTCTGGTGTCAATATAAGGATATCATAAAATCTCTTGCCTCAGTGCAGAAGGGTTGATTACAACCCAAAATTCAAAGTTACAGATGGCATGCTATATCACTATTTATTCTTTAGATTTTCCACATTCTTTGTACCTTAAAGCGAATATGATTATTATATATTTATTAAAATATAATTATATTTAGATATTCACTTCTGAGGTTGTCTTGCCAATGTTGAGATCTGATGATTAATCATCATAAAGCTATGCACTCTTGTTGCACTCTGTACTCATGTGATACACTATTCTATTATTATAAGCATTTTTACAGAATTAGTAAATTTAATTAGTATTTATATGCCTATTTATTTTGATTTAATTTTTTTATTAAAAAAGGCTAATATAAAACTTTTTAAAGAAAACTTTAAGATTTTTTAATAATTTTTTACATATGATGAGAATATTCTAATTTCCTTTTTGAAGCAAAGTTTTATGTATAATATATGTATGTATATATGTGTGGGTGTATGAATATATATACATAAGTATATGTGTGTATACATATATATAGAGAGAGAGAGATAGATATATACAGAATACACACACACACATAAATAATATGTGTGTATATATATATATATATATATATATATATATATATATATAGCTTTAAAGATTTTTCAATATTATTTTTATATTACATGAATAGTTTATATGATGAGAATATTTTAATATTTATATATATATATATATATAATACATGTATATATATATGTTTTTTCCTTGGATTTTATATATTCTTTGTACCTTAAAACAAATATGATTATTATATTTTTTCAAGTATGACTATATAATTTATATATTCAATTCCTAGGTTGTCTTGTCAAATGTTGAAAGTCTTGTGTTTAATCATAGTAAAGATATACATACATTGTTATATTATACGTATTGTATATATTGGAATACCTGTGTAAATATATATGTAGTTAGATGAATGAAATCATTATTTAAGTTAATACATGTTTAATATAGTTGGGAATGGTATATTTTTCATAATACTCAATATAGTTGGGAATGGTATATTTTTCATAATACTCGAGAATATCCATGCCAGGAAATGGCAGCCCGATCATCATGTTTTAAATTAAATTCTTCATGAAACACGTGGCTGCGTCTCTGGTGTCAATATAAGGTCATAAAAATCTCTGTCAGTAACATGTGCCTCAGTGCAGAACCTAAGTTTCTAGAGTTTATTAGATCTATAGATCTAGTTGAGTTCAGATCTGTTCAAGCTAATCTCCGAAGGACGCCCGCAGATTTCTTCGCGGAGCGTCAAGCGCACGGTTTTCTATAACATCTTCATCAGGAACGATCCAACTTTCAGTAAGATCTTCATCAGCTTCAGGCAGAATAATCCCCAAAATCTTGGAATGGAGCTAGATTCGTAGCATTAGAGACTGTTAGCCATGGAAATGATGAAGAATGATTGCTTGAATGTCATCGTTGTGGAGCTAAGGTTGGAAGTTCTTCGCCAGCGAGTCGTTCAATCTCTAAGGCATATGATCGGCACCATTCTAATCAGGCATCGAAATTCAGAGGCCTTGGCATTGTCCTTGTTACCTTCGATTGCTGTAAGTTTATAGTCAACTTATATAATGACTTTAACACACACACACATACACATATTTGTGTGTGTGTGTGTGCGTGTGTACAGTTATATATGAGGACGCACACCATGCTTACTTATTAATCATTGAAGCATATTTAATAATATATTTTATTTTTATGTAAAAGAGATGTTATATGGTATTACTGTTAGACATTTATTTTGAATTAGCACGCACAGCAATGCTTGTTTATTTAATTTTTTATCATATAGTCAATATTGTTAATTAATTTGCAAGTGTTTTTGCACATTTGTATTTATGTATTAATTGTATTGTGTAAGAGACATATCATTGCATTAAGTTTTTTCTAAATACATTCTTTAAAAAAATATTTTTGATTATGTCTTTACATATTAGTTTTATTAATGCTCGATGATATTTAAGTTTAAAATAAAAAATTTTAATTTTGTTTTTATTTTTTTATTTTATTACCTTAATAAAAAGTTATTATGTAACGATCTTATTAATTATTATTAAACTTTATATATTAGAGTAATTTACTTGTCGATGAAGTTATGTAGATAACTAGATAATGATAAGTAATTCTTTTTTACATATGATAAGTTTGATAATGATTTAGTTTTAGATTATTGCATGATAGTTTTTTATTAAAGTAATAAAATAAAAAATAAAAATTAAATTAAATTTTTTTATTTAAACTTAAATATTAATAAATATTAATAAATTAATATGTAAAGATATAATTGAAAACGTTTTTATAAAAGATGTAACTTAAGAAGAGTTTAGTATAATAACTTATCTTTCATAATATATAATTAATACATAAGTACAAATGTGGGAGAACATAATTAATAATTTAATTGTTATAGTTTTAATTTGGTGGGTTGATTACATAGGTAAAGATTATGACATATATAAATAAAAAACAGAGTAACTGAGTCATCGTGACCAGGCCCTTATCGTAAATTGGCCTTTGGTTATTTGACATAAAGGAGAAAGAAATGTTATTTATAAGTATCAAACTTTATTAAATAAATTATAAAATTCTGAATAAAAAATAAATGCATCATTACAATTAGCTATTACGATCGTTTATAATATCCTAAAGACAATATTTAGTTTTTTAAATTATTTTCAAAAAAGAAGAAGATTAAACTGGTCTTTGTTGACCTTAATAACTTGGGTTTTATAAACAAGATGAAAACTTTAATTTAACATGTTATAACGGCATATATGTATAACTACATCACTATGGGCTGGGTCCGCACTGACCCTTAAAACCCTTAACTTATGTATTTTAAGGGTTTTGTAGGGTTGCATTGACCCTTAAAATCCTTAGTGCACCCTTAAGAATACATAAAATTAAGGGTGCTTCAAGGGTTTCTGTGTCGCACCTACCACTAAAATTTTTTTAACTTATGATGTCACTACATAAAAAATGCATTTTTCCACATAACTTAAGGGTATGAAAATTAAGGGTTGTTTCGCACCACACTTACCAGTCAAACCCTTAAGCATAACCTTCATTAATACAACCGGAAATATATAATTACTATGTCGGAATATGTAATAATAAAATTAAGGGACGGTAAGGAGGTGGGAGGGGTCATTTAGCGTCCCTTAACTTACCGTCCGTATTATTTATTACATATTTCTGGCTGCATTAATTAAGGCCATGCTTAAGGTTTGACTACTAAGTGTGGTGCGAAACGACCCTAGGTCCTTTAAGCACCCTTAAGAAAACATTCATTTATTACTGATGGGACAGTGTCATCATTAATATGAATATTTTATATGTTTTAAGTGTTCAATGCGACACTAAAACCCTTCAAAATATAATTATCATTACATTAGGGTGAATACAATAGTAATAATAACCCTTAACACTTAAGGATTTTAAGGGTAGTGCGACTCAGCCCTATATCACTTTCATTTTCTTTCTATAAAGAGCCCGTTATTAGGGGATTAATTCTCGCGCTGAAAGGATCTGACTTAAACACAAAGGTTCGTTGGGGTGCGGAATATACTTATGGGGTACATGTCATTTATAAATACATTTATATTGCCAAAATAAAAATTACTTTGGGAACTTGCATATAAGATTTGGTAGGAGAAATTTATGTAAGCCCTTGCATAATTGAATATTGTTATGAGTGTTTCGAGATCGACAAGGGAGGAGAACAACCGGTTTAGAAAGAGCTCCCTTTAAAAACGTCGTAGTGTGTGCCTTTGGAAATAATAGATAACAAAAGCCTTGTGTGTTAGAGGTTTTCTATAGGTACACTGTCCTTCTTGTCCCTAGAGTAACCTGTAACAACCAAAATTGACGGTCGCAGATTGGCGTACACAAGAAATACGTGTGATACGGTTATTCAAAACAATAACAGCGAACACGATATAAAAACACGGCCGAAAAGAAACAGGTATCGTTGATATATAAGCCGAGATCGAAAAAACAAATAGCGGTGATATAAAAGTCATGACCGTATTATAGTTATCGTTAAGCGGCCGCTCGTGTTTACGAAGGTGTATGTTTTTCAAATGATATTAAAAATGAGGACAACGAACAAAATTGGAACAAAGATTTGCTTGACTATGCATTCTTAAATTTTACTATCATTCCATTAACATCTTTGCAGACCAAAGAGAGATTGATAACGATTCTGCTCCAAGTTCCAAAAGGGAGAAAACCACATGATGATGAATTGTTTTATTTGTCGAGTTACTGTAAAATGTAATAGTTGTTTTCCTATATGTAAAACTCTTGGGTATCTCCACGTGGCACACCTTCCAGTAGCGTTCACAGTAGGCATGGAAAGCAGACACTCCGGTGTGAAGTAGCATTCACAGTAGGCATGAAAAAGCAGACACTCCGGTGTGAAACTTCTGCTCACATTCTTTTTTCCTCGTATCCTCGTCAAACACTTTCCCCAAGTGGCCCTCCTTGTGAGATCGTCCATGTGACTCTCTACGAACCCCACGCACTCCCCTTCTGCACTTCAAATCTCTCTCTCTGTATGTGTGTGTGCGCGCCCGTGTGTGAATCATACATGAACTCCTCTCTCTGTAGCACATATACACATGTCTAGACATAACACGTCGCGTGGAACATAATAAATTGACTCATTGCTACGGCCAGACCATGTATATCTCTTACATCTTCCCAGGCAGACAGACGGTATACAGAGCATACGTATAACACAAATATATACATGCTCTGACACACACGTACGTATTAACAGTGATCTATTAACACCAGTGGAATGGACATAAAAAAAAAACAGAAAACCTGGACTGCTTCGAAAACTTCGAGTCTCTCAAACTATCCAGTTTCTTTAACCGCTTGCGCACTTCATGTGCACTTTGTGCTGCAGAGATATGAGAGAGAGAGACAGATCTTTTCTTCCCTTACGAAACAAACGCACTGCTCGTAAGATCATCTGAAATATGAATAACTTAACTCTGGATAAGTGCATGATATAAATATCCACGCATGTGTACATATATATATATATATATATATATTATATATATATATATATATATATATATATATGAAACCCACCTGAGAATGCTTGAATGGTTTTCAAAACTGTGTAACATTTTTGTTTGTGTGTAATATAAAAACCCCACCTCCACATTCACTTTGTCGAAAGCTGGATCTCTGGATGCCGTGCATTTTGCACCAAATCAGTGTGCAAGAGAGAGAGGGAGAAAGATCATGATGTACTCTTAGATGTGAATTACATCCAAATGCACCGCAGACTTGTTACAAAACTTCCATGTCCATGGGTTGCCCTTGAGGCACTTTGTTGCGCCTACTTTTGCAGCGTGAAACCAAAGGACGTTGTTCATTTACATATATAATGATCGTGTTCATTTTCAGGGCTCATAAAATAGAAAGCTCATGTAGCTAGCTTATGTATGTGGCTTAGCCTATTGCCAAGAGAAGCTCAAGTCAAGCAGTTCACCGTACGCACCGTAACCAAGTACCAATGCAGGATTGGCTCCTTGCTTTTCAAGGTGTCTGGAGTAGACAATCGTTAGAGGACACTCACGTTGTCATCGGATGTGACTGTTCGATGCTCCATTATGTATGCATCTGTTCCAGGGACCTCAACTTGGCAAAAGCTTAACTTCTCTTGTGTTCAAATCCAAGTCGTATGTGCTTCAGGCATCTGCATAAATATAGCGTATATAACGTAGCAATATATGTTTCTCTGCTAAACATGTATTATGTGATGTGTTGTGTGTTGTGTTTTGTGTGTTTTGTAAGTATCTATATACATATTATACGAATCTACTGTTGCGTGTGGTGTGTGTGTGTTGTATACGTAAGATCTATTGGCTGCATTATTTGCTCGATTTCACATATACAGATTACTGGTATAGTTTAATTTTATAGTTATTTTTATATGTATGTCAAAAGAGATTTATCTTCTTATTAAAATTTATATATTTATTTCTAAATTTAAATTAATAATATATTATTAATGTCAAGATAGATGACCTGGAGATTCACTTAAGGTATAACCTGAACTTAAGCCTCATAATTTATTAAAATTTTATTTTAGTTTTATATTAATTAGATTAAAAAATATTTACTTATTTAAATTCTCAATTAAAATACATATCCAAGTCTTCACGCACAATGTGAGTCTACATGCAGGATGGGTCCTTGGTTAAGCCTGGACAACAGGTGTTATCTAATATTATATCCAGTTGATGCCTACCATCGCTATCCACTAGATATAAACATAGAGGTTCCACTTGCATCGATCTTTTCAGACACACACCATTATGAAAATCATTCGCATGTCAAAGGCAAGTGTCACACACTTATATAGTACGCACACGCGGACACACACGCACACACACGGGGATATCCTGGAGGGATATCCTTCACATGGCTCGTGTGAATGTACCGACAAAGCTAAAGTTAAACAAGGTTTAGAGACTCGCTCTAAAATCTTTACATTATAATACTTATTTTCTTCCACTATCGATGCATAAAAGATGCACAGTAAAGATGCAGTGTCGGTGGCACGCAACGTGTCTATCTAGACAGCACAGGTGGCATAGCATGGTGAGCCATGCCCTGCAACAGGAGTATAAATAAATGGCTTCCCCGTGTTATAAAGAAGATCAGGAGTTTGTTTCTCTCCTACAATACACATAATGGCTAAGGTTTCACTGCTCTTTGTACTGTTCTCTTTTTCTGGTCATTAGCGGAAGCCTGCTGAACATGGCTGAGGCCAAGGACAAGTGCGTGGAGCATAGCTTGGAGTGTCTCAAGGGTGGTGATCAGCACTGCGATTCCTACTGCAAGCAGTGTCACTTTGTTGGGAAGGGTAGCTGTGCCAAATGCGCCCATGGTGTCTGCCACAACCGGAAGTGCGACTGCGTTAATCCCTGCTACAGTTGTTAAGATTGCTGTGCGTATTTTATCCACAGATAAATCTACCTCCGTGCAATTGTTGGTGTGTTAATTTTGGTCTATATTGTTTCCTAATATGTTTTTAGTTTGCAGCTGACATTGGCTATGTGCATTATTTACATTTAAATCTATGAATCTTCCCAATGAGAATGTTTCTGAAGTGTCCGGTTCAAATCTGTTCCCATCTTTCTACACCCTCGGGTTCTGTAGAAAACTACACTAATCGTTACGTCATATCGGTTGTGGATATATAATGTATATTGTATATATATTACATGACAGTTTGAAAAATAGTAACACTTGGTGCTATAATATGTAAAATTAATTAAATCAATTTCATAAATGGTTCTCTTATTTGTCTGTAGGACTGCATAAAGCATGAATATATGAATAAAATATGCATAAATATTATGATTTAGGACTGTAAACTATGCCATAATGTATCCAATTTTAAACAGAAAGTTAAGCTATCAAATTTAAGCATATTCATGAATACCATAATAAACTATATTTAATTAAACGTAACTATAGTGTGTACATAAAATCACAATATTTGATTATTAACCCCAGAGAGGACGTAAAGACATCCGTCATATATTATTATATTATTTTATATATAATTACATACTGAAGAGGTTTAACGTATATACTATCTCCATTAAAGTTTGAGTGACTTGCAAAGGGCTACAAAGGTCAATTCTACATGCATTCATGTAAAATACAGTGACATCATCTGCATTTTTATATAATGTATATATATTATTTGTGATATAACTATAAAATTCAGATAATATATTGCAAATTAATTTTAGCAATATATTATTAATTTAACATTTTTAGTAAAATATTAAATAATGTTTAATAAATATAATAGAACTGCAAGCATATTCCTGTGTTAATTTATATGTTCTTTATAATTAAAAATACATATTTTAATTTTAAATAATATAATTAAATAATTAATAAAATGTGTAAAGTAATCAGTAAATATAATAATGTAAGTAATTAACGTATAATATGTAAGGAACACATAATAAAAACAAAGAAGACGAGGAAATTGAGGATAACCTTTATATTCAAGTCAATATTAATTAAATAATTAATAAAATGTGTAAAGTAATTACGGTAAATACATTAATAGTGTAAATAATTAATGGATATATGTAAGGAACCCGAAACAACATATAATAAAACACAAAAAAAGACAAGAAAATTGAGGATAACTTTTATATTCAAGTCAATATATATATAAAAAATATACATATTCTTAATTATATTTGGACTATCTAATAAATTGTCTTAATTATAGGATTAATGTCATAACCTTTTCTTCTCCCCTTAATATTGTCTTGGTTTTAGTTATAGGATTAATGTAATAACCTTTCCTTCTCCCCTTGACCAGCCAAGGGTCAATTGGTCTAACCTTAATGGCCTAAGCACAAGTTTACCCCTTAATAGAAATTGAACATGAGATTATTCTAATACTAAATGTTGTAAGTTTTTTTTCTTTTTCCTTAACCCAACAAAACAAAGCAAAGGGCCAATTAGTGTTTATGAAATGCATGATGATTTAAGTTCATTTGGGTCTTTTTTTACATATTCCATAATTTCTACCTAAGTGGTCGACCCACCAAGTAGAACTATAACAATTAACCTTCACACATATACATTAATTACTTATATTATTAAAGTAACTTACATATTTATTATACTTACATTACAGAATAAATTCATATATAATTTAAAAATGAATATGTATTGCAACCTTGTTGAAGAAGAACAATCTTTTAAAAATAACATTTGAAATCATCATTGTTTGCATGTTCAAAATATCCTTATCATATAAGATAACTTAGTTTTAACTCGAATCTTTGTTGCAATTGCAAAGGTTGATCATTCTTTCAAGATTACTTTATTTTTAAATGTGAATTTAATCTTATTGTTGTAATTAAATACTTAAAATCCCACTTAAACAAATAGCATCATAAACTATTTAGATCGTCATCATGTAGCAACATTGTTCAAGTGGTGACAATCCTTATCTAAATTGTTATATATGTCATCTCATTGAATCTCAAAGCTTTCAAGAGTTTATGATAACCACTTATATAAGTCCATTTGTTCCATTTGTAATCATAAAAGATCTTGCATATATCACTTAAATCATTATATTTGTATGTGCTCAAGGCCAATGTGTGCACATAATTGTTTAAAGGAAATCAACAACTCTTTATTTTATTGGTTCTTACTTTTTTAATTAATGTAAATGCCTCTGAAGTTTATTTTATTCATGATGAGTGTTAGTCTTCAAACACAGCTTAAGTCATCCAATCTATTTTAGATATTGTTTTAAACCTAAATTGTTAATTCTTTTGCTCGTTGTTTCATAGCTCCAAAACACGTTGTGAACCACGGTGTGTTGTTGTGGTCCTGCAAACATGGTTGGGAGCCGTGTTAACACGGACCATGTACATTGGCCCAGTCAATGCTTCAAAACACGTGTTACCATGAATTGGTTTTGACCGTGTTTACCCTTAAAAAAAAAAACCCTCACACAAGCTTCGAGCGAGCCATGATTCATTTTTGGGGAGGAAAAGGGTTGTTGCCTAGGGCTAGGTGGTGCTATGATGGCTTGGGATTGTAGTGTGTGCATGCTTGGAGCAACATCAGCATGGCATCTACATCGTCGTCCCTAAGCAATTGCAAGCCATGCTTTGGAAGGTAGGGTTAAAAAATATTGGGCGATGGTGTCCGAAAGTCGAAGCTAGAGGACTGCATCAACAAGGTGACATCCATCATCATGTGGTGGAAGAGGTGATCCTTGGTTATCAAACAAACTACTATAGTGGGCATCGACGCTAGTCTTATAAGTGGTGTTCGTTGAGAGACAAGGTTTCAAATGTACAACATGTTAAGGGGCATCTCACAGGGAAGCTAGTTTATGACATCTTAAGTTCAATGTCATTTTGGCATAGAAGAGACAACAACTCAGGGAGATAATTAAAATGATTAATAATCATGTTTGGTTGGAAGACACCAAAGTAAGAAATGAGCAAATTTACATGTGTTGAAGATGTCCAAAGCAAACGGGTGTGAGAATTTCGTTGCTTCCCAGAGTTTACACCAAATGTCATAGTTCTAACATGGTGGGTTAACCACTTAGATAAAAGACTCAAGTGGACCTAGGTCATTATGATCATGAGCCCTTTTATAAATATCAATTGGTCCTTTACCTTGTTGATTTAATAAAAAAAGGGAAAGATTATGACATTCGCGATTTTGATCAAGAATGAGTTTATGAACTCATACATTACTAATTCTCATTCTCATTGGTATCAGAGCGGTCTTAAGTTCGATTTTGATCAAGGACAAGTTTATGAACTCATGCATTGCTAATTCTCACCATTGCTAATTCTCATTCTCATTGGTATCAGAGCGGTCCTAAGTTCGATTTTGATCAAGGACAAGTTTATGAACTCATGCATTGTTAATTCTCACCAAACCAAGCCTTGATTTTTTATCAAGGACGAGTTTATGAACTCATGAATCGCTAATTCTCACCAAATCGATTTTGATCAAGAATGAATTTATGAACTCATGCATTGCTAATTCTCATTGGTATCAGAGCAATCCTAAGTTCGATTTTGATTAAGGACAAGTTTATGAATTCATGCATTGCTAATTCTCATCAAACCAAGCCTTAATTTTTTTATCAAGGACGAGTTTATGAACTCATGAATTGTTAATTCTCACCAAACCAAGCCTTGATATTTGAGTTTATGAAGTCATGCATCGCTAATTCTCACCAAACCAAGCCTTTTGTATTCTGTAGAAGGGATTTCTAAGTTTTTTTTTGCAACATCCTCACCAAACCAGCCCTGATATTCTACATAAGGGATTTTCAAGTTTTTTTCAACGACAATAGGGAATTAGGGATTCCCTTGATCCAAAAGGGAAGGAAGTAGTGGATAAGTACATACCTTTTGTGAAAGCTTGTTTTCATCATTTCAAACAGATTGCAAGGCATGGGATTCTCTACAACTCTCCAATAGAAACGACATTGCAAAAGCAATTCTTGCAAGCAGAGAAAACCAATTTCGAAGTTCAACTTGCCAAGGTGAAGGCACATTGGAAGAATTGTGGGTTACTCTTGTCACTAATGCATGGAACGATACAAGAAATTATCGTATCATGAGGCTTGTTGCATATAACAGAGGATAATTAACTTTCCTTGAGACCATTGATATATTTTTTTAGTTGGAAGACTGTTGATAATGTCTTTATAACATGAGAGTGAGATATCAAGATTGTCGGAGAGGAGAATGTTCTTTTTATTGTCATGGACAACAAGGTTTAAAACATGGCTACTCTCAAGATTTTAGAAGCGAGGCCAAAGATTGTGTGGGCCCCTTGCTTCACTTATTGTTTGAATAACATTCTTAAAGATTTCACAAAACTACCATGGATAATTAGACTTCTAAATGAGGGTAAAGCTCTTGTTGACTTTCTTTAGAACCATTTACATTTGGTGACGATTTTAACATCCTTCTCTTCATAATGAGTGTTGAAGTTCAGCAAAACATGATTCGGCAATAACTTTTTTATGATGGAGAGGTTGGTGAAGTTGAGGCTGAAGCTACAGTAGAGTGACACTTATAACGCAAGACCAAAGTCGAGGACATACGCTGAAAAAGGATGCCAAGGAATTGTGTTCAACATTAAATGATAGGACAAGGTTGAACACATGCTTGTTTTTTGAGGAGGGTGATGTATTTACTACAAATGGTTGACGAAAACGTGTATGTGGTTGGGAAGATCTACAAGGGTGTGGTTGGGAAGGTCTACAAGGGGATGGACTAGATGAGCGAGAACATCCGTTAATTAGAGGAAGATGATCTTAGATATGACGAGCTAAACCAATTAATTTCAAATAAGTGATGGGATTATCATAACATCTTTTACTCTATAGCATATGTGCTTGATCCAGAGTTTCAGGGGTGAGAACAAGAAAAATCTAGGAAGGTTTTTAAGGATTGGAACACATATTTAAAAATGTAATTCCTGATTATTAATAGAGGTCGACTTAAAAAAATCAGCTTTGCCATTATGAAGGCAGTTTTGGCACCAAGGACTCCCAAATGAATAATGAGAGGAAAATGGTTGGTCCAGATTTGCAGAGGTTGGCAATTCAAGTGTTTAATAAGGCAAATTCTTGCTCATATGTGGAGTAATTATTCAACATCTTTAAACAAGTCACTTCAAAAAAGAGAAATTGTTTGGTAATGAACTACACCACAAACTTGGTATTTGTGGCCAGTAATACCAAGTTAATATCCAGGCACACTTCGTATAATAAGTTAATGGGATTGAGCAAGGCGGAAAGTATTTCTATATTGACAATGTTGATATTGAGAATCCAAAGATAATCACGATGCTAATGAGGAGCTTCGAGATGAGTGATGAATATAATATTATAATGAATATTCGTATTTTATCATTATATTCTATCCTTGTCTGGCTTTTCCGAAGCATTCCACATTTTTGCAGGGAAATAATACAAAAGAGTAATGTAATTCACTCTTGTATTGTTGCAAGTGTCACAAGAGTGGTTTACCTTTTTGGATGGCCTATATGATCCCCAATGGGCCGCTTCCGGGTAGCAAACTGCAGGACTACAATGTGTCCATCTGTCACGTAATAACAAGCCAGTCTGTGCCATGTCGGGGAATGAAGAGTGTTGGATCATTGGCCATCTCTACTGTGAAATTTCTTGACTCTCTTTGTGACAGGTGTTTTGTGCGTGACAGGTTGCTTATACCGAGCAAACCTGCTCCGTGTTCAATCCTATAAGCGTTCCAATGCCGCTGTCAAATTGATAACAGTACTAGTTGTCCATACACGTATATATTCGCTCAGGTCTTCTAGTTTTGCCATCAGCATGAACTGATTTAGTCCGCAGGACAGAAGACGATCTAACAAGCACCTCGGCATTCTATAGTCAGTCTCTCGTAATAAAATCTTCCAGAAAGGAGTTTGGGCAAGCTTCCGAGGGCAACCTCTGTATTTAAGAGCTTTTTGATATTTGCGTCTGTCCTCTTGGCAAGTTACGCTTCCACCAATCCAGGAATTCAACCAGCCTTCCGCATGATATTGTATTTTGTTTATTTTGCTCTCTAACGCAGGAAGTTAAATATAATAGTATTTTCTACAAGTAATTAGTGTGTGAATCGTTATGTACAAAAAGTCATATTGGAATTCCCGGTTTATTAAAAACATTTTCTTTCTGTTATAAAATTGATTTATTTTTCTTTTAAAAGAAAAACCTTAACAAAACTCACAGACAAAATCTTATATAAAACTCTAATATATGGTATAATCTAGTTTTTCTTATATATATGGACATATCGGCCTAAGCTAAGCTACTACTTTCATTAAGCTGATAATTTTGAAAATATATTCATATTTATATTTACCAGTTTGGACTCTGCCGCTGAAGCAATGGTTTATATCTACAAATACTCGTTCAATGGGTTCTCCGCAAGGTTGACGGTAGAGCAAGCTGATTACTTATCCAGTTAAGGCTGGCATAATTTTAGAATGCTACATATCTTATGTTTATTTGAATTTCCAGATATGCCTGATGCTATCAACATTATCCCAGCAAAACATACAGTGTCCTTACAACTCGTTCGTGGGACTTCATTGGCTAAACAAATGGGAGGCTCATACGACGTAGACACAGGATGATAGACACAGTTATTCAAAATAGCTATAAATATGATTTCCTTGTGTGTGCGTGTGTACTGAAAATCACTGCATACAAGTGAGCACATGGATTAACGATAGTTAGAATTGGAAACAGGTATCTGGCCAGAATCCGAAAGCTTCGAGGACTCTGGCACGGGACCTGTTCCATCTCGTTGGAAAGGAACGTGTGTCAACCCACCTGGATTGAATGCTACTCTTGTGGTCAACTGTAACAGGTTAAACACATCAAGCTTAATACTACAAAGTTATGGTGCGTCACTGTTAACCCTTGACAATCTTGAGAAAGCTTATTGGAGCCCGTTACTATGACAAGGGATTGGTCCCAAACCTAACCATAATGCGAGGGACGACAATGGTCATGGCACCCACACTGCCTCTACTGCAGCGGGAAGAGCAGTAAAAAATGTAAGCATGGAAGGACTTGCGAGTGGGACAGCTCGAGGAGGTGCAGACTTTGCAAGGCTTGCTGCATCGTCGAATGCAGCTAGTACGTCGGATTCGTCCCAACATGCTTTTACGTGATATCAATCTCAATTGGAGGACCACCAATTTGTACAGTATTGATGGGATCGCTATTGGTGCTTACCATGCCGTGGAGCGAGGAATTCCTGTTGCTGCTGGTGCTGGAAACAATATTTACACCACGTCAGTTATAAATGCAGCACCTTGGGTGCTGCTAGCACCATCGACAGATTAATCGATACACAAAAGGTTAGACAAGGTCATTGTAGTTTTATGAATGGTTCAGTTATTAACCACATCGTGCAGGGCACTCAAATAAATAACTATAAGCCTGCTCCAGTAATGGCAGGGTTTTCACTGAGAGGACCAAACACTTTGGATTCAAACATTATAAAAGTAAGTGCTATATTATATTTCTTTCGCTATTTGTTTTCTACATTCTATGTTACATAGCCGGACGTCAGGCTCCTGGAGTAGATATCTTTGGCAGTAATATTCCCGTCTATATAGCAGTAAATCTATATATTCTGATATGCATTGCTTTCTGGAACATCAATGGCAACACCTCATGCTGGTGGAGCATTGGCAGTCTTAAAATCTTATCACCCAAGTGGAGCCCTGCTGCACTAAAATCAGCACTCGTGACAACTGGTACGTAATATACCATCTATTATAAATAAACAAAACAAAATAATAAACTGTTAAGATGATAATGGGTTTGTAGTCAGATCATCAATGTAATTGCATTGTGTTAGATAATCTGTTCTTGACTCGATCTAACTCAATCTATCATTAATAGCTAAAAAGATTAAATTTGATAATACATGCTTTAAAAAAACCAAATAATGGCAGCAACGACTTTGGACAACACCAACAAAACCATATCTTACAATGGAGGACCAGTTACAGTGTTCAGCTATGGTTCAGGTCATATCCAGCAGCAAGGCTATTGATCCAGGACTAGTATATGATATCCAGCCCAAAGACTACATGACTTATCTCTGCAGGATTGGTTATACTTCGGAGCAAATACGTAACATTACTGGAGATAAGTCAAGTGAATGTCCAGAATGCATCTTTAACAAGATTCGACCTAAACTATCCATCGATTGGATTCAATGCTCTAAATGGAAGCCAAATAGTTGGAAGGACGTTAAAAACGTTGGACGAGAGAAGTCAGTATATATGTACACATTAGAAGCTGTAAGTGACTCAAGGCTGTCCATAGATGTGAGCCCCAAAGTGTTGAATTTCACTAGCATCGGTCAGAAGCTCTCCTACACTGTAACACTGACGGCTGCTTGTGCTGGAGACAACAGTACTACATGGATCTTGGAGTGACGGTATCCACTATGTGAGGAGCCCATTGCTGTATCCATATGAGCAGTGCATTTTATGCTTGTGGCAGACATTTTACTTAAGCACTCTTTATTATGTCAACAGTAAGTGACAATGTCAATATTTGTCCAACATTAATACTCCTTTCCATTATGCTGCAATAAAGTTCATCGTTAATTTCTCTTCTTCTCTTCTCTTTATATATGTGTATGTAAATAGGAGAGATGTGGCTTAATGAGGCCATATAGTAAGATAACCAAGCGATTCTTTAACGATTTGCTAAATTTAATACGTGTGGAATCTCCGCTGGAACTCTGGCCCGATTCGTGATTTGTAATGTTCATGCTTTATTCTTAATTTGAAAATTTATTATGAAATTTTACATTTTGTGTCTATATGTTTGTATGGTTTATGTACTTTGTGTTATAATAGGCACAAGAGGTACATATACGTAACGTTTTCTTTAGCAATTTGTGGTGGATAACTTAACATTTAAAACTTGTAATGTGATTGTGTACCACTTAATATTCATTAATATTAAAAAAAAAAAGATAATTTTATTTATATTATAACATATATAATGAAGTAATATAATCAATTTTATATTGATAGCACTGTGTGTATATTCCAAGCTCATGCATTTAGGGGTGCACGTGTTGTTCTATTATGTTATGCACATGCACACAGATGCACACATGTACGCACACAATCCTTACATGCATGTGTGTTGAACTTGAGTACAGACACACACAAGTAAGTAGTTATTATGAGTAACATACATATGCTATGTAAACCATATACAAATCTTCAATCCCAGCCCTTGAATTTAGAGGTTGCTATGATTATGCTTGTGTATGTGTAACATCCTGAATAGGATGTTACAGTGACCAAGTATGAGGATTACTATGAGTTATCAGCAGATGAGATGGATGGATAGCACGGGTTACTGGTGATTGCAAACTGAAGCCTCGTTTTCCGGAGAACCAATCTGAAGATGGATCCTAGGGCAACAACAAAGAAGAGGTTGACAAAATACAGTACACTTTCCTGTCTCATTGTTTTGAAAACGTACAAAATGTCTGATTCAAGCATTTCAAAGGCAAGTCTTCCTCTTCATTTTAGCAAAATAAATGACGATTCTACGCTTATAATATACGAGTTGCTGCAAGAAGCTGAACGCTTACATCTAGAGCTGGATTATGAAGAGAACTAACATTATCTCTACTTTCATGGCCAACAATCCATCCAAAGGCATGCAGATATATATCGTACATAATATTATTGTTTATTGTACGGTTTTTAACAGGGTATCTCATGAACTATTAGAAGCTTATGTCCATGTCTTAGAAGCACCTCAGCATTCCAGATTGGAGCTGGGACCTTGACGCTTATCAATGTGATGATGGAATGGAATGAAGCCGTTTGTGGGAAACAGACAAATCGTATAATGAACGTTGTAATTAAATAGGAATGATACATGAAAATGGGAATATAAAAAAAAATTTAATTAATTTTTACATATTAGATATTAATATTTTAAACATACGTTGTAAAGGATATTTTTCTTTAAATATATATTATTTTAAAAATTATTTTTTATTTAAAAAATATTAATTAAATAATTAAAATTATTAATTATTAAGAAAATAAGACTATGGACATTCCCTTTTTAGTTACAGTTCGTATGAGATTGAAGGAGGCTGCTCTTCTGTATCCCAATCTTCACTATCAAGTATCTTCTGGTAAAGTATTTAGTATGTATGTGTGTGTTGTCTATATCTATATATATATATATATATATATGTGGCTCTTCAAATTTAGTATTTGGTCCCGGGAGATCATTCATAACATTATGTTTATGTCACCTGCATGTACACAATTGAGAAAACTCTTTTATACTACACAATTTAATAACTATTTATTATTGTTTAAATTTATACTTATATTAAGATACCGTTGATGAGAATAAATAGTATGCTAATTAAATTTCCTTATAAATGTGCATGCATGTAAATTTAATATTTATAATTATGTTTACGTATAGGTATTAATAATATAGTTTCTCGTTATATATATTGCTTTACTATTAGTTAGTTACAATGCCAATACTATGTAACACACAATAGTTTTGGTTAGCTTATACATGTATATGTTTGTATTTCCAAGCTTGGAGAATACACAGGGAATGCCATAACTTCATTTGCATTTGAACCTATCGCATTCTCTACTATTTACTTCTTGGGTGTAAAACTTGATGAAACATCTTTAACCATATTGATATGATCAACATGTTCCGGAGATCCTCCTTGATCGGGATTATTAAATGGCATTCAAGGCTTCTCAAGGTACGTATTACATGTGGTACTAGTCTACACAGTTTAACTGTAGTATTTAGGGTTTAATAGTAATGTCGTCGTAGGTTCGTCAGCACTCCTTGTCTGCTTCTGGAAATAAATACACTCTCTCTTCCCACATTTCCAGCACTTGAACCGATCTATAGTTGCTTCCTGTTTCATACCCCGTTCACACTCAAACAATGTCTCGGCCTTCCTCTGATAGCCATCTCTTCAGCACTCATTGTAGTGGCTCCACGGCTGCTATCTCATCAAGTAGCACTCTTCTTCGTATATCGGGATTGTGGATTAAACATAATGGACCTGTATTTAGCCTTCTTATCCCCTTCTGAGACCCCAACTTGGAGAAAGTGCATTCTCCACATCTACAGCAACCTGCATGGGATCCTTGGAGCTCACCCTTGCTGCCTGCTTCCTGAAAAACCTTCTCAAATGCTTCCACAGCATCTCCCTGGTTTCCTTGACACTGGCCCATCTAAGGATGTCACCGACCCATTTACAGTACACCTTCCTTCCAATCCTCGAGTATATCGACTGCTACCAATCAAATTCTCGAAATGGAGTGCTTCATGAGCTTCCATAGCTGCTTTGGTGCGGGCAGTGAAGCTTAAGTTTGCATTAAGGGAGCCCGTATAACAAAAGAGAGTTCCGTGATCGTAAAGAATGTGGTATCCTTGCTGCATTATATTCCCATGATACTCACAGGCGGACCATCGGTAGAACCCATTGCCAAACAAACAGTGTTTCCCTCGTCCGTCAGAAAAAATAGTTACCCGAGGTGGCATTACATGCTAGGGTCTAGGGTTTAGTATCATTTAGAGTCCAGGTTTTTGTTTTAGTGTTTTTAAGGTAAGGATAAGGTTTAAAATGGGTAATCACTTACAAGATCGTCATTAACTTCAATATATGCTTCAAATTATACTTTTTAATATATAGTGATCTTTGGGATAAAAAGGACCTATTACATTAGTTTTGTTATAAAGTTTGTAATAATGACAAAAATTTCTTTTCAAAAACAAAAACACAATGGTTATGTTTTTTTTTATATAGCACTTGGAACTTCATTATGGATAATCCTAATGAATTATGTACTAAATAAACCATTGGATATGAATGTATATCGTTAAGTATACAGTGTGTCTGTGAGACCTAATACTTTGAAGATCAATTACTTACATCCGTTGATAGGCTCATTCACACTCATTTATAATTGTTTTGATAAGACTTTTTATAATTGATTAATTCATTTTCAATTGATTCATGGGAATATTATTTTTATGTGTCAAGGTTATTATTACATAGTCAAATAAATTGTGTCACATATATAAGGAATAGAGAACCCTATTTAATTGGTTTAAAGGGAGAGAATAGTACTCTTACCACATGCATCGATTATTAATCTCAATTTCAAAATTCTTCATTGTAAACACTTATAACTCATAAGTCAAAATGTGTGCTCAACTTGCAAGGAGTCAAGATGTATAGTTAACTTAGTTGCAAGTGTCATTCTTAATTTAACATGGATAACTAAGTCAAAGCAATCAAAGCAAGGTCTCCAATTACTAAACTTGCAAAATGCTTACTTAACAAGAAAATCATATATCAATAAAGTGGCAAAATAAAATTTGTTATTTATTTTTAAATATAATATTATAAATAAATAATATGAGAATAATATTAAAATGAATTAATTATTGAAAGAGCTAATTAATATAACATATCAATTTATATTAATGCAACGTATTAGTAAATAAGATGTATCTCATTATAATATTAGCATGACTTACAATTTATAGTATTAACATAATTTACAAGTTGTATTTATGTTTTTAGGTTTGCAAAAGGCAACTTTCATTATGATATTAATTTATATGTCACTTCAAAGTGGTTAGAAAATGAAATAATTTAATTGTTCGACACTCAAGTGAAACACTTACATATATATATGATGAAATATATAGTTAATTAGTAAGATAGTCTTGTTAGAATACAACAGATATTAATTTATTTGCGCTAAAATGATTGTGGCATGTATAAATATGAAAAATAACAAGTTATGTGTTAGTTTAATACAATACAAGTCAGACATATAAGTACATAATTATACATCTGGCACAATAGCATGTTTAGAAAATTAGCATATATAAGATATTGAATAAAGTTAACTATTTTGGTCGTCATGTGAAATACTATGCTGCTAATTTTGCAATATTGTCTTGATTTTCCTTTCATATTAATAAATATGTTGTTGAATGTGTTTGTTCACTTTAGTTCAATTTAATAAACATATCCTTAAACTTTAAGCACTTCAATGTGTTACATATTGGTAATGGCACTCCTTAGAGTGGTAAATTCTTAGTTTGAATATTAATTAGAAGTGTTTGTACACCATGAGAGGCAAGTTTTTGTCCTCGTCCTTGTAAACGCATTGTAGTACTAAACCTTATGTAGTGGATCTTCCTTTGTATTGGCTGGAGCTTTCTTAAAAGAATCATATTTTTAGTGCATACTTAATTATTTTTTTATTTGTAGGTATGACTCATCGTCCACAAGTAAATTACATAACTTAACTTTGTTATTTTTTAAAAGAAATTTTAAATTCACATACATAATATATTAACATTACAAACTCACAAAACAAGAACTGTAATATTTCTTTTGAATTTACTAAATTATAAATGTAATCTTTTTATAACTTTATATTTCTAATTTATATTTTAAACAAGGAAATACAATTGATTCTTAATGTATGAATATGAACATAGAAGCAATAAGTATATTATTTAATTGATTTATAAAATCCATAATTTGTTAAATGCATATGTATATAAAAATTAGTAAAAGTCTAGACTTTGTTCTAATTGAGCAAACTTCAAGGGTTCCAACTTTACTAAATAGGCTTTAATAAGCATCTCACTTTAAAAGTTGATAACTCGTAATTTCTCGATAATATATAGTCTAGACATTTACTACTTTTAATATACATATGCATTTAGAAATTTATATAATTTATAAATCATTTAATAAATAAATGTATACTCTTATATTTAATATTTTACATTTCATTATTTAAATACAAATTAGAAATATAAAGTTATAAGAAAATTACATATACATCTTAATAATTTCAAATATATTTATAGTTTATAATTAATTGAAAATAAAAGTAATGCAAGAGTTGTATACTAGATTTAATCATTGAAATATAAAAATGAGTTGCATCTCATTGTTATTTTGAGACATTTTAAGAACAAACTCATTGCATAATTAATAATGCCAATCAAGGAATTACCCTACTCAATGGTCTCTTACTAAAAATTATTTACCCTACTCAATGGTCTCTTACTCAAAAATTATTAAACAAGAACCAAATACATTTGAGCTACAAACTTCTAAAAAAACGAGAAACAACGTTTAATATAAATACATCCAAAATTTAAACAAGAAGCATCTTGTTTTAAAATAAGTAACGATTTATATGCTAGTAATTCTCCTATGTGATGACCATTAAAAAAGTGTAATGAGTTGCAACTCATTAAATTCCTACTTAATTTAAAATAGCTCAAGCTAAAATAAATAACAAAATAAATATATATAGGCATACTTATAAGTTAGACATTACCTTCAATATCAAGTTACTAAGATAATTAAGTTTTTGATACTCAATTATTCAGTCACTTTAATGCATTGTTAATTACTTTTTCCGTATGTAAGTATGATTGATCTTTCATAAGTAAATTACATAACTTTACTTTGGTATTTATTTATTAATTTTAAATTTACAACAGACTATATTAATTAAAAAATCATAATACAAAGATCACAATATTTCATTTCAATTTATAGAAGTGTAAATGTAATATTTTATAACTTTATAATTTCTAACTTTTATTTTAGAAAAGAAATGTTAAAAATTATTAATGTTTGAATCCTAGGGACTTCGCTCTCCATATATGTATATACCATGTGCGTACACCCCATTCTTATACGCAAAATCCCACTTGAAAGCTCCCCTGGTACTTATATGAATACCATTTTTAATATTTCATATTAACCCCTTAAATGTACATTTACTTCATTTCCATGTAAAAATTGGACGCCTAAACTTACATTTAAGTCAATGTTTACGATTTTTATTTAACAGATGCTAAAGAATTGGTTCCCGGGTTCAATCAATGTCTTTAAGTGCAAATAGCTGTTTCTCGGTGTTATATGTAAGTGGTGCAAGCCCGATGACACTCGCAATTCCAACCCTCATGTTTTCATTATGGTAATCAAAGGAATATCAAGTAGTTCCCCCTTCCTCACACATCTTCTTGTAGTAGGCAAAGACGAACTCCAAATGTCCTTCTGTGAAAATGCTGGAAGATCATGTATATCTATGGTATCCCTCGAGTTTCTCCATGCATTGCCCACTTTCTTCCTGATGCTCAAAACACGATTGATATACCAAACACACCTGGTAAGAATCTACCTTTGCCTATTCGACCAGATGCTCGTTCTTTAGGAATAATCTCTTTGAACCAGAGACCACAGTCAGAGCCAACACAAATTGCTGTTGATGTACTCCAAGTCTTTGTAGGAGTAGCATACACAACATTGTTCTTGACACGAGTCAACCTATCCTTAGAAAGCCAAGGTTGCCATTGAGTTGGCTCACCAATGTGCTCTTGCAAACATCTTTCCCATTGACCTTGACTAGAGATTTTACCAACACTGACTTAATTCCATCAGCCTCATCCAATACCTTGTCTTAGTTCATCAACAATTCGTCTTCTTCTATGTCAGCTTCCTCAAGATGGTCCTCAGAAACACCAATATCCATAGTCTCAATAGGATTATCTGATTTGTCTTGACCTATGGATGCAACATTAGCTATATCTTTGTGGAAGTCTTCAAAAAGCCATGGTGTTTGAAACCAAGAGGGACCATCAACCTCTTGTGTTGCTTTGCAAGTCATGCCAAGCTCATGACACAATGATTGTGCGGAGCCTAGTCCTTCCTGTAAAACTGAAACGATTTCAGCATCTGTTGCTACTCCTAGAAAAGTCTAAAAGATTAGCTTCCTTGGTGGTTTTGGTTCGTTGTTGCTCAAGCTTGACCCATATGCTTTTTTATGATGCGTCTTCTTGAAACTTCAAGTCACTTGCTGCTTCAAACACTGCTAGTTGATTGATGGCTCAGCATTATCCATGAGGTCTTTCCCATCATAAACAGTTCATTTTGGACCATGCCTCCAACCTTGGAGAAGAAGACCTGGGTGAAAATCTCAAAGCACCTGATCAAATGAATCGCAAAGTGGCATGATAGTTGGATGTCAAGAAATGTTTCGTTGCTAAAAAAGTTCTATTTCAAAGTCCTGTTTCTATCTTTTGTGATCCAGAGCTCCACAATCTGCAAAATAAGTAATACGAATATATTTATTATAGTATACTATTAACAGTATAATGCAGTATAATACCATACATACAAGCTATAAATGCTCTGCAAACTAGTCTAATGTAAATAGTATATTCCAAGCCTAGAGAGTTTCTCTTTACTTTCATACCAAAGTTCAAGTAAAATCCACGTACTGATAAAGAAGGAAACTTTTGCTGCAGATTTAACCCTATCTCGCAAACTCATGTGGGGGGATAAAAATATTAATATATGAGGCAACGATGTCCAAATATGCTTTTGTTCCTTGTGTTCTAGCAGGTTTAAAACTCACTGGATCTCATAGACGTCGTAGAAGTTCCTGAATACTTTGTGATGCAAGTTTTTGTGATGCTGTCCAGTTTTGGCGATCAAGACGTTTGACATCGCTAAGTTTGTAAACCATGCATGCCTTGAAACATTTCAAAAACGAGCCAAACATCATTTAAATGGGCAAAATATTCCCCAAGAACAAGACTTAGAGCCGCTATCAAGAGGATTAATAAGTTTCTTGCCATTGTAAATGAAATCCTAGTCTGTAAATTGCATACTGACTGATTTGTTTTGGAGCAGGAGAAAATCCAGCCTTGCCATGGAACGCTATAGTCATTCCTTGAGAATGTCATGTCCTGTAGCATCAACTTCCTCCTTCATGCATCTCCATCAGACGAGTGTCCTATCATGGGCCCAAGCACATGTCGCAAATGAAATGTTCCATAGTCGTTCTATTTTCCTCCATTGCTCACGAACATGCATCGACTTGAACTTGTTATAAGTAGAATGATTCCTAGAAGCAAACTTATTAATAACAAACTTGTAGAAGTAAAAGATCTTACCAAGAACAAGGTTAGGGAGTTGAGCATGCAATGGGTTCACAATAAAAACTCGGCCCATGTTTGCAATAACACTATTTCGGAACGCATCCACTATAATGTGTAACCTGCTGAAGGTGTGAAGCTTTCAGAACAAACGTGATCTTTCTTGTCTACAAAGGAAAGTTACATAAGCAGCAAATGTGTGTGTGTGAGAGAGAGATAGAGAGAGAGAGAGGGGCATACATTTAGCCATATATATATAAGATATACTCAGTACACATACATAGATATAATAAGATATATTCAAGCGTGTGTATTACATGTGTAAGCTCTACTGCTTCCATGGCTTCGAAAATATCCAATTTGGTTTTAGAGAACACTCATAAGAGAGAGAGAGGAGAGGAGCGGAGAGGAGAGAGAGAGAGGAGAATGAGAGCAGGCATACACTCAGCCATATATATAAATATACTTTGTACACATTACACATAGATATATAAGATATACTCATGCATGTGTGTATACATATAATAGGCATTTACATAAATACACAGACGTGTCAAGTATTAACAACAATAGTCATTAATTATATTATTTCTGTGTATAATTGTTAATCATGTGGAATTTATACATCATTCTTTATTTCTCACATAATAAGTACATGCTATTACATGGCAGCTGTAATTGTTAATCCATGTGGAATTTATACATCATTCTTTATTTCTCACATAATAAGTACATGCTTATTACATGGCAGCTGTAATTGTTAATCCATGTGGAATTTATACATCATTCTTTTATTTCTCACATAATAAGTACATGCTTTTACATGGCAGCTGTATTGTTAATCCATGTAATCACATCATGCTATTACCAGCGCTCAAATCCATGTGGAATTTATACATCATTCTTTATTTCTCATTCTTTATTTCTCACATAATAATCTCATTCTTATTTCTCACATAATAAGTACATGCTTATTACATGGCAGTTTGGAATTTATACATCATTCTTTATTTCTCACATAATAAGTACATGCTTATTACATGGCAAGCTGTGGAATTTATACATCATTCTTTATTTCTCACATAATAAGTACATGCTTATTACAGGCAGCTGTGAAATTTATACATCATTCTTTATTTCTCACATAATAAGTACATGCTATTACATGGCAGCTGTGGAATTTATACATCATTCTTATTTCTCACATTAAATTCCACATTCTTTATTTCTCACATAATAACACTGCTTATTACATGGCAGCTGTGGAATTTATACATCATTCTTTATTTCTCACATAATAATACATGCTATTACATGGCAGCTGTGGAATTTTAACATCATTCTTTATTCTCATGTACTTATGGAATTTATACATCATTCTTTATTTCTCACATAATAAGTAATGCTTATTACATGTAAATTCCATATTCTTTAATTTCTCACATAATAAGTACATGCTTATTACATGGCAGCTGTGGAATTTATACATCATTCTTTATTCTCACATAATAAGTACATGCTTATTACATGGCAGCTGTGGGAATTTAACATCATTCTTTATTTCTCATGTACTTATGGATTTAATACATCATTCTTTATTTCTCACATAATAAGTACATGCTATTACATGGCAGCTGTGAATTTATACATCATTCTTATTTCTCATGTACTTATGGAATTTACATCATTCTTTATTTCTCACATAAAAGTACATGCTTATTACATGGCAGCTGTGGAATTTATACATCATTCTTATTTTTCCACATAATAAGTTACATGCTTATTACATGGCAGCTGTGGAATTTATACATCATTCTTTATTCTTTATTCTCATAAGTACATGCTTATTACATGGCAGTTGTGGAATTATACATCATTCTTTATTCTTTTTTCTCACATAATAAGTACATGCTTATTACATGAGCTGTGGAATTTACATCATTCTTTATTTCTTTATTTCTCACATAATAAGTATGTGCTATTACATGGCAGCTGTGGAATTTATACATCATTCTTTATTTCTTTATTCTCACATGCTGTGAATCATTTAACATCAGTCTTCGGCCTTGTATTTCATTTGTATTCATTTCTTTCTTGAATACAATCTCCTCCTTTCAAGTTCCACCCTTGTTTTAAAGGTTTCACCCTTGTTTTAAAGGTTTCACCCTTTGCACAGGTCGTGACAGTTTGAATGATTTCTGGGTAGTGACAAGCTTCTGTTTCCGCTTGTCATCGATCCCATTTCTTTCTTTCACTCTTTTCAATTTTCGATTTTTTCTTTTCTTTTCTTTTCTGATTTTCTTCTCTCTTTTCTTTTTTGATTTTCTTCTTGACTCATCATGTCCGAGCATGCTCTTCATGAGCAAGTGCTGCCCCAGCAGCAGCTCGAACAACTACACCTGGAGAATGATCAGCTGACAGCGTGCGAATTCTCCAGAGCCAAAGATCAGCATGCCCAAAAGTTCGATGGTACCCGATCAAAGTTCCAAGGTTTTCTCAATCAAGTTCGTGTGGATTGTGATGCAGTCGAGGCGCTACAGCACAGAACTTATTAAGGTTAGATTGATCGGGTCACTGCTTTCTGGTTCTGCTCTTTCATGGTTTCAGTTGCTGGAGAACAATGATCCGATCCTTGGGAATTTTGACGAGTTTGTGGAACGGTTCACGGCGTGTTCAGTATGTGGATCGTGAGAGTGCTGCCATCACCAAACTCCGTCAGCTTCACCAAGGGGGTATGTCAGTAGCAAAGTATGCATCAAAGTTTCAACTTCTGCTTGTGATGTCACATGGGGAGATCGTGCTCAAGGAGGTTTTCCGGGGGTTGCAGGACGAGGTTAAAGACATGTTGCTGAATTTTTGCGGTTCCGAAAACCCTTACCAGCATGATCGAGTTGGCAATTCGTTATGACTGTCACGACTCGAACAGGATACAGGATTCCGGATACAGGATATGGGTTGTAGGACCCTACAGGATTCCGGATACAGGATATGGGTTGCAAACTTTCCTACAGGATATTCCTACCAGGATTCCGGACACAGGATCGGTTGCAGGATATTCCTACAGGATATGCCACAGGATATGCCTAGAGGATAAGGGACATGTGGACTCATCTTAGCCTCTGCATGCATGCAGTCACTTTGCATGCATGCAACCACTTTTAGCACTCATGCCTAGATTAGCTCTTGGAGTTGTGAGCATAAAAGCTCCGACCTAATTGTTGTACAATCAGTTACTATCAACACCAGTCTTACTACGATCAATCTCGTCTTGTCTTTTCCTGTTCTGTCCTGTCTTGTTCCGATCCTGTCCTGTTCTGTTTGTTCCTGGATCCTGTCCTGCGCTTCCTGTCTTGCTCCCGGATCCTATCCTGATCCTGTCTTGCTCCTGGACGTCCTGTTCCTTCCTAGTTCCTGTCCTGCTCTGGTCCTGTTCCTGAGTCAAGCCTTCCTTCTTGGAATCCTGTTCTCTTCCTGGTTCCTGGATCGTGGCTTGACAGTTTGATAGTAACTGCTTCATAGTTCTCGTTTTCCAGCTACCTTTTTCTTGATTCTTTTCCTTCTTTCTCCTTTTTCTTTCTAGATCATGGCTGATTTTGAGCGCTTTCAACGCGAGCACCAAATGTTACTTCATGAGCTGGCCACTTTGCGCCAAGTGGTCACCGACCTGCAAGGTTCCACCAATGCGGCACATGCAGCTGCTGATGCATCCTCCAAGGCTGCTGCGCAGGCTCTCTCAGGCATCGGTGGTTCCCTCTTCATCAAACTTTTCTTCGGAGCCGAAGGTTAGCATGCCAGAGAAGTTCAGTGGCAATCGTGCCGATTTCCAAGGTTTCCTGAATCAGATCCGGCTCTTGATCCGTATGCAACCACGGCGCTACTCGACTGATGCTCAAAAGGTGGGTCTTTTGGCATCCTTACTAAGTGGATCTCCACGGGCTTGGGTTGCCCTTGCTGGAGCGTGACGACCCATTGATGGAAGACTTTGAAGGTTTCGTGGCTGCCTTTGAAGCCTGTTTTGGAGATCCTGATAAGTACCGTTCTGCATGCACGAAGTTACGGAAGCTCACTCAAGGATCCCGACCAGCTTCCGTCTATGCATCCGAATTTCAGCAACTTTGCACGAACATTCCATGGGACGAGACTGCATTGATCGAACACTTCCGTTTTGGGTTGAGGGATGACGTGAAGGACCTTCTCCTTACGTTACCGGATGCCCAAACATTAGCGGAGATCATGCAACAAGCTGTTCGTTGCGACAACCGTTTGTTCGAGCGTCGTCAGGAAAGATCCCGTCAGCAGTTCCTGCAAACCAATCCTGCAGCTGTGGTACATGTTCCTACCACCTTCTGGAGTAGTTCCTATGGAGGTTGAGAAATCCAAGCGTGGCTCTTTTCCGCTGCTGAGAAGCAACGTCGTCGCAGTGAGAACCTGTGCTTGTATTGTGGTGGAGCAGGACACAAGGTGGCAGATTGTCCTATTAAAGCCAGGAACTTCAAGACGCGTGAAGTTGAAGCTGAAGTTCAGTCGGAAAACTCCAATGTCCACTTCGTCTAGGAGCCGCGAAGTTGGACGTAGGTGCAGGCTCCATTGGTGCTGCTCATACCATCCATCACTTAAGTTTCCTGTACACATTCATCTTAATAATCGAGAGCTCATGGAGTTTGCCTTGTTAGACACTGGTGCAAATGCATTCATGGATGACACTTTGCAACTCAACATGGCATTTCGGTGGTGAAGTTGAAGCGTGCAGTTCCTGTAGAGGTGGCCGATGGGCGTCTGATTGCTTCTGGCGCAGTTACCCATGCTACCGAACCTCTCTCCTGCAGTTATGGCACATTCAACTGTTCAATTTCCTTCAACTTGATCAAGACTCGGTCGACTCCCATCATTTTGGGCATGCCATGGTTCGTTGTTGCAAATCCGCAGATCGACTGGAGGTCTAGGACGCTCACGTTTTCCTCTCCGACAGCTAGGATCAATCCTGTACCTTCCTGTGTGCAGGATACATCCTTAGTATCTGAGGCAGTACAAGCTACAGGATTGACCGTGCCTGTTCCTGTACCAGTGTTGAAGACTCCTCCTCGACAGGATTCACCTCATGTCAGTTCCTCAGCACATCGCAGGCTCTCTCCACTCCTGTAAGTTTGCGGTGTCCTGTACAGGGTTCTTCCAATCCTGTATCAGTGTCGAAGGTTCCTCCTCAACAGGATCCACCTCCTGTTGATTCGTCAGCACATTCGCAGGCTTTTCCCACTCCTGCGCAACCACGGACTCCTGTACAGGATTCTTCCAATCCTGTACACTCAACATCCACACAGGTTTTTTCCAATCCTGCCTCTTTCTGTTACCCTGCTTCTGTTCCACCCCCAAGATCCTTCCTCTTTTTCAGTCACAGCTCCCTCCTTCTCCTCTCCGAGTTCTTACCACTACCATGCATGAACTCGCCACTGATCCTGCTCCTTTCCACCTTGCCTTTCAAGTAACTCCTACGTCCTCTTCTACCTTTCCTGTATCCGACTCTCTTTTTCAATCCTTCTCCTACTCCTTCTCCTTCTCCTTCTTCCTACCATCCAAGTATCACGCCTTTAAGGACGTTTTTGACAAACACAAGGCTGCAGTTCTTCCTGTTCACAGGTCCTACGACTGTCCTATTGATCTTGCGGAAGGAAAGACTCCACCATTCGGACCGATTTATGCATTGTCACCCACAGAGTTGGAGGTTCTTCGTCAGTACATCGAGGACAACTTGGCATCCGGCTTCATTCGTCACTCAAAGTCCCCTGCAGGAGCGCCTATCTTCTTTGTCAAGAAGAAGGATGGGAGTTTACGTTTGGTTGTGGACTACAGGGGTTTGAATCAAGTCACCATTCGGAATCGGTACCCGTTGCCATTGATCCCGGAACTTCTCGATCGGCTGCGAGGAGCAAAGGTGTTCACGAAGATCGACTTACGAGGGGCCTACAACCTTGTACGGATTCGTCCGGCGATGAGTGGAAGACTGCCTTTCGTACAAGGTATGGACATTTTGAGTACACGGTAATGCCTTTCGGCCTTACCAATGCCCCAGCCGTGTTCCAACACATGGTGAACGACATCTTTCGTGACTTCTTGGACCAGTTTGTGGTGATCTACCTCGACGACATCTTGATTTTCTCCAAGGACCAGGCGGCACATGACAAGCATGACTAGTTCTAGAGCGGCTTCGCGAGCATGGCCTGTACGCGAAGTTGGAGAAGTGTTTTTTCGATAGGGGTGGAGTTCTTGGGCTACATCGTCTCTCCTGCTGGCGTTTCCATGGACATGCACAAGGTGAAGACCATCGTGGAGTGGGAGAGGCCCAAGTCGGTACGAGATGTACAATGTTTCCTTGGCTTTGCAAACTTCTACAGGCGGTTCATACAGGACTTCTCCAAGCGTGTACTTCCACCACAGAACTCACCAAGCGCACGGCTTTTCTCTTGGTCCGACAAGGCGGAACACGCGTTCACAACACTCAAGGACGTCTTCACGACAGCTCCGATTTTAGCACATCCTGACCCTTCTCATCCTTTCTTCATTGAAGCAGATGCCTCGGATTTTGCAGTAGGATCCGTCCTATCAAGTTGGAGAAGACAAGTTGCTTCATCCTGTAGCTTTTCACTCTCGTAAGTTCCTGTCGGCGGAGATCAATTACGAGATTCATGACAAGGAACTCAAGGCCATTGTGGATTCGTTTGAGGAGTGGCGGCATTTCCTGGAAGGTGCTCACATCCTGTACAAGTTCTTACGGATCACAAGAACCTAGAGTACTTTCAAATGGCTCGAGTTCTCAGTCGGCGACAGGCTAGGCCCGGTTTTCGGAATGGCAAGGCGGACGCATTGTCTAGGCGCTCTTACCTTGCACCAAGCCCGGGCGATCCTGCATTTGACTGTCAAAGGCAAGTGTTGTTGGGTCCTGATCGATTCCGGCTTGCGGCACTGCAGGTTCATCAGGCTCCAGCAAATTCAACACTCCTACAGGACGTCCGTTCGCAGTTGGCTACAGACGACTTGGCAAAGAATGTGTTCTCACACATTCATCCTGACGTTGCAAGTTCCTCTTCCTCCAGTTCCCGTCCATACTACAACCTGTTCACCATACAGGATGGACTCCTGTACCGGGAAGGTCTCCTGTACGTTCCTGTTGGTATTTCCAGGACTCGTGTGGTACAGGATTGTCATGATACCCCGGCTACAGGACATTTTGGTGTGGCCAAGACAGTGGAGTTGGTGACTCGCAACTATTGGTGGCCTGGGTTGCGAGGTTTTGTGGAGAGGTTTGTACGGAGTTGTGACACTTGTAGCAGGTCGAAGATGCCTCATCATGCACCCTCTGGTCTTCTTCGTCCTCTTCCTGTTCCTTCTGCTCCTTGGAGATCCATTTCTATGGATTTCCTCACAGATCTTCCTCCTTCTCGTGGATTGATGCAGTTCTTGTGGTGGTTGACCGTTTCACCAAGCAGGCTCATTTCCTACCCTGCAACAAGACAGCTACAGGTCAGACAACTGCCGAGTTGGTGATCCGTGTGTTCCGACATCATGGTCTTCCTGAGAGCATTGTTTCCGATCGAGGTCCACAATTCATGTCCAAGTTTTGGCGAGAGCTTCTTCGGAGTCTACAGGTTAAAGCGGATCTTTCTTCAGGATATCACCCACAAACCGATGGGCAGTCCGAACGCACAATTCAGACCTTAGAACAGTATCTTCGTTGCTTCATCAGTTACCAGCAGGACAACTGGTTGGACCTTCTTCCAATGGCGGAGTTTGCCTACAACAACTCCGTTCACGCATCTACAGGACAGACACCTTTCTTTGCTCTTACAGGCCACCATCCACGTTTTGACTTTGCTCCTCCCCCTCTCCTTCTTCCGCTCCTGCAGTACAGGATCGTCTTCAGCATCTTCGGCAGGTACAGGATGATCTCCAGGTTCATCTTCAGCAGGCACAGGAACGATACAAGCATCATGCTGATGCTCACCGTCAGCCGGCACCTGCATACAAGATTGGTGATCTCGTGTGGCTTCTTCGTCGACACATTCGCACCAACAGGCCTTCTTCTAAGTTGGATTTTCAACGATTGGGCCCTTACAGGATCGTGGCGGAGGTAAATCCTGTAGCTTTCCGACTCGAGTTACCATCCACGGTGAAACTTCATTTCACACCTCCTTGTTGGAGCCGTATCATCCTTCTTCTCTTCCCGGTCGTGTTTCTTCTCCTCCCCCTCCTGTGGTCATTGACACTGAACCTGAGTACGAAGTTGCAGCCATCCTTGATTCTTCGTCTTCATCGCCACCAACTCCAATACTTGGTGGATTGGAAAGGGTATTTGCCTACTGATCGCACTTGGGAACCTGCATCCAACTTACTCCATGCTTCTTCCAAGGTTGCTGCCTTCCATCGGCATTATCCTGCTAAACCAGGTCCCAAGACTCGTGGAACTCGTCTTTAGGGAGGAGGTGCTGTCACGACCCGATACAGAATACAGGATTCCGGATACAGGATATGGGTTGCAGGACTTTCCTACAGGATTCCGGATACAGGATATGGGTTGCAGGACTTTCCTACAGGATATTCCTACCAGGATTCCGGACACAGGATTACGGTTGCAGGATATTCCTACAGGATATGCCACAGGATATGCCTAGAGGATAAGGGACATGTGGACTCATCTTAGCCTCTGCATGCATGCAGTCACTTTGCATGCATGCAACCACTTTTAGCACTCATGCCTAGATTAGCTCTTGGAGTTGTGAGCATAAAAGCTCCGACCTAATTGTTGTACAATCAGTTACTATCAACACCAGTCTTACTACGATCAATCTCGTCTTGTCTTGTTCTTGTCTTGTTTCCTGTCAAAACGTCTTGTTTCCTATCAAAACGTCTTGTCTTGTTCTTGTCAAAACGTGATAAGAACTCTGCCCACCTAGTCTGTCGCCGACTGAGAACTCGAGCCGTTTGAAAGTACTCCAGGTTCTTGTGATCCGTAAGAACTTGTATAGGATGTGCAGCACCTTCCAGGAAATGCTGCCACTCCTCGAACGAATCCACGATGGCCTTGAGTTCCTTGTTATGAATCTCGTAATTGATCTCCACCGATAGGAACTTACGAGAGTGAAAAGCTACAGGATGAAGCAACTTGTCTTCTCCAACTTGTGATAGGACGGATCCTACTGCAAAATCCGAGGCATCTGCTTCAATGAAGAAAGGATGAGAAGGGTCAGGATGTGCTAAAATCGGAGCTATCGTAAAGACGTCCTTGAGTGTGTGAACGCATGTTCCGCCTTGTCGGACCAAGAGAAAAGCCCCGTGCGCTTGGTGAGTTCCGTGAGTGGAAGTACACGCTTGGAGAAGTCCTGTATGAACCGCCTGTAGAAGTTTGCAAAGCCTAGGAAACATTGTACATCTCGTACCGACTTGGGCCTCTCCCACTCCACGATGGTCTTCACCTTGTGCATGTCCATGGAAAAGCCAGCAGGAGAGATGATGTAGCCCAAGAACTCCACTGAATCCCTATCGAAAAACACTTCTCCAACTTCGCGTACAGGCCATGCTTGCGAAGCCGCTCTAGAACTAGTCGTACATGCTTGTCATGTGCCGCCTGGTCCTTGGAGAAAATCAAGATGTCGTCGAGGTAGATCACCACAAACTGGTCCAAGAAGTCACGAAAGATGTCATTCACCATGTGTTGGAACACGGCTGGAGCATTGGTAAGGCCGAAAGGCATTACCGTGTACTCAAAATGTCTATACCTTGTACGAAAGGCAGTCTTCCACTCATCGTTGGGACGAATCCGTACAAGGTTGTAGGTCTGTTAGAGGCCAAAAATATAGCATGTAGGAACTGCATACATAGGACTTTCCTACGGTGGAGAAGTAACTTGTAGGAAAGTAGTAGTAGGAAATATCCTGTGTACAGGAAAAATCCTACAGCAGTAGGAAAAATCCTACAAGGTAGGAAGGATCCTACGGTTGCAGGAAGCAGACAGTTATGACGGTTGGAGGAGGACAGGAGACGGTTAGGGCAAGGAAGGGCAGGAAGAGAGAGAGACTATGAAGGCTATGAAGGCTATGGAGAGTAATGCATGAGAGAGAGAGTATTTTTGGGAGAGAAGTAAGTCTCCACACTTGCTATCTCTTTGTATTCATATAGTAATGCAAGTGCATATTTATGGGGTATTGTGAATGCTTATACATGGTAATGGCCAAAGCAAAATCCTATCCTTGACCTTAGAAACGAGATAAGTGTATATATAGAGCTCTCTATTGGACGAAATCCCTACACTTTAACTTGCAAAGCTTTTCCTGCGCTGTGAACAGTATTTTCTGCACACAGGAAAGTTTTGTATGTTAACAAGGCCCCTCCCTCGTAAGTCGATCTTTCGTGAACACCTTTGCTCCTTGCAGCCGATCGAGAAGTTCTGGGATCAATGGCAAGGTACCGATTCGAATGGTGACTTGATTCAAACCCCTGTAGTCCACAACCAAACGTAAACTCCCATCCTTCTTCTTGACAAAGAAGATAGGCGCTCCTACAGGGGACTTTGAGTGACGAATAAAGCCGGATGCCAAGTTGTCCTCGATGTACTGACGAAGAACCTCCAACTCTGTGGGTGACAATGCATAAATCGGTCCGAACGGTGGAGTCTTTCCTTCGCAAGATCAATAGGACAGTCGTAGGACCTGTGAACAGGAAGAACTGCAGCCTTGTGCTTGTCAAAAACGTCCTTAAAGGCGTGATACTTGGATGGTAGGAAGAAGGAGGAGAAGGAGAAGGAGAGGAAAAACAGGAGAGTCGGATACAGGAAAGGTAGAAGAGGACGTAGGAGTTACTTGAAAGGCAAAAAGGTGGAAAGGAGCAGGATCAGTGGCAAGTTCATGCATGGTAGTGGTAAGAACTCGGAGAGGAGAAGGAGGGAGCTGTGACTGAAAAAGAGGAAGGATCTTGGGGGTGGAATAGAAGCAGGGTAACAGAAAGAGGCAGGATTGGAAAAAACCTGTGTGGATGTTGACGAGTGTACAGGATTGGAAGAATCCTGTACAGGAGTCCGTGGTTGCACAGGAGTGGGAAAAGCCTGCGAATGTGCTGACGAATCAACAGGAGGTGGATCCTGTTGAGGAGGAACCTTCGACACTGATACAGGATTGGAAGAACCCTGTACAGGACACCGCAAACTTACAGGAGTGGAGAGAGCCTGCGGATGTGCTGAGGAACTGACATGAGGTGAATCCTGTCGAGGAGGAGTCTTCAACACTGGTACAGGAACAGGCACGGTCAATCCTGTAGCTTGTACTGCCTCAGATACTAAGGATGTATCCTGCACACAGGAAGGTACAGGATTGATCCTAGCTGTCGGAGAGGAAAACGTGAGCGTCCTAGACCTCCAGTCGATCTGCGGATTTGCAACAACGAACCATGGCATGCCCAAAATGATGGGAGTCGACCGAGTCTTGATCAAGTTGAAGGAAATTGAACAGTTGAATGTGCCATAACTGCAGGAGAGAGGTTCGGTAGCATGGGTAACTGCGCCAGAAGCAATCAGACGCCCATCGGCCACCTCTACAGGAACTGCACGCTTCAACTTCACCACCGAAATGCCATGTTGAGTTGCAAAAGTGTCATCCATGAAGCATGCATTTGCACCAGTGTCTAACAAGGCAAACTCCATGAGCTCTCGATTATTAAGATGAATGTGTACAGGAAACTTAAGTGATGGGATGGTATGAGCAGCACCAATGGAGCCTGCACCTACGTCCAACTTCGCGGCTCCTAGACGAAGTGGACATTGGAGTTTTCCGACTGAACTTCAGCTTCAACTTCACGCGTCTTGAAGTTCCTGGCTTTAATAGGACAATCTGCCACCTTGTGTCCTGCTCCACCACAATACAAGCACAGGTTCTCACTGCGACGTTGCTTCTCAGCAGCGGAAAAGAGAGCCACGCTTGGATTTCTCAACCTCCATAGGAACTACTCCAGAAGGTGGTGCAGGAACATGTACCACAGCTGCAGGATTGGTTTGCAGGAAACTGACGGGATCTTTCCTGACGACGCTCGAACAAACGGTTGTCGCAACGAACAGCTTGTTGCATGATCTCCGCTAATGTTTGGGCATCCGGTAACGTAAGGAGAAGGTCCTTCACGTCATCCCTCAACCCAAAACGGAAGTGTTCGATCAATGCAGTCTCGTCCCATGGAATGTTCGTGCAAAGTTGCTGAAATTCGGATGCATAGACGGAAGCTGGTCGGGATCCTTGAGTGAGCTTCCGTAACTTCGTGCATGCAGAACGGTACTTATCAGGATCTCCAAAACAGGCTTCAAAGGCAGCCACGAAACCTTCAAAGTCTTCCATCAATGGGTCGTCACGCTCCAGCAAGGGGCAACCCAAGCCCGTGGAGATCCACTTAGTAAGGATGCCAAAAGACCCACCTTTTGAGCATCAGTCGAGTAGCGCGTGGTTGCATGCGGATCAAGAGCCGGATCTGATTCAGGAAACCTTGGAAATCGGCACGATTGCCACTGAACTTCTCTGGCATGCTAACCTTTGGCTCCGAAGAAAAGTTTGATGAAGAGGGAACCACCGATGCCTGAGAGAGAGCCTGCACAGCAGCCTTGGAGGATGCATCAGCAGCTGCATGTGCCACATTGGTGGAACCTTGTAGATCGGTGACCACTTGGCGCAAAGTAGCCAGCTCATGAAGCATGAAAGAAAAAGGAGGAAAACGAAGGAAAAGAATCAAGGAAAAAAAAGGTAGCTGAAAAATGAAGAGCTATGGAAGCAGTTTACTATCAAACTGTCAAGCCACGATCCAGGAACCAAGAAAAGAACAGGATTTCAAGAATAGGAAGGCTTGACTCAGGAGCAAGACAAAAAACAAAACAAGACGAGATTGATCGTAGTAAGACTGGTGTTGATAGTAACTGATTGTACAACAATTAGGTCGGAGCTTTTATGCTCACAACTCCAAGAGCTAATCTAGGCATGAGTGCTAAAAGTGGTTGCATGCATGCAGAGGCTAAGATGAGTCCACATGTCCTTATCCTCTAGGCATATCCTGTGGCATATCCTGTAGGAATATCCTGCAACCGTATCTTGTGTTCGGAATCCTGGTAGGAATATCCTGTAGGAAAGTCTTGCAACCCATATCCTGTATCTGGAATCTTGTAGGAAAGTCCTGCAACCCATATCCTGTATCCGGAATCCTGTATCCTGTATCGGGTCATGACAACCAAAGGTGGAGTTCTCTGGTAAAGCTTTCGTGAATAGCGGAGCGAACGCAAATTTCATCAACAAGAATTTTGCTGTCAAGCACGGGATCCGTCTACATCCTTTGAAGACTCCTGGTTCTATACGGGTCATTGATGGACGAGATATCAAATCTGAAGCGGTAATAAATGACACAGAGTTCGTTGAGGTCGTTGCTTGCGGTGCTGTGTGCAACATCTCCTTCAGTGTTGTTTTTATTCTAGACTCTACGATTATCCTTGGTTTACCGTGGATCGAGTTGGTGAATCCTGGTTGGAGAGAATGTTTCATGAACAGTTTCCTAGCTGTTTCAACTCTAGCCACACTCTTTGATTCTGATCTTGTTCCAGTTCCTCCTCCACTTCGAGTCTTGCATATCACCTTGAAGCAGTTCAAGAAAGATAGCCGACATGACCCAGCATCCGTGTTCGCGATGAAAGTCTATCCCTGCTCTGCTAAGGATGTTTCTGTTCCTCCTGCCTTACCAAAGCAGTATGCCGATTTCGCAGACATCTTTGACAAAAAGAAAGCTTCTGCCTTGCCACCGCACCGTGAGTACGACTGTCCTATCGATCTCGTTGAGGGTAAGCAGCCGTCCTCCGGTCCCATTTACGGTCTCTCACCAACAGAGTTGGAGACATTGAGGAAATACATTGAGGAGAATCTTGTCACCGGATTTATCTGTCATTCACGATCACCGGCTGGTGCTCCAATATTCTTTATTTCCAAGAAGGATGAAAGTCTCCGGCTCGTGGTGGACTACCGAGATCTGAATAAGGTCACCATTTCAAACAAGTATCCTCTCCCATCGTCTCCGACATGCTCGAACGTCTTTCTGGTGCCCGGTACTTCACAAAGATCGATTTAAGAGGAGCGTACAATCTCATCCAAATTCGAGAAGGGGACGAGTGGAAAACAACTTTTCATACACGCTACGGACATTTTGAGTACGTAGTAATGCCGTTCGGCCTGACAAATGCACCTGATGTGTTCCAGCACATGGTTAATGATATTTTCCGGGACTTCTTGGATTTGTTTGTCATCATGTACCTAGACGACATCCTAATATTTTCCAAGACTCGAGAAGAACACGAACGGCATGTACGGTTAGTCTTGGAGAGGCTCCGAAAGCACCACTTGTTTGCCAAGTTGGAGAAGTGCTCTTTCAGTCAGCAATCTGTCGAGTTCCTGGGGTACATCATTTCAGCTGAAGGTGTTCACATGGATCCTGCAAAAGTCCGGACTGTATTGGAGTGGGAGAGACCATCAAATGTTCGTGATGTTCTTGCACATGTTCGATGAGTTCAGCCATTGTTTTTAGGGTCACAACTACGAGATTATGCTGCTTTCCATCTTCATAATGGGTTGCTGTACCACCACATCCAAATCTATGTTCTGGACGGAGAACTGAGGTTGCGAGCTGTCCAACACTACCATGACAACACAGATGTAGGACATTTTGGTATTCTCCTAGACGATCGAGCTGGTACAACGGGTGTTCTGGTGGCCTCGACTTCGCGTGTATGTTGAGAGATTTGTGCGATCTTGTGACACGTGCCAGCGTACAAAGCTTCCTCGTCATCGACCGGTTGACTACTACAGCCTCTTCCTATTGCTCAGCGGCCATGGTCATCCATCACTATGGATTTCCTCACGGATTTACCGCCTTCTAAAGGGTTTAATGCTGTCCTAGTCATTGTTGATCGGTTCTCTAAGATGGCGCACTTTGTTCCCTGCAACATGACATGTTTGGGTTCTAATGCTGCAGATCTGGTGTACCGGGAGGTGTTCCGTCTTCATGGTCTTCCTGATGAACTTGTCACTGATCGAGGTCCCCAGTTCACTTCGGCATTCTGGCGGAGATTCCTAGATCGGCTACGTATCACCGGGAAGCTGTCTACTACACATCATCCTGAAACAGATGGACAATCGGAGCGCACGATTCAGACTCTGGAACAATATCTCCGTGTTTCATTTCTCATCTGCAAGATGATTGGGTCGATCTCCTTCATGCTGCCGAGTTCGCGTACAACAACACGGCACACTCATCCATAGGTGTGTCGCCATTTTTTGCGTTCTCTGGTGTTCATCCTCGCTGGTCCTACAGCTTGCCCGTGGTTCCTGGCCTCACCACTGCTACCGATGATCGTGTTGAGCATCTCCGACAGTCCATGAAGAAGTGCAGCATCATCTTCAACGCACTCGGGATTTGCAACGACAAGTGCTGATCATTCCTGTTCCTCTCCTCCAGCATTCACAATTGGTGATCAAGTGTGGCTCCTCCGGCATCATTGGCCAACCACACGTCCCTGTGACAAGTGGACTATCAACGCTTGGGGCCATTTCGCATCATTGAAAAACTCTCTGATGTGACGTTTCGTCTCGAGCTTCCGCCAACCATCCGGATCCATCCCGTGTTCCATGTTTCTTTGTTGGAGCCTTATCATGCTCCTTCTGAACCTGGCCGACTTCTTCCACCACCTCCTCCAGTTACAGTTGCTGGTGAACCTGAGTTCGAGGTTGCTGCAATTCTTGACTCCAAACTTGTTCGTGGTCAACTTCACTATTTCGTGGACTGGATCGGTTATCCACCTGGCGAACGCACTTATTTCGTGGACTGGATCTGTTATCCACTTGGCGAACGCACTTGGGAGCCTGCTGCTCATCTTGTTCATGCTTCTGATCTTGTTGCCGAGTTCCATCAACAATATCCTGCAAAACCTGGTGCTGCTCATCTTGTTCATGCTCCTGATCTTGTTGCCGAGTTCCATCAACGATATCCTGCAAAACCTGGTGCTGCTCATCTTGTTCATGCTCCTGATCTTGTGCCGAGTTCCATCAACATATCTTGCAAAACCTGGTGCTGCTCATCTTGTTCATGCTCCTGATCTTGTTGCCGAGTTCCATCAACGATATCCTGCAAAACCTGGACCAGTGATGCACGGTGCTCGTCATCGAAGGGGGAGATAGTGTAAGGATCATGGGTTATTTTTTGCCTTTCACGGGACTTAAACCCGAGACCTTTTGACTAACACACACATGTGTTAACCAACTGGTTCGTATAATCCTGGATGCTGAACTACACCATCAATAGCAAGGCGTATATTCATATGCATGTTCCAGACCAATTGTGGACCACACATTCCAAACCAGTTGTGGATCACACATTCCAGACCAGTTGTGGACCATACAATCCTCAGGACCTCAGATATATAAACAGGTTCCAGTTCCAGGTTTCTCAGAATCATTCAACACCAGTCTTCGGCCTTGTGTTTCATTTTGTATTCATTTCTTTTTTAAATACAATCTCCTCCTTTCAAGGTTCCACCCTTGTTCTAAAGGTTTCGCCCTTTGCACAAGGTCGTGACAATAGCATATTAATTTGATTTATATATATAGAATTTAATACATGTGCTTTCAATATTTGATACATGTATTAATAGTTTTGATATTTAAATACATTTTAATGTGTACAAATACACTTAGTAGTACAAATTTAAATACACTTAGTAGTACATCGAGAGAGAGAGAGAGAGAAAAAGAGATGCATACACTCAGCTATATATAAGATATACTCGGTACACATACACACTGATATATAAGATATACTTATGGATGTGTATATACATATGTGTAGGCTCTGCTACTTCCATGGCTTCCATGACGGAGAACGTTTATAATTTTATAATTACCTTTGGCCACATAATCCAATCAGTATGTCACGACTTTGATCCCAACAAACCGCATGTTTTATTGCTGTCTCATCCTCTGCTATTATTGTTGGCATTGTTCCATCTTCAAGTTGCAAGGCACTCATCTTGGCTTTGTATGTATCTGCAGCAAAAGCACATTAGAAATTGCTCATTGTGCAAGGTTCAGAAAACTATCCTCATTGATGCCAACACGGTAATGAAACTTTGTTCTCAATCCCCGGGCTATACTTGATACACTTGGTCCTTTGACATTCATGCTGATGAAGTTATGTACACGGCTTCCACCCCAATTTTTAGAACTTGGAAAATCTGCTTTGTTGTTTTGTGGTATCGAATGCCTTGCTTCTTGCGTGTCAAATGCTGGACAATATCTAGCAACAAGTGCCAAACAGTTTCGTTGCCTTCAAATTTCCCTGATGCATGAGCAATGATGATATCTTTGCAGAACTTGCCGACGTCCTTGCGAACAAGAGACTCTCGCAAATTGTCATGCAGTGATCTACATCTCGCAGAGAGAGCCACATTTCTCAAACGTAGCCAAATATTGTCTTGTCGCAAGATACTGTTATCTCTTGAAACTTTTTGGCTCTTGTCTAGACGTTCATTGCTCGTCATGTAATCATTCCGCATGTTACGTAAGTTGCCTCTTTCACCTCTTTGTAGTGTAGCTTTCGACAGTCTTCTCGCTCTGTCATGAAAATCAGAGAGCAGAGGTATATGTGCACACTTTGAACATTGAGTTCCTAAAAACAACAGCCTCCCAGCTCGGCTACTACATTCATTATGCCTAAAAGTTCCATGAACCTCTACTTCCTGGCATGTATCGAGTACAAGTTTGCCTATATAATTTGGTTCACTAAACCACCTGTTTCCTGGATGACTATCCTACAGCATTCCCCTCAAGTCCACCTCTACTACTCCATACTTGTGTCTCATCTGCCAAAAGCCGTGATAAATAGTTCTACCACTCACTACATAATGAAACCACCGTCACTCCAAATGAAAGAAAGTCTGCATTCACTTACTTGATGAATTGCCCTCTCCAACCTCTCCAGACCTATTTCCCGGCCTATTCCTTGCATCTGAAACTACAAAGTTTTACTCCTAATTATTAATTTGTTACAAAAGAAAATTATAAAGTGGTGTTTACATGTGCAGAAGAATCCATGCAAGTTAAATTGTTTGTCTTTGTTAGATGCTAGCTTCATCTTCTTTGGAGGCTACCTAATAACAACTTCAATTGGATGAAAATATACATTAGGATATACTTGAAAAAATAATAGAGAATATGGTAGAACAATTCAGAAAGTTAAGGCTAATTTAAAGAATCGACGATGACAATATCAAATGACTAGTTTAGATGAAGTATTTTAAGAAAAAAAATTGTTTAATAAACATTTATAATACATAACAAAAATCATAAATACATACACATCAATTTAAAAAACATGAGAAAAAGTCCTAAAATGAGAATATATCCTATAATGATTATCACATTTGTAATAATTCTTAAGAAGAATGGAAAATTGAGAATGTATTAATGTAGTAGGTCAATAGATGTATTCTTTTATAAATGATTTTTCAAGTTATAATTAGGTTATGGTAGCTCTAGAGGATTATTATAAATACCTTTCATGAATATCTTTGAATTTTATGAAAGTATTTATGGACGACTTTAGTGTCTATAACATAAAATATTTCAAAAAATGTAAATAAAATTAAAAGTTTTAAATTTAAAAAATTGTATTTTCTTCATTAAATCGAGAGTCCTTTTAGGATATGTGGTGTGTAAAGAAGTGTTAAACAAAAAAGCCTACTACTTTTTATTTATCAAATACCTTGACATAATAATTAAGAAAGACTAAATATTTTTTTCTATAATGATTAATTTTTAAAAGTTAAATGCAAGAATGGATTTTGATTATTAACTTATTAAACATATTTATTGGAAGTACATATAAATCATACATCATTTCTTTATATTCGACTTTGATAAAATCTTTTTTTTCTTTATATTTCACTCTTCATAAGATTTGTCATTCATTATATAAATTATTTCTTTAAACATAATACCTTTGCTCTTTAATGCATCATTCCATCTCTAATAATATATATCCTTTATATTTACATCATTCCTTCTCTAATAATATATATTATTCATATTTACATCATTCTTGCTCTAATGTATATCATTTATATTCTTGTAAAGAACACCATTCCTTTTATTATATGATATATCATTTCTCAAGTAATTACTATCATCCCTATTATTCAACATTATTGTAGTGTATTAAAATTATTATTAAACTTTGAATATTTTATTTTAATTTAAATGGATGATAAGAATATTTAAAAGTTAAATATTTAGTATTGGGATAAAGAAATATAAACACAAACATATAAAAGTATTAAACACACATTTATGCAGGATACATGTATGTGGATGATATATTATTAACTGTGTTAAACTGAAATTAAGTTATACTTCGTTGATTAGAGATTTACTAACTATACATCTTAAATAACTATATTTATTTAATAAGTATTTATACTTCATTTAAATTTTAATATTAAATGCATGTATCCACAATCTTTATATTTTATTATTTATACGGAGGTAAAATGAATCTTATCCTCCACCGTTCGATGAATATGTGTTACATATTTAATAATATAGAGCTTGTTTAATATATATGTAAAATACTGTCATTACAAATTATAATAAATTAATTATATATTTCTAGGACTTTGAAATTTTAAATAAATCTATACATATTAAACATAATTATAAGTATGCATGCATATATCCATTATTCATTTCTCATATATAATACTTTAATATATTACTAATTTAAATAACACATTTTAAGTTTATGTGAAACATCCAAGCTTGTTATATAATAAGCATAAACATGTATGCTTCCACCCCTCTCTCTCACACACACACACATAATACATATATACACGAGTGTCTCATACACACAACACGTATAGATAATACACATACAGATTCATACACAGTGAAACTATATACTTACTGATATTCTTCATAATTGATACTCAGTTTTTAGGACATACAAACATGATTGTAGGTGTTGTATATTACATGGTAATCTCCAGATAACAGAATACACAGGCGTGAACACACACATGTATATATGTTATAATACAAACTAAAAGATTATATAGTAAATTATTGTCACTAATCTTGCATATAGATACGATATTATTTCGTAAATTGACCACTCAAACCTTCCTCATCGAAAATTGGCTTGAATGGAAAATGGCCCCATCCTTTCTCGCAGCTTCTGTACACTAATTACTACTACTTACTTCTTTATGTGGGTAGTAAGGGCTCTCTGTCGTCAAGTATGCCAACTTTTAATGGTGCCTGTGTAAAGCCATGCATTAGCAGAGATGTTTACATACACACGCCACGCCATATACCTCCTCAGTGGCTCCGGCCGTCACGTCTATAAAAACCTCATCCTTCGTCCTGGAAAAACGGTGTATAAGTTGTGTGTGTGTGTGTGAGAGAGAGAGAGAGGGAGAGAGAGGGAGAGAGAGAGAGAGAGGGAGATGTGTATATCTCCAAATGCATCGACAGGCACATATGTGATACATGAACTTATCCAAGAAACAGACCATGGGTGTATTTGTGTATCCTGCTTCACACACACAGAGATGATTAATAGTTCTAAGGAAGTACCTCGTATAGTTATTGTGCTTGTCTACGAATGTTTCCATTTGTATTTCATCTTTCTCGTCCTTGTTTTTGCTTAACGAAGAAAAGAACTGCAAAAGCAATATTATGTTACAAACACGTAAAGATACGCATATGCATTTGAGAACGATGAAATATATTATGTACTATATTATTGCTTACCTGGTGCATGGAGATGATCACTATGGAAACTCCCAAAAGAAAATTAATAGTTAACTTATGCCCAAACAATGCTGCAGATGCCAAAGCAGTGAAAATAGTCGCAACAGTTGACGAGTACTTCTTTAAGATGGCATCTGCATATTGTTACATTCATTAGACAGGTCCAGAACCGGACATGTGTGTATGCTCTGCGTGTGTGTGTATGTGTGCGCACGCGCTGCTGTCTGTTTATTATAATATATATATATATATATATAGACTCTGTAAGCTGTGTGTGTGTGATATGTGCATGCATCCGTCTATACTTACCGGCATACTTAAGGAAAAAGCAAGACAGTATTCCTTGGGCTGCATTGTTGACAATAAGCAGTAGTGTAGCACGCGAGTGACCTTGCAAAAGATCAAGTCCCTCACCTGCTTGCAAAAAGATTCAATAAAGTAAAGCAAATGTTTCAGAAAACAATGTATTCTAATAAGTACCTTTAAAATTTGCAATGACAAGAATTGCAATAAAGTTAAACAAGGCTCCGTATCCATACAGAAACAAGTTCTGTACCACAACTTGTATAATTCAGCCATTATATAACGACATTATGTTTATGCGCAGATTATTAAATGTATAAAATATACGATATGCTTAGTTATCAGGTCGTTATCAGACCTGAAGGTGTACGCTTGTCTCGAATTGACTTTTCAAAGCGTATTCATTAAACACGGATGCCATAGACGGTACAGTTACCTGTGACGTTACATTTAATTGTGTCAATAACTAAAAACAAACGAAGGTATCTCAATAGTTAGCGATTAATTAAGCAAGTTAGGCAAGAAAGAAACTTACGAAGATCAGCGTGTAGATGTAAGCAATTGTTTGTATCGGTACGATAGTTGCACCAGTGGGAGTCGTATGTAATTGGTTCACACTAATCCCGATTAGCAGCAAAGCAAGAGCCTCCCACTAAACAATTGAAATTACCAGAAACAAAACTGGTTAATCCTTGTTTATAAGTCACACTCATATGTTGTGTGCATATGCATTAAAAACTCGATAGTATTAAAGCTTTCACGGGAGATATTACCTGTAGAACTGTGAAGCGGCGTCTCATAACTAGTTTAAGAAGTAAAGCAATCATCAAGACCTGAAAAAGTAACATAAACAAAATATACATATATACAGTGTGTTTAAATGTGTGTGTCTACACACCAACCTTGAGATTGCTGAGCATCTTTACGGTTGCAGGATTAAAATAAAGCTAAAAGGCAAGGGAAAACAACGTAAGTAGTTGTAAGAAAAAAGTATATATTACAGGAAGTAATCAAAGTAACTAACCTGCATTGCAAACTTAAGGTAGTTATTAACTGCATATAAAGCAGCCGGAAGCGCGAGTAAACGATTTGCACGAGCTGCCTGGAAAATTATATATTATCTTTTTAGTTGGTGCAAATTTCATATAAATTCTAGCATATAGCATTTAAAATCAACTTGAAATATATAACTATACCTGCAAGACGACGCGAGGACTTAAAAGTGACCTTTCTCCAGCTCTTTGCTTTCGTGCCTTTTCAAAACAAAGAAAATAAAACCATGTAAACACACAGACACAGATTTTACATATGCATTTATTGCATTGGCTGTGTATATGTATGAATACGTTAAACAGTATCGATGTGTCAACATTCACTTACCTGGAAAACTAGCATGCAAAGTGCAAAAACGACCTTTGTCATCTCGGTGAGAAAATTTACGCTAACGGGGCTGAACAAGAACTTCCCATCTACTTTGGACATGTACACTAATATCGGCTGCATGATAAAAGATTAAATAAATAAGTATTTTGCGCATAACAGTAATACTGTATAACATGTGCATAATCTCTTTTACATAAGATATGTTTATTAACAATATAACATTAAATATAGTAAGCAAGCATGGTGTGCGTCCACATATATAACTGTACACACACACCACACATGTGTGTGTGTGTTAAAGTACTGCATAATATAAGTTGACTATAAACTTACCTGAAGAGCGACGAGTAAGCAATCGAAGGTAACAAGGACAATGCCGAGGCCTCTGAATTTCGATGCCTGATTAGAATGGTGCCGATCATATGCCTTAGAGATTGAACGACTCGCTGGCGAAGAACTTCCAACCTTAGCTCCACAACGATGACATTCAAGCAATCCATTCTTCATCATTTCCATTTTAACAGTCGATCTAATGCTACGACTCTAGCTCCATTCCAAGATTTTGGGGATTATTCTGTAGCGCAATTCCTAAACCTGATGAAGATCTTACCGGATCGTTCCTGACGAAGATGTTATAGAAAACCGCGCGCTTGACGCTCCAAGAAATCTGCGGCGTGCTTCGGAGATTAGTCAGAAAGTACAGATCTGAACTCAACTAGATCTATAGATCTAATCGCTAAACATAAACCCTAAAAATTTAGGTTTATACTAAACTAATTCTACCTTTTCATTATACTAAAATAAATTTACCATTGTTCCGTTGTTCAAAGAGTAACTATATAATATTAAAATTTTATTTTTAACTAAACTAAAGAAAGCATATATATATTTATATATATTTTGTGTTATGTAATACATTATTTATAAAATTTTAACTCGATTAAACGAAGAAAATAAAGGCATCACAAAAAGGACACCTTATTACAACTTCCTGTGTGCAGGTTTTAAACACCCATGAAAAGCATCAGAAGGATGAAGATAATTAACAAATTCTTGGAAGTCTTCTTTCCGTATAACATGAGCTTAGTAAAATGATGGTTATACCCTTCTGTGTAATGTGCACCATCCCACATCATAAAGCTATTTGGAGATTTACATACAAATCCACCATTACCACAGTCGCATAAAACACCACCAGTACCACAGTTATAAGAACTTGTTTTATTCCCACAACAAGCATTCAACATGTTTTTCTTATCAAATTTATATTTAGCTGGATTCTTATATAATTCCATAGCAACACTATATTGATCTCCATACACAAGTCTTGCTTTTGCTGTAGTCTTTAATGTTTTAACAAGTTGTTGAAGCTGAGTATTATAGAGTCGTGTAACTTCATTGTATCCAATGTTACACCCAAGCTCATCGTAATCCATTAACTGAAGCTGCTCTGCATGCTGTAAATAAAGTGTTGAACATCCTTGCGGTGGGAGATTTAAATAAAATAAATAGTTTGAACGCCCGCGGAGTCAAGCTTCTTAGCCGCATCACCAATAACAGATATAACTTCAGGTATAAGTGTCTTTGTAATATACTCACGAGACATATTTGCAACTGTTGCATAATTGATATCGTTTCCACCTGATAGTATAATTGCTAAATTATTTTGTAAATCTTTCTTACTTGGTAAGTGGGAACTGCCTCTGTGAGTAAGCATCTTTGTAAAATTATGAAACTGCTGCACTTGAACATCCAAGTAAAATCCAGATGCTATAGGAAATGCGTTAATAGGATCCTGAGTAGCAGTAGCTCCAACAAACGCGAAATTAACACCTTTTTATAATCTAAGTTTGTACCATTGACCAGCTTTAGATATGGATTGAGGAATCTTGTTTCACCCAGAAAATCCTTCACGAAGAAGTCAAGCCAAACTCTACCGTTACTGAACCGTCCAGCTGGCTTCTTAAAATAAGTTTCTCCATAAGGCAAGCGAAGCATATGAGTTAATAAATCGAAATTACCAGTGTCAGATAAAGAATCTCCAAATACTGTAATATAACTTGGACAAGTTGCTACAGCGAGTGTGATCGTAGAAATGAATAAGAAAATCAAACATAGCACCTGTGAATTCTTCATGATTAAAGAAACTTAAGGAAAACACTAAAATAAGATTTATTTTTATATGCTACAAATAAGGAATAAATTCCGAAAATAGAACAACCTTATTTAAACAAACAAAAATACTTAACAATTTTAGAACTCTCTTAATGAATAAGGTTTATTTAAAATGCTATAGATAAGGATTGACTCCAAAAATAAAACAAACCTTATTTGTAGATAAACAATATTTATCAAATTTAAAACTTTAATTTAATGAATAAGGTTTATTTGAGATTTATTTAAAATGTTAGCAAAAACAACTTTATTTAATAGAGAAGGAATATTCATCAAATTTATATGTAAAAAAGTCTTTTAAATATTAAAGTAAATTTAATATAACACATATAGTATTCATTAATGTTACTAAGTTTTAAAAAATCAATTAACATATGGCGCAACGCAAAACCCTCCGCATCATTTTACATATATGTATGTTATTCGTTAATTATATAAACGAGATAACTAAACTATAAATTTTATTATCAAATGTAAGCATTGTATAAATACTTATTATTAACATGTGATATCTTTAATATTTCTAGCTAGCATTTAAATACATGTGTGTGTGTTTGCGACGATGAAAAAGAGTGTGCACATACTTATCAAATAATAATATACAATATAAATATTTTTTATATTGTATTATATATATCAGCCATCAATACATAGGCAGCTGCATCGTCTCCGTTACAGGCTACTAACCCATCAAAAGCCACTTTACCTACCTCCACATTCTTCCATTTGCTACACGCCCCTAACAAGCACTTCCATGTAACGGCATTGGCATGAAAAGACATACTTCGAATAATTGTTAATGCTTCGTCTATTTGGTTGCCTCGTCCCAGCATGTCGATCAAGCAGTTATAGTGTTCTAGACTAGGAACAATACTATATTTACACATGGATTTGAAATATTGTTTGCCTTCTTCTACCTTACCTACATGACTACAAGCCGTAAGAATACAAGTGAACGTAACATCGTCAATCTTCACGTCGGTTTCCTCCATCTTTCTTGCTAATGTAAACACTCGGTGAGAGTCTCCTAGTGAGGAGTATCCTGCTATAAGAGAAGTCCATGCCACGACATCCGGAGACTGCATGGTGTCGAAGAGCTCCTCAGCTCTTAACATACTACCGCACTTCCCGTAGAAATCCACCAAGGCATTCCCCACTGCTCGATCTTCTTCGATCAAACCAAGGCTACATACTCTCGCGTGAATCCATTTCCCATCCGGGACCGCTGTTAGACTCCCACATGCCTTAAGAGCAGCCGCAAATGTAAACGAGTCCGGCTCGCAGTCCATGTTATTGAAAAGCTCCATTGCTTGGTAGCTTTCCCCATTCTCCAGGTAGCCCACAATGAGGCAAGTCCAGGTGACTACATTCTTGTCTACCATTCTCTCAAAGAGATCTCTAGCAGGTTGCATACTCCTGTACTTACTGTACATGTCCACCAGCGTACTCGTGACAACTACGTTCGAGTCGTACCCATTGTCTTTCACTTGTTTATGAATCGCCATTCCTTTCTCCAGGTAAGCTGAATCTGCAGTAGCCAAGCCTATACATGCCTTGAGTGCAGCGATATATGTAAAAGAGTCCGGTTCGCAATCCATGCTAACAAACATCTCCAGAGCTACCGAGCTCTCCCCATTCTCCAGGTATCCCACAATAAGAGAGTTCCACGTAACCACATTCCGATGGTTCATCCTATCAAAAAAACTTCTCTCGCTAGCTGCATTCTCCCGCACTTAGTATACATATATACCAGTGTGTTCCCGACGATTATGTTAGAGTCGAAACCTCGGCTCTTGACTTCCTTGTGTATGTCTATCCCTCTCTCCAAACAGAGCTGCCTCTCTGATGCTTTCTCACTCGCTAATCCCCCGCATGCCTTGAGAGCAGCAACATATGCAAAAGAGTCCGGTTCGCAGTCCATGCTTACGAACAAGTTCATCGCCTCCGAACTCTCTCCGTTCTCTGCATATCCTAGAATAAGATTCGTCCACGAAACGACGTCCTTACGTACCATCTGTTCGAAGACATCCCGAGCATGGTGCATGCTCCCGCACTTACTGTACATGTCCACCAGTGTGTTTGCCAGAATCATGTCCGACACAAACCGTTCTCTTTAGCTTGTCTATGGAGGCTCACTCCCTTGTCCAGGTAAACATGCTTCTGTGACTCGTGTTTACTAGCTAAAGCTCCACAAGCCTTCACTGCAGCGGTATATGTAGAAGAAGCTGGTTGACAGTACTTAGTATCAAACAAATCCAGAGCCACAGAGCAGTCCTCGTTCTCCACGTATCCCAGTATGAGAGAGTTCCAAGTAACCACGTTCCAATGAAGCATTCTATCAAAGACCTCTCTAGCAAGCTGCATGCTCCCACACTTACCATACATGTCCACCAGAGTGCTTGCCACGATTATGTCCGAATCAAATCCTCGCTCTTTCACTTGTTTGTGGACAGAAATCCCCTTCTCGAGGCAGACTTGAGCAAGGCCTCCACACGCCTTGAGTGCAACTACGTACGTAAACGAGTCCGGCTCACAGTCCATGCTTGCGAGCATGTCAAGAGCAAATGAGTTTTCCCCATTCTCCACGTATCCACGAACTAGACAGTTCCATATAGCAGTGTCTCGGTGAGTCATCCGGTCGAAGACCTTCCTGGCACACTGCATGCTTCCGCACTTGGTATACATTGTGATCAAGGCGCAAGCTACGAACTTGTCTATGTGAAACCCCACTGCAACAGCATCGCTATGTAGTTTTTTCCCGCCTTCCAAGTCCCTCGCCTTGCTGCATTGTTTAAGTGCATTAACAAACTCCGGAACAGTCTTCGGTGAGGGGAGCTCCAACGAAGCAAGCTTTCCTTGCACGCATTGTGTAGTCTGATACTGCAATCTACGGCATTGCAGTAAGCTTGTGCCCATTAAACTAGGTATTATATACTGTAAAAAGCTTTCTAATTTATAGAACAACAACTTGTGTACTCTCTCTCCCTCTCTCTCTCTCATCCCATATACACAACTCTTCAGTGGCGTGTGCAGTGGACCTTTGTTTTGAAGCGTGGTACGCTGCACATAGCGGGCATCAGCGTTATCATGAAATAATACTTACGCAGATCGTCTTCCCGAAACAAGACTGCACTAAACTCCTTCCATCCCACCATACTGGACACCGTGCATGCGCATACATCCTCGTCGGTCATAGCTCTCAGTGCACTGCAACACTCAGGGGTCGGAAATGGCGGGTTGTAGTCTAGACAAAACATAAGCTACATGTTAACTCTCTCTCTCTCTCTCTCACACACACACACACAGTAAGTATACGTGAATACCCAAATGAATAAATTGACTTATCTTGATGTATCTTGATAAACACACACTAAACCGCATGTGCACCTTGTTTTGTTTATTATGTAGTATGTTAGAGAGAGAGAGAGAGAGCTGGTCATTAATAAAACAGCACACACACACACACACAAGTTTATTTTGAATACTTGCAAATAAATAAACTTATTATATATTTAATAGTGAAGTACCAAGGCCTTGTATGCACGGATCGAATAACATCTTCACTTGATCACATAAACTCGGTGTACTTAAGCAGCAAGGTACCACAGCTAACACCAGCAGCACAATACATTTCATAGCCATCTCTCACCATGAACACATCAATATAGACATATATATACGTATATACGTGTGTGTGTGAGAGAGAGAGAAATACCATGAGAAACCTGCACATAGTTCACGCCAATGTGAAATGCCTAACTACCATTACCACCTACTCATATATACGTATAGTATATAGATCCAATGGTACCTTATAATAGAGAATATGTAAAAGATTAAATAGCAAGCATTACCTACTTATCAACAAACAGTATCAGGAATCTAAGAATGTGTATATAAATGCACACAGATACACATATATGCAAGTGTAGAGAATGCAGAAGAAGAAGCTTGTGCTCGCATTTGCCTGTGTGGTGCTCATGTCGGGAACTGCATATTCCCAGATGGGACATTGGGGCGGGAAGGGGATTCCGGAGGCCGACAAGTGCATCCAGCTGCGTGAGAAGCTGTTCCCGTGCGGTCCGTCGCTGTACGGACTCTTCCCTGTACCGCCGACCGAGAAATGCTGCGTCGTACTGTGGGATCTCAAGCTGGAGGAGGTGTGTACGTGTGCAGTCGGGCCTGTCGGATGGAAGGAGCTTCTGGTGCGCGTGATGGGAAGTCAGGTGGGGACGATCAATGTGCCGGCTGCGTTGAGAGTTCCGTTTGAGTGTAAGGTTGCTAAGTTCCGTCCTGGCTTCTTTTGCTCCTCTCATACACCGTAAACCTCTCTGTTTGACATGCTTTGAATGACATATGTTGTTGGTTTTCACCTTCTTCTACATACACACACGCACGCACGCCCACACACAGGTATATAACTGCTTGATATAGGAACTTTAATAATATAATCTTATATGCGTTGAATGACAAATGTTCACCCACACACGCACACATACACACAGGCATATAACATGAACTTTAATCTTATATGGTGAATAAAACTCAAATTTAGATATATTTAAACCTGTGTCTCACAGTACACACACACACAAAGATGTGTAACGGCTATATATATATATGTGAATATTCGATATTAAAATATACCATGTAAAGCAGCTTTGAAACATTATTTAAATAAATTTAGGATATAGTTTCACATCATTATTCAGTTTTGAATTATTTGAAATAAGCTTAAGACCAATTTAATTACTGCATTTTGTTATGATATATTACCCTTCATCGCAAATAAAATTACTAAACAAAACATTATATTTAAGGTAAATGGATTTGAATGTCTTAATTTGATGGTTAATATTTTATTTGAACCTTCAACTTTATTTGATAAATAGTGAAAATTATTAATATATCTTTTATTAAGGTTAAAGGAGTTAAAAACTAAGGGAAGATATAATTTGATAAATGGTTTATATTTGATTCAGTACACAATATGCATATCGTTTTTAATTACGCAGTGTGTCAAATATGAATAAATTAAAATATGTTTCATCATTTAAATATACAATCTTAGTATACATGCTTGTGTCTTGCATATATGTATATACAATTATAATTTATGGACATATATATTTATCAATGGAAGTACTTGGAGTTTTATTATGCATGTTTTAAATTTGCTATATTTGTAAAAATTTATATGATAGTTTATTATGTTTATATGTCTGTTTGTTGTAACATCCCATTAAACCATCTGAAATCTTCATTATAAATTACTTTATCCATGGTTATTTTAAATTTTCAATAGTTATTATAATTTATTTAGCAACCATTTTAAATTTCATTTTCAGTATCCTAATTTTATCATATTTATCATATGGTTAATTTAAACTTAATATATTGGTTATCTTAAACTTGCAAGGTTAAAAGGTTTAGTTTAAGAATAAATTTATTAGGTTAAGAATAACATTTGAGTTAAGAATTATGTTAATAATAATAATTAAGTTAAAATTTAACTTATAAATAAACTCATTAAATTAAAGATAATAATTAAGTTAATGGTACAACTTTCATTCTATTAAGGATAATTATGTTAAGGATCAAATTTAGGGATAAATTCATTAAAATTCAACATGTTAAAGATAACAATTGAGTAAATAATAAATTATTATTAATTAATCATGAACACACCATTGACAACCATCTTAAATCTTAAACATATATCATTAATTATCATACTAAATTCTATTTGACAACCACCTTAAATCTTTAACCCCCATTTTATTGTTATCTTAAATTCCATAAGAATAATAATTTTGCAACAATAACTTAAAAGAGAGTTAAGTTATACATACATATAATTTAACAATTAAAAGAAAAGTTATCATATAACATAATAATTTAACATAATAATAAATTAAAAAGTGTCAGAGTTTTAACTTGAAGGGTTAACATATGGTAACACATCACTACCAAGTGGCCTTCTGGTGTCAATTCTTATGTGAGTAACATCAAATCTTCCAATAACCCCTAAATCCTGACTCAAATGCCTAAATATGCATAAGACTTAAGTCCTTTAAGATCCTACCCAAAAGACCTAGACAGGTTCATGCCCAACCCATTAAGAAGACATACCTCTTAAGGATTCACCCTCGTAAGGGAGTACAACCTTTTAGGGTGAAATGGGGTGCCTTGAACCATGATTAACCCCTAAGGGTTTGAGTGATCAAGTTATAATTAGTACCATTGATCTCGCCGCCATTTACATCCCCGACAGATGATGACCTCAAAACCCAACTACTGCTAGATCATTGTTAGGGCATGAAAAGCACCTAGCAATTGGCATGAATGGGTCTCAAGTGCTTTTGGATTGTTTCAAGACTGATCATGATGCTTTTTTTGCCAGTGGGGCATTGGGGCATTTGCGGTCAACGAGGCCTCATGCCTCTTATAATAATCCTTCAGTCGATGGCGCCAAGAGCCTCACTCCAACCCCCAATTGGAAAGAAGCGGTGAAGCGGCCGCCCCAATGTGCTTCTTGCGGAAATCCTCAAGGCTGCCCCAGTGTGCTTCTTGCTTCGGAAACTCCTCAAGGCCGCCCCAGTGTGCTTCTTGCTTCGAAAACTCCTCAAGGCCCCCCAGTGTGCTTTTTGCTTCGAAACTTCCCAAGGCTAGGTTTGGATAACCATAAGTACACAACCCACAATGCCTCACTAAAGGGTGTTTACCCTTGAATTCCAAGGGGAACACCCTCTAACCAAGTGTGCCATTAGCACACCTAGTTATGAGACATAACCTCCCTTGAGTCGATGCCCAATGCTTAACCCTTGATGTGAACACAAGTATGCTTGTTTACTAGAGTATACAACCCTTAGTGTCAACCCCATGAGACACCCTAAAAGGTGTGCCTTCAACATCGTACTAAGTGCCATCTAGCCGAGTGTCATATCTTTATGTGACACTGCTTCCCAAAAGTGAACTATCATGCTATAACCCTTTAAATTTAAAAGTTGCACTAGGTGTCACGAATATGGTTCTCCAATGCCCCTTAAGAACTCAATAAGGAAACCTTATCAACCAAGATCCCATGACCACATTTGGGCTGACATATGCTTAATGTGGAGGAGGAGGTTGGAGATAAACCTAAACCTTTTACTTTTAAAATATACATTTTAACAAGACCTTTTAATCATGGATTCACCAATATTAAGGGTAGGCTACCTTGAAAGTGGGACATATACCTACTATTTAGAAGTTAATAGAGAGTTGTGTATAATTAAGGAATTATACACAAGTTATAGCTTGCACTACCAAAAGAGTAACAAACTCAATCATGAACCCAATAATTCATACTTCTACATACTTTACTTACCTTATTTATGTGATGGAGACCCTCTTCTCCCTATTTTCCCATTTACATAAGTGGGCTAACACGGAATCTCATTCCTAAAAAGGAGTATACTTGGTGAGTTAACTTAATGTAAATCCTAACTTAAGGGGTCTAGGACAACCCTAAGGGTGTTTTTACCCATATTTGACATGTCAAATTCACTAACCAGTCAAAAACTTAATTAGGACATGGAAAACTAAAGTAAGAGTGGAAGTGCTAGCTTGCTCAAAGTTTCTTATAAATACTTAATGATACCTAAACTAGATATTCAAGTGCACTAAGCAAGCATGCTTATCAATATAGTTCAATAGGTAATAACAATCAACATCCAAAGTAAAGAGAAGTCGTAATAAAACTATGATAGAAAGTCCGTGTGTTATCACACACACAATAATTTAAAAATGAAAGAAAGAATTAAATTAACAATTACACATAACTTAAAAAAAAATTTGTATTACTCTTTAAATTCACCAGAGTAAGAATAACAATATGGTTAGACATAAATTTAAAATAAAAAAAATAAACTCATTATGTTCAAAATAACAACTCAAGCCCAAACATAAATAAGCTCGATTAAGGGTTATAAGTAATTACAACCACTAAATTGATAATAATTGAGTGAAGGGTTTAAATTAAAAATAAATTCATTAAATTAAAAATAATAATTGAATTAAGGACAAAAAATAACATGGGTAAACTTAAGAGTTTAACAAGTTAAAAGATAAACTCATCAACTTAAAACTGAATTAAAAACGGAATTAAAGAGAATAAACTTACCAGAATAAATATAACAATTGATTTAAGAATTTATTAATTTTAATTAAAAATTATTATTAAATAATTAAGTGTACTAATTTTAATTAAAAAATAATAATCATATAAAACCAGAATATATTAATAGTGATTTATAGATATACGCTAATTCGCAAGTGTTGACTAGGGTGTGTAGTATATTAGTCGCGTTTAAATCAATATAATTAGAGCAAAGCGTATACGCCAGTAGGATATTCGTGGGGACGCGGATTAGGGCTAGGGATTACGTGGGAAACGAGCAGAGTTCACTGCAAGTGCGGCCAAGGCGATCACTGTGGTAAGTCCCTGGATCCGTGCCGTTGCAGTAGATCCGTGTTTGTTTTCATGTCGCATGGCGATTTCCACAGAAATGCGATCGAAAAGCATTGAATCGATCGAATACTCTGCATAGATCGAGCATAGAAATCATTGAATCGTTCGAGAAATTTGAGCATTGAAGTTATCTCTGCATTGAAATGTGTCTTTCCGCTGAAAATCCGTGTTCCAGGTCCCAAAAATCTCACTGAATTAATCGTGAGAGCGTCATAGAGTAAGCACTGAGGGTGTTTCTGTGTCCAAAATCGCGCTTTAGAACTGGAGCAGGAAACAGGGGATGCTACTGTAGAGATGGGTCAAGAGGTGCGTATACCTTTAGATTATATATGTATCTAGGATTAGGGTAGGGTAGGGCAGCAATGAAAAGATTGAAGATGACGGTTAGTATATATGTGTTTTTGGGATCGTTTCATTGTGTGTGTATACATATCTATTATCTATCTATCTATCTATCTATATATATATATTGATTGTATATCTGATTTTTATTCTTAAGCAGGTGAACGATATAAGGGAAAATTGGACAGATGGTCCTTCATCGAGTGATAGTTTGGCCATCGTTCCCGTCGAAGATGCGAGCTCGAGCATTGATATGTCAGTGGGTCTCAGGGGTGGGCATTCGTACGACGACACTCTGAAGATTTCATTCATCGATGGCCACGATGAGGCTGAAAATCTTGTTGCTGGCCGTTCAAGTTCCAAGAGGGGGCTTACCGGGTTGCAGAACCTCGGGAATACGTGCTTCATGAACAGTGCTCTTCAATGTCTTGCTCTACACCTGAGCTTGTGGAGTACTTCCTTCTGGACTACAGTAAGGAGATCAATCAGTCCAATCCACTTGGAATGAAGGTATGAGTGTGCTGGTATATGCAGTAAGCATGCAACATATATGTTCATATGTATCTCTATCTTCCCTGTTGTAGTTTGCATGTATTTGTAATATTCCAGACATGCAAAAGGAGGTTTTTATGGGGTGATAGATTGCAGTCTGTTGCACTATCTGCACTCCACGTGTTTACTTACTGGACGCCGAACTTGCGGATTAGAAGTCAGGTATTTTACATGAGTAGAGCATGACTGCATTATGTCTCAATTTCTGTTAATGAGTTGATTAATAACAAACGTTTGTTCATCAGGGGGAACTCGCAGAGGCATTCGGGGAGCTTATACGGAATTTGTGGTCAGGGAAAGATGTTGTTGCGCCACGTTCTTTTAAGGGGATACTTTCTCGGTTTGCACCTCAGTTTAGCGGCTACAATCAGCACGATTCACAAGTAAGTTCTCAGATTATTATTGTTCTTATGTGTACATTATAATATACTCTTATATAATGTAACATTCTATTGTTTGTAGGAGCTCTTAGCGTTTTTACTGGATGGGTTGCATGAAGACCTGAATCGTGTCAAGTCCAAACCATATCTCGAAGTAAAAGATGCCGATGCTCGACCTGATGAAGAAGTTGCAGAAGAGTACTGGGCCAATCACAAAGCTCGAAACGACTCGATAATTGTGGACCTTTTCCAGGTATGTGTGCTCGCGTTTGCGTTCGTGTGCATGTGATTACGGTTTCTTTTTTCCTTTCAGGGGCAATATAAATCGACGTTGGTGTGCCCATCTTGTAACAAAGTATCCGTGACATTCGACCCTTTCATGTATTTGTCTTTGCCTTTACCGGAGATGCAAATGATGAACATAACAGTCACGGTGTTTAGCGGAGATGGTAGTGCACGTCCCGAACCTCATACGGTTAACATTCGCCGGCAAGGCAAAATGAAGGATGTATGTGATGCTTTAGCCTCGGCTTGCAAGTTGTTGAAAGACGAACGCTTGCTTCTTCTTGAGGTAAAAGCATTCATATGCACATGCATATATACCATTGTGTTAACACTATATATATAGTAAGCTATAAATTGTAATTAGAATTATAAACCAGGAAAGTTAAAAAGGTGTAAACTGTGCGTCAGGTATACCAGAATCGGATCTATCAAACATTTGATGAATCTGTTTTAATTTCGTCATTGAACCGGGTGATCGTTTAGCTGCATTCAGATTACCCACAGATTGCAAGTCCACTTTGGTTATTTACCATGGGCAGACGGAAAAGTAAGTGCTATATAGTGACTTTGCGCCTGGTCAATTATAACATAAAATGTAGAATAACTTTTACGTAGTGCTTTTATGTGCAGGTTGATGTATTCAAACAGATCAGTGAGTCTGTGTGGTTCTCCTTTTGTTGCTCCACTTCCAAATGAGGGGACTACAACGGGCAGGGAGCTTTATGAACTTGTTTTGAAGACAATTAGTCCCTTGAAGCAAGACAAGGACTTAGAAATGTCTGAGTCACAAGCAGAGTAAGAACAGAATTCATATTAGTAAATCTGTGTGTGTGTGAGATATCGTTCATAAATACTAATAATGAGTTCATAAATACTATGATTATTGTCACAGGGATGTCGAATGGCCATTTGATATGTACACGACTGATGATAAGGGAGCAACGGCGATTATGAAAATAGATCCAGGGGCACTTCTACCAGAAGGGGTTAACGAGGTTAAGTACGTGGTTTTGGACTGGTCAAAGAAAGGCTTAGAAGAATACAACATGCGGAGTTTGACTTTACCTCAGGCTCTTAATCCGAAGAATAAGCCAGAACCAGTCTCGTTATACGCTTGCTTAGAGGCCTTCATGAAGGAGGAGCCATTGGGACCTGAGGACATGTGGTAATCTCTCTCTCTCTCACACACACGCGCGCGCGTATATTACGTGGTGTTCACGGATGTATATGCAGGTTCTGTCCTAATTGCAAGGAACACAGACAAGCTAGTAAGAAGCTGGATTTGTGGAGATTACCAGAAATACTAGTGGTACACTTGAAGAGGTTCTCATATAGCAGATTTTGGAAGAATAAGCTGGAGACTCTGGTTGATTTCCCAGTTCACGACTTGGATTTGAACAAGTATGTTTCTGGCGGCTCGGACCATTACGAGCTTTATGCCGTAAGCAATCACTATGGTGGTATGGGTGGTGGCCATTACACTGCATATGCCAAGGTGTGTAATATATATATATATATATATATAGAGAGAGAGAGAGAGAGAGAGAGAGAGAGAGAGAGAGAGTTGGTTGTAACAGGTGTGAATGCTGCAGGTGTACAATGAGAACAATTGGTTTTATTTGATGATAGCCATGTAAGTCAGAAGTCGGAAACAGATGAAGTGAAGACATCAGCGGCATACGTGCTCTTCTACAGAAGAAAGAAAAGGATAAGTAATGGGGGACCTGCTGGTATTAGTGAAGGGGTTTCGTCCTTGGGAATGGTCTAAGGTACAGACTCCCCATTTTGTTATCTCTAGTGAGGCAATATTACACATAAATACGAAGATATACTTAATTATAGTTTATATGAAAAGCCTAATGTATATAATATGTAACGGGTTATGTATATCTGTTTAAACTGAATACATAAGTTTGTAATAAGTATGGCACGCACACACGCGCGTGTGCATACACGCACCGCACGGCTATTTTCCTCCCTCCTTGTTACATGCCTCGTGTAAATGTATATCTACATATATGTATATAATACAATGGTTAAAAACTTTTAAGATACTGTATACTTATCATTTTAAACCTTCATGAATATATATAATTTTAATAAAAGTTAAAATTTATAATTAAAGGTACCAGTATAATAATACATTTGTTTATAAAATCCAACATATATGTTTATTTATTGATTTTTTAATTTATAATGATTAAAATTTTAAACATTAATGCCAAAGTTGCAATTATTTGTGTTTCGACTTATATCTTAATATTTATGTAAACACTCTTTTGATCTTATATAGAATATGTACAGATATAAACTAATCATCTGCCACGCGTGAATTATGTGCTGTCCATTTATTCTTAACAACTTCCGCCACGTGGCCCACGGGCTGTGGATTTACAATACTAAATTTAAAAAGGAAATTCCCCAAATAACCTTTAATTTTTACATATTTTTACATAATTATGTTTTAAAATTTACATAATTAGCCTTAAAGGTTTACATATTTCCATATTGACCTTATGTTTAAAATGTACATAATTAGCCTTTAAGGTTTCATATTTCCATATTGACCCTATCCTTTTTAAAAAGGGCAAATTACTCTGAAGTTTATTATATTTGATATAATATACTCCTTATATTTACATATATACCCTGAAACTTCAATTTAAAATTTCATAAATTTTAAATTTCAAAATTAGAAAATATTTTTAAAAATTAAATAAAAATTTATTTAATTTGTATTTTATTATATTTAGAACATATTAAACATATATCTCACAATATAATATAATTAGTTTAAAAAATATTTCTTTTTTTAATATGACAATTTTTGACATTCAATACTTAATTATTTCATTTGTAATATATTTTTAATTACTATTGTTATTTTAAAAATTAAAATATATAATTAAAAATTTAAAAGGATATATAAATATATATATGTAAATTTACAACTTTTAAAAGGTATATATGTATGATAAACTTCAGAAGTATAAATGTAATTTTTCTTTTAAAAATTTGCATAAATGTTTTAAACCAAATTAATGAATTACATTTAATTTATTACTTTAAGTGAACAAAATTGAGTATCCCAAATTAAATGAAATATCATGTGGAAATATAAATAACATAAATAATGATTATATTATATTTGACTAAATGTGTGGTTGGTTATTTGGAATAATTAATAATTGACAATATTACAAAAAATACACATCGGAAATACCTACTTATATTCGAAAGTATTAATCTATGAAATATTAATTATAATAAACCAACACTTTTTAGAAAAATGATCTTGTTCTCAAAATTGGTTAAAATGCATTCCCAACAAATTGACTTAATGGACATTGTCATGCGGGTATATTCGTTCTGGTTTATACACATCAAGGTGCACGAAACCCTCCAAAAATCAGCACCATGCTATCCCCCTGCAAATCCACATGTGTCATCATATATACATATCTACTGTGTTGTCTACAACGTATATATGCTCTCTCTCTCTCTCTCTCTCTCTCTCTCTCTTATATACGCTGTTTGTATGTAGTCGACAGAAACGATCTATACATATGCTCATATTAACATAAACGATGTCCCTGTATGTATTATATATGTATCTAATATAATTGTATCTATTATCTAGCTAACATGATATGTAAAATATATCCGTATAAATACAAGCTACATAATATATGTACTAGTGTAAGTGTGTATAGAGGGACGCTTACCCCGTTGCAGGCCCTTGCAGGCCCGTACCTCAAAGACGTCGACTATTAACATTCCCGCAACATACTATCCATTTGGCGTCCTTTATTCTGTTACACACAAAGACGTAATAACTAGACATTCGTGTGTCTGTGTGTGTGAGAAAGAGAGTGGGGGGAGAGAGACAGAGACAGAGAGACCTAGATACTACGAAACTTGTATAAGCACGAGGACGTCTACACTATCAACTGCTACTTCTAATTAGAAGTTGAGATATATATTTAAAAGTTTAAAGATATATATATATATCAACTCACCTAAGTGTGGCACGACGCCCATGCCACACACTTGCTCGTGGCACGCAAGTTGGTACACGAACGACAAACAACACACTATACAAATGCACCTTGAACATCTGCTTCGCGAAAAGACTGGTCCCCCATGTGCAATGCCTGGTTCCCATTCGAGTAAAACATGGTGCTCCCTTCTACCGGCCTGCTGTTCATACTATTCCCTCTCTTGAACTTGGCTAAATTCTCGGCATACGCCCCCCAGCTATTCTCGACACTCGGTAGATTCCTAAAGCTCCTTGTACCTGGTGAGTACGGAGGCATGTAGCTATTGTCGTACTGTCCAGACAACCTGCCCAAATCCCCACCGTACGGGAAACTCCAGCGGCATCTTCCGATTTTGCTGCTATTAAATAACATAAGCTATATACTACTGTACCATCTTGTAGATGAAAATATGCATACAAAATCGTCACATACACACAAGATTTTTACGGTTGGATTCCGCAGAACCATCTCGACAAATACATTATGCATTATAAACATAAATTGTATATAACAAAAACAAATATTAGCTCACAAAAGTACAAGTTCATATACATTGGAGGTATGTGTGTGAGTGCGTGTATAAGTGCAACTTTACATTTAGTTATATAAATCTCTATACCTACACTGCCTTCGCTTGTATATGCCTTTCGTGCATACATAAACACATAACGAAAGCATATGCATAATGTTGTTACATAACATATACTTAGTACAGAACTGTAAATATATTGATTGTGATGCAAGCACATCTACAGAAACCTCAATCTCTGCGATATATCCACAAATATTAACAAATCTTCACAAGCAGTTAAAATATGCTCGTTTGCTATATGCATATTACGCACAAACCTGCTTTGCCAAGCTTCCAAATTCCAAGAAGCCATGCTGCTGTTGCTGTTGCTGCAAAAGCTCCAAACCGAGAATGCTCTCCGAGTCGTTTGGTGTAAAGAGCTGCCTGATGTCACCTTTGGTTGGCCACGCATTGTCCTAGAGAGCTCGTTCTGCAATGCACCCCCTCTACCAACCGCCATTATTGCCGGATCAAGCAAATCCACCTCATTCACTCGAGTCCCTATACATGCAGCCACAGTTATATCATATCATATGATGTATTAGAGAGAGGGGAGGGAGAGATTCACCAACTATACCAACATACAGATAATACCCTCCTGTGCTTTTAAAAGTGATGTATTCTACTCTAGACCATGTGTGATATAATATATACATACACATGCGCAATATAAACCATCAAAAATTTCTTTTCAAAAGCCAAACTCTTTTCGACCATCCAAATCAGCCACATGTATTTGTAACTACGTGTATGCATGTGTCGTTTACCTGGTGCAACTGGACTAGGAGGCACGGGCGAACTTCTAAGAGAGAATCCAGGAGGAGGAACTCCAGAGAATCCAGGAGGAGGAGCAAATGCCCGTGGCTTCATCGCAGAAGCATGCCCTGCCACAGACATAAAAGTTAACAATAACGACTTGTGAAACAAATACATCATAAATATAGCAACTAACATACAGAGAGAGAGAGAGAGAGAGATGCAATCTATACAAACAACAATGTATAAACATCTTAGTTTGCATACTTTAGACAAACATACTGGAAATTAACTCCGAAATGTCAATTACAAGCAAATGATGTGAAATATGGGTTTACATATCCCACAGATCCAAATGTCTTTCGCTCTCTAAAAACACTCACGCACATTGAACATGTAAAAAGATAACAAACGACGATTATACAAAGGTACAGAGCCTAACCAGGGTCGCTGGTGGAGGACCTAGCGAAGAAATCCCTCGAGGACGATTCGGACGAGAAACCATCTAATGATGAACCACTTGTGTCCTCACGAGCAAAGGAGAACCGAGACTGGTGCTTTCCATGACTCTTCCATGGGCTTTCCAAGAACTCCTCGGATACCTTATCAGATACTTTACCGGACTTCCTGGTAATACAAAGCTTCTTCAAGTCTTCTGGGCTGAGTGCACCGTCCACGCTAAAGTCCATTGTTAGAATGTCCGATATAATCATCTTCTCATCAGGAGCATTGACCAGCTTGGCATCTGTATTGCTCGAAGATGGATCCGAGTCCTCTCCGTTCAAGTCTATTCTGTCCAAAGCCGATAAAACGTCGTCCGAGCCATTCCTGTTCTGTCCACCGTTCCTGTCTGGACTTAATTGTCCGTCTGAGAGCTCCGAGTTGAGACTTATGCTCAAACCACCCACGTTAATCCGATCACTCGACGACTGTGGACTAGACTGACGAAGATCCATAGATGAGTTATACCTCCCGTGAGCCTCAGGACTCAAGCTCCCTTGACTTGAATCTGTTAGCATCTCTGCCTTCATATCTGTACCCTCTGAATACTCGTCACGTTCAGAAGCAGCTGATATTGTCCCAAACGAGCCATCCACTTCTTCAGCCTCCTTGCCAAGTGTTTCTACTTTCGCACCTCCTGATCCCCCATAGACTTTCTTCTTTGTCGGAACCTGTACCTTTGGCACTGTTTTACCTGAACTTCCTCGCATGCCCCTAATAAGCCATTTCAGTACCATCTCATATACACGAATCCACAGAAATGCAATAAGATGAAAGTCATACCACGCTGCAGCCGGAGGCAAATTGACCTTTGACGGTGTTGCAGGCTTTGGTACTGATATTTTGTTAGCAGGAGTCTGAGTGGGAGGCTGCAGAACAATAAACGACGTTATATCACCATAAATACATACAACATACATGTGTACATACATAAATCATACTGTACGGAAACAACATAGAAAACGTACCGGACGTGATGAAACACGGAGGACAGGACCTACCGGAAGTGAAGCAGAGGAGCTTGCTTCAAAAGGAGACGGCAGCACTCCAGCTGCCCGATGAGGCGGTCTTGTCAGTTCATGAAATTGATCTTTCCTGAAAATATGTACGTATTAGCAACAAGTTCATATCAAAAATCTAAATGGCATGTGGCAATTGCTGTGACCAAGCGATACTACTAATAATAATAACAACTGCCGCATACCTGCCGTACTTGGAGATCATTTCTTCTTTCGTATAGCTGTCCTCGTCAGGACCCTCCTCATGCAAGTATAGACAGTCGGGGTTGTTACAAGACTGCAAAAGAATATAGGTAAACCTTAGCTACACCAACAATTATATTAAGGAAAAACAGGTACCATATTCTTCAGCCAGGCATTACAGTATTTGTTGGTACCAAAGCAAGCCCTGTAACAAAAATAAGCTCTTCTCCAAGAAAACCGCTAATGTAGGAAAGCACAAACCTTAACAATTTTCCCTCAAAAACGCACCCGTCGATAGCTTTGATACATTTCATGGCGTCTTCCTCTTTCACAAAAGTGACATACCTGAACCAGAGAGAGGGTGAAGCAACTAAAACTTAAAAACATGATACTTACACGCTTGCAGAAGGCCCGTTGTGCGAATGCTGTCTGGATACCGCAACTTTTAGAATCTTCCCGTATTGGCCAAAATACTCTCGCTTTTCTAGTGTCTGCAATAACACCACACTCAGACATCTATAATATACTAACTACTAGTAACACATACCTCCTCATCAGCGAGTTGAACAGGAAAACCCACTATGTAAACAAGATTTCGCTGCACAACTCGTACACTGCTCAAGTGTTTCCTCCCTTCCTGCCTCGACTTGGACTTATGATGCTTTCTCTTCTCCCCTGCGAACTCCAGCCTACGAAAAACAGCGATTTGAGTACAAATAAGTATTTTGTACATACTACACTATATTGAGTATGATTTTTGCTATGGTCTATATGAGTTTTGCTGTCCCAAAAAAATAATCGATCCAATCTTTTCCCTTAATAAAAAAGACATTTTTAGTGTATCTGTGAGAATTGCTTACTCTGAGCAGCTCAGACGGGTTCCAACCACTTTGTCCTTGTCATATGGCGTCCGACAAGCAGGGCAACGTCCCTCCGTGTTGTCTTTCGCTGCGTTCTCGATCACTTGAATGCCAGCACCAAACACATACCTACAAAAGTGTAGATTTTAGGATTTTCTTACGGATTTTCGACAGAATCAACGATTCTAATAAGGATTATAGAAATCTCATACCTGATAGCCGCACTGGCAAGGCTTCAAATGCCTGTCCGTGATGTCCATCTCCTCCATGCAGAGAGGGCATATGTTGTCGCAATCTTCCCCGGATTCATCCATAGCCGCCGATATGACTCCTGAGCTAGAATTCACGGAAAGGCCCTAGAACAGCGAATCCGCACACAAAACCCTCAGATTTCTTCACCTAGCTGCGAGCCGAGATAGATCTTCACGCCGATGAGCCGCAATGAGCCGCCCGCCGCAGCCGCACCTTCCAATCCGCCTCGCACAGCCACTCTTTTCTCCAATCCCTAGCGCCTTGCCGTCCTCAAAGCGGAAAAAAATATAATCACCACAAGCGGCGATCTGACGGCTTCGATGTGCCACGTCTGCGATTCTTATTCCCGAGATCAACGGTCCAGATCCTCCTTTAGTGGTTCATTAATTTTTGTGTTCTGTTTATAGGGTTTCCTTATTCTGATTTTGAGGTGAATTTATGAAATTAAATAAATATTAAATTATAATGTATACAAACATGTATATACCACGTATAAATTAAATATTTATACAAAATTAGTTTCACATGATTTGCAATGAATAGATCTCTCCTTTATCTTGCAGATCAATGGTCCTTTCATACTACAAGGTGTGAAACTCACTTCATTTGACTCAATTTCAAGTAAGTAAAATTATATATTATAATATTTTATATAATAATTTTAAACCTGAAATAAATATATAAATGTCATTTGTATTAGTTTATAAGAATATTATAATATTTAGATAAATTAAATGTTTAGATAAATTCTATATAATGTTTATTAAATATCTATAAATATTAATATAAATTTATATTAATATATTCTTATTATAAATATATATTATATGTATTTTTACTGCAGGGATGGCTATATGGATGCCAATATTACAACCAAAAGTTTTCAGGTTCGATTCCACGGAAAGTGCTAGAAAACATGCATTTCCTTCTTTATCCTTTGTAAATCCTTCCAAACGGGAGGTAAAATGTGAAGAATACAAAGGAGAACCACATTACATGCCCCTTTTTACCATCGAAAATAACATACAATCGGTCACTATAGAGGTAAACTCAGCTATGTCAAACTATTTAATATTGATTAATAATAAACAATTGTTAATTCTTAGTTAAATTTTAATAAACTGATTTTTTAAATAAAAATTAAAAATATTAATGATAAATGCCAATTTATATTATTTACTAGAAGAAACTTCATATATACCCTTCGATTTGTAATTATTTAATTATAGCTTCCAAACGAGACATCATTTTATGGAACTGGAGAAGTTAGTGGGTCACTAGAACGCACAGGAAGACGGGTAAATGTTACACACACACACATATAGATATATGTATATGTATGTCTCTCTCTCTATATATATACGTGTGTGTGTGTGCATGTGCGTGTGTATAATTTTTATTTTAAAATATATATTATGTTAAATATATGAAATAATATAACATTTTATATACAGGTTTTTACATGGAATACAGATGCATGGGGATTTGGCAAAAACAGTACCTGTTTATATCAGTCCCATCCATGGGTGTTTGCTCTTCTTCCAAATGGAGATGCCTTTGGGGTGCTTGCTGATACCACAAGAAGATGTGAAGTGAGTAAAATCAACTTAAAAACAAATAAATAGCACACACACACACACACAAAACATGTGTATGTATGTATGTTAAAACTCTCTCTCTCTCTCTCACACACACACACAGAAGTTCATGTTAAGAGAATACCAATGTATAAAACATATATGCATATGTATCCCTTTTACTATTAAGTATATTTATATTATTTATAAATTATATTTAACTTATATATTTATATGTTTTCAGATCGATTTACGTAAGAAATCAACAATTAAATTTAGTGCTGATTCCTTCTATCCTGTAATCACTTTTGGACCTTATCCTTCACCAAAAGAATTGTTGATAGCATTGTCTAAAGCAATTGGTATGGTGTGTGTGTGTGTGCGTGTGTGTGTGATGTTATACTTGTATATGCATATATGCGTTAATTATACAGGAACAATATGTATGCCTCCAAAATGGGCTCTTGGTTATCATCAATGCCGGTGGAGTTATGAACCTGCTTCAAGAGTGGAGCAAGTAAGATAAATATTAATTATCAAGTATAATTAGTAATTTAAAAGTTAACTTATGTAATAATAATTAAGCTGTTAATAAAGTAATAACAAGTATTTATCTATTTAGATTGCCAGTGAGTTTCGGAAGCACAAAATACCAGCAGATGTTATTTGGATGGACATTGATTACATGGATGGATTCCGGTGTTTCACATTTGACCACGTAAGTTTATTAATTAATTATTTTTAACTCTTTTTTTTTAATATTTTTAAGTTTTAAATTAACTTAATTAAACTTTTGCTAATAGGAAAAATTTCCGGACCCAGTGCATTTATCAAAAACTCTACATGAAAAGGGGTTTAAGGCTGTGTGGATGATTGACCCTGGGATTAAGCAAGAGAAAGGCTATTTTGTATATGACCGTGGTTGCTCTGATGAACTTTGGGTTGTAGATGCAAATTCGAAACATTACTATGGTAAACTCATAGTTATAATAATTTATTAAATAGTTAATTAAACTGTTTAATTATTTATTTAGTTTAATTATTATTATTTGTAGGGGATGTATGGCCTGGACCCTGTGTATTTCCGGACTTCACACAAGAGAAAGTACGAATATGGTGGAGTAAACTTATTAAGGACTTCGTTTATAACGGAGTTGATGGTATATGGAATGATATGAATGAACCAACAGTTTTCAAGGTATTATTAAATTAACCTTTAATTAATTAAATTTGAATTAATTAAATAAGAATTCTAATATAAATTTTTTGCAGTCCGTATCTAAGACAATGCCCAATGATAATATTCATAAAGGTGATGCAGAACTTGGAGGTGACCAGAACCATCTTCATTACCACAATGTAATTTATATTATTTATATTTATACGGTTTTAAAAATTAATTATGTTAATTATTTATTATAAATTAATATGTATATCTAAGTTATTTAATTAATATTTATATAAGTATTGCAGGTTTATGGGATGTTAATGGCTAGAGCAACTTACAAAGGAATGCTTCTTAAAAATCCAGATAAAAGACCTTTTGTTTTAACACGAGCGGGATTTATGGGAAGTCAGAGATATGCAGCTACATGGACTGGAGATAATCTCTCTAACTGGGAGCATGTACACATGAGTATAGCAATGGCCCTTAACCTAGTAAGTATATGATCTCTCTCTCTATCTATTATATATATATATATAGACACACACACACATGCATATATGTGTATTTTAATAATTTTTAATTAATTTATTTACCTTCAGAGTCTCAGTGGACAGCCATTTTCGGGGCCAGATATCGGGGTTTTGCGGGAGATGCAACATCTAGATTGTTTGGAAGGTGGATGGGTTTTGGTGCATTATTTCCATTTGCCCGTGCACACTCTGAGAAAGACACTGTTGACCATGAACCATGGTCGTTTGGTGACGATGTGTGTGTGTGTGTGTGTGTGTGTGAGAGAGAGAGAGAGAGAGAGAGAGAGAGAGAGAGAGATTAGTTTGAGGTATTCATACTTTTCTGTTAAAACTAATTTGTTTCAACAAATTTATAGGAGTTTAGAAATGAATTATACATTCTATTTATATATGAATAATTATTTATTATATTAGTGACTATTTATGTAGTGTACAAACGTGTGTCGTTTGGCTCTGAGGAGGAGGTACCAATTTTTACCTCATTTATACACCCTGTTTTATTATGCACATATTGAAGGAGTTCCTGTTATGACCCCGACCTTCTTTGCAGGTATTTATATTATTTTTCTACTATTAAATTGATATAAAATACTACATTTATATGTATTATTTTATGAAATATTGTTTTAAACTATTATATTATTGTTAAGTAGTCCATTTTCCAGACACTACAGATTCAAAGCTTCAAACTGTTGAAGACAGCTTTTTGCTTGGACCACTCTTGGTCTCTGCAAGGTGCGTGCGTGCGTGTGCGTGTGTGTTACATGTTTGTAGTGATACACATGAGTAGCAACTGTTATTGCAGTACTGATCCGGACAAGGTTGTTGACTCGGCAAAAGTTGTTTTACCAACTGGGATCTGGCATCTTTTTGACTTTGATGATTACCATCCTGTAAGACACACACACACACACACACACACACACACACACAATATATATATATATAGAGAGAGAGAGAGAGAGAGAGAGAGAGAGAGAGAGAGGAAGGAGAGGGAGGGGGAGATTTATTTAGTTTATTATGTGTAGGATCTTCCATTGCTACATTTGAAAGGTGGTTCAATTATACCTGTTGGCCGTCCGATAGAGCACGTTGGGGAAGCTAAATTTGAAGACCCTGTCACTTTGGTGGTTGCTTTGGACAAAAATGGTATATATATATATATATATATATATATATATGTATGTATGTATGTATGTATGTATGTATAGATAAGATAGATAGAGACAGAGAGAGGCAGAGCACATACATACCTACATATATATATGTCTTTGTGTGAATAGGTGTGGCAGAAGGTGTGCTTTATGAAGATAGTGGAGATGGTTTTGGTTTTAAGAAGGGAGAGTATTTACTAACAAGTTACCAGGCAAGAACACGTAACAATTCACAAGTTGTTATAAGCGTAGCGTCTACCGAGGGTTCATTAAAGAGGCCGCAAAGAGTTCTTCGTGTTAGACTGCTACTTAGTGACTATGCTGAGGTAAAACATCCCTGTGTGTGTGTGTGTGTGTGTGTGTGTGTGTGTGTGAGAGAGAGAGAGAGAGAGAGAGAGAGAGAGAGAGAGTTTCATATACTTGATATGTGTATTTGCATGTGTGTGTGCATTCCTATGCATGTAGAGCACACACACACACACTGACATACTGCGTTGAAGGTCAATGCCACAGGCCGGGATGGTGAGGAAGTGATATTAGAAGTACCCTCCGATGTTGAGATCCAACGGCTCGTAAAAGCTGCATCTGATCAAACCGAGTTGAAGAAAGGTATATATAACTACGAGAAATTAACATATATAACAGTAATGGCCATACATACGTATATATATATATATATATATAGAGAGAGAGAGAGAGAGAGAGAGAGAGAGAGAGAGAGAGAGAGAGAGAGAGATGGTAATTGTGTCCGCAGCAAATGTGAAAGGGCTCGCTGAGTACGACATTCATCAAGACACATTGAAGGGTGTAGGAGCTCCTAAGGTCCCTATTGAGTTAACTGGTTCTAGTTTTACCCTCAAGGTTGTACCTTGGATTGGTGGCCGCATTATTTCAATGGTTCACAAGGAAACCGGTGTGTATCTGTATGTATGTGCGTTTTATACATGTATCTGCGTGTGGTGTTAACACATACAGTCGTGGCTATATATACACCTATACATTTACACGCGTGTGTGCGTGCGTGCGTTCTCTCTACAGGTATTGATTTAATCCAAAGCCGCCTGGACAGTGGTGGGTACGAGGAGTATAGCACCATTGAGTACCGGGAGCTGGCTGCACTGAAGAGTATAACGTTCTTGAGTAAGTTTTATATTAATTAACTTCTCTTTATATATATATATTGCAGGAGGAATATACTTGAAATGAATGGTGAGGATATTCTCTCTCTGGAAGGTGACTTAGGTGGTGGGCTTGTGATGATGCGAGAGATAGCCATACGAAAGGAACTTCCCAAACTTGTACATATTACATCCAAAATAGTTGCGAAGTCTGTTGGAGCAGGAGCTGGAGGATACTCAAGGTTTATATATATATATACACACACACACACAGACACACACACATACACATACATATGTGTGTGTGTGACATGTACAGGATTGCATGTCTTCGAGTGCATCCTTCGTTCCGAGTGGCACATCCTATGGAAACCTTTGTGAGATTCACATCGATTAATGGTTTAACTCAAGAGTTTCCTGCTAGCTTTGGTGAGACTTTCTTACGTGGAGAAAACAGGCCAAATGGTAATTTATTTAATAATAAATTTATTATTTTAAAAACATATTAATTTAATTATTTAATTATATTTATTATTTTTTAGGAGAATGGATGCTGGTAGACAAGGCAGCAGGTTTTGCACTAATTAACAGGTTTAATTTAGAAGAAGTTCCTGTTTGTTTAATTCATTGGGGTCCTGCATTATGCAACCTGGAGCTGGTCTCTGAAGAAAGACCTGTTTCCAAAAGCTCACCTCTCTGCATTTCACATGAATATGAGATTATAAATATATAAAAAATAATTAAACTTGTTTTCATAATAAAAATTTATCTTTTGAATAATAATTTATTAATTAATAAATTTTTAACTTAAATGTGTAATGTAACTACGGTAATACCTTAGTAATTAAAGTATATATGAAGCTAATCTTATAATTAAGATCTTAATATATTATTGGTTTATAGGATACTATTTTCATCATTTTTCATATTTCAATAGATTTTTCATAAATTCATCATTTTTCATCTCTTTCCATAGGAAAACAAATTTTCTTCTTCTTTATTTTTATTAAATATTGTAGAAATGACTCAAAATTAAAAAAATAACTCAAAATCAACAACATAACATATATCGTAAAAATAATAAAAATTAACAACACAATACATTACAAGGGTTGTAAAAATTAATAATATAACATATCACAATAACATTAACAATCTCTAACATACCACAAGGCATTGACAATCAACAGCATACTACATGTGGACGTGATTAAATAAATTTATTTATTTATTTTTACTCAATGGTTTTGTTAATAAGTTAGAGCATTGACTCAAAAATATTTTGCCATTTGGATTTCCTTTATGGAGTACCCACACTTCTCGTAAAAAAAAGTGTTTTCTGGTTTACAATTCATGATCACCTTGTAACAACCAACTTCCTTTGCAAAAGTAGTTAGACCTTCCACCACTCTCTGTCCAAGGTGAAATCCTCTTACATTTTCATCGACAACAACATCCTTTATATGTCCAATCTTTCCACAATTTCTAATAAACTTGTGTTCGATAAGAACACTACCAGTTGCAACCACACGGTTTGTTTCCTTATCTTCAATAACAACAATGCAATGATTTTCTCCTAGTTTTTGCAACTGTTGTAGCCTTTCATTAAACATCTCTTTTGTGACCTCCCCAACCAATGCGAGTTGTCCCAATAATTGTATGTAACCTTTCTCAAAATCTGCCACATCTAGACGCCTCAGTTCAAACATTTAAATTCTAACTTAAAAACAAAGTGAAAATGAAACATTAAAATTTAATTTAAAAACAGATCCAAGGTTAAACATGAATACATCTCCACCAATGTAAAAACTTTGAAATAACATATAATAAGAACACAAGGGAAAAAAGAAACTCAGGATAACTTTTATATTCATGTTAAGGTTTATATATATAAATAAAAGGTATCATATTATCTTATAAACCAATAATAAATTATTTTAATTATAAATTTAATTACTAGGGTAACCTACATATTTACCATAGTTACATTATAAATGTTATTTTGATTGTTATTCTTAATTTAGTAAGTTTATTTTTAAATTGCTAAATTTATTTAATAAACTTAATTATTATTAGTAAATTTTATCTTTAACCTAATTATTATTCTTATTTATTCTTAATCGACTTTATTATATATAAAATGATTTAATAGTTTTATAAAAATAGTAATAGTTATTAAACACCTGAGATTTTTATATGTTTTTATGTGTATATTTATCAAGCACGTGGCAACGAATATTTTTCGTTTACACATTTCACCGCACCTTTTAGGACACATACACCGTGTCTTTAACACGACACTTGTGCCACGTGCCTATACGGTGTACAAGCAGCGTATACACCAAACTCCGTATAAATACACCCTTGTTGTGTGTATTCTCCATATTGACATAGTCAGTTTTGTATATATTTTTTACAACTTCTGTACATAGTCATGGCAATTGCTACAAGGAGCGTTGTGTTGCCTGGTGTATTCTCTCCAGTTTTGCATGGTAAGCGGTCGAAATGGACGCCTGGGATCGTCCGGGCATCGAAAGAAAACAACGGTTGGGATGGTCTGAGCAGCTTAGTCGAGGGGACAAAGAAGGAGCTGAAGAAGGACGATGTATTGAGGCACCAGAAACACAAAGGTGTCGGAGCAAGAGGATAAGGTCTGGGGTTCGATTCCACAGTCGCAGTCCCAGAAGTCCTGAGTGGAGCTACCCACGGCCGGAAGTTGAACGGAGGCCGGAAACTGGTGACCGGTCTTTCGGGAGCTTAATGGCCTTTGATGGTGCCGGTCCGGAAACAATCAACGGCCGATTGGTAAGCGCACACACACCTATCTCTATCACACGCACTGTCTGTCTCTCTCAGCGTGCTTTCACACTCACACACACCACGTATATTATATACACACATACAAACACACACACCACCACCACACACACACACACATATAGCAGCTCTCTCTCCTCTCTCTCAGAGTGCTTCACACACACACTGTCTGTCTCTGTCTCTCTCAGTGTGCTTTCACATACACACATACACCACGTAATTATATACAACTACATACACACATGCAAACACACACATATATAGCAGCTCTCTCTCTCTCTCACTCTGTCTCTGTCTGTCTCTCTCAGCATGCTTTCACACACACACACACACACACCACGATATTATATACATACAGACATACGCACATACAAACACACACACACACATATAGCAGGTCTCTCTCTCTCTCTCTCTCTCTCTCTCTCTCTCTCTCTCTATATATATATATATATATATATATAGCAGCTCTTCTCTCTCACAGCGTGCTTTCACGCACACACTGTCTCTATCTCTCTCTGTGTGTGCTACACACACACACACACACACACACAGAGAATTATGAACACACACAGATATACGTCATTTGGTGAGAGAATTAACAGACAGAATATTCATTTGCAATGTCTAGAATATACTATAGTTTCTCTCTCACACACACACATACATACACACACACATACAGACACACACACGTATAATGACGTATTGTGATTTGAACAGGCAATGGTGGGAATGGTATGGGCATTCATAGTAGAGAGAACAACAGGACAAACTGTAGCAGAGCAGCTGTACTTACCCGGTAACAAGGACTGTTCTTCTTCCTCGCGGTTGTACAGCTTATCTGGTACGCTTCTCTGGTGCCGATGTTTAAGGGTGAGAGTCCGGACAGCCGGATGATGGGTCCGTGGAGAGCTCAGGCCGAGAGATGGAACGGCCGACTCGCTATGATCGGCTTCCTCAGTCATCCTCACTGAGACATTTACAAAGTCCCCGGGTTCCATTAAAATGTGTTAGTAATTTATTAATGTAAATTCTTCTTAGAATAATAATAATATATAGTTATTATATATTAAAATGTAGTTAAAAAAAAAGAAAATTAATTAATATAATGTACTTGGGACTTATTTATTTGCTTCTTCCTGCACCGCATTCAGAGCAAAACTTGGCTTCGGATCGAACATATGGAGTCCCGCATTTATCACATTTTTCCATTGTTGACTGGAAAAATTTCAAAGTTTATTAAATAAATAAAATATTTAAAATAAATTAAAATACTTTACACACACACACACAACCACACCACACACACATATATTGATATTTTCACTCACCGGGCTTGTTATTGACCATCTCTGCCTTCCTGAACTCGAACTCGCTGTAGTTTCCACCACCTAGTTTTAATAAATGTTTATAGGTTAATACATAAAAAATTTGAGAAAATTATCAAATTGACCCTCTAGTTTTATATAATTATCAAACTGACCTCTAATTTTATATATCTTTGGGCTTGAGTCAAATTCACTGCTAATTAGAACACACACATACACCTGCATGTGTGTGGGTGTATGTGTGTATTATTAAGCGACTCAAGGCCAATTTGACAATTATATAAACTAGAGGGTCAGTTTGATAATTTTACTTATTTTATTTGTATGAAATAAATATAAAAAGAGAGTACATTCCACCTTCAGTTTGGCGCCTGGAAGATCAGAAGTACCCTGTTCTGCCAATCAACTGCATTTTCAAACAAAGATCTGAATTTGAAAAAGCCAAGAGAGCAACATACTTGGGCCACGTGTCGTGCCCGAGACGAGGCCAGGTGGCAGGCGATTGGAGAGCGACGCAGCAGTGAGGCCCGTACCCGCCTTCTTGGCCGGCTTGCCCGCCGTACAGCTCTTCTGGTGGCGCTTGTACGCCTCTGGCCTAAATTTACGGTCACAGTACGGACACTGCTCCAAGCTTCCCTCCCACTGTGCGTATGCTCTAAAATAAACACTCAATATTAACTACATACACATCACATGGTTGTGTGTGTCTGTGGCGTGTGCGTGAGAGATAACACACGCGTACACACCACGCACACACACGCGTACGCGTCATTAAAGGCATCCACGTTATACGAGCCGCCGTGACTGCAACTTCTACAGGAGGTTGTGGTAATGGCCGTCTCTCATTCTTCGGTTTAAGTTCTTCCTCAGCTAACCATTTCTTCTGGCATTGTGGTATATGAATTGGCAAACTGCAATTAATTAACTATATATAATTAATCTCTCTCACACACACATGCTGCGTGCGTGCGTGTGTGTTTACCTTTTTGTACCGTATTCCCGCCCACAAAGGTAACAAATGAGCATCTTGGGGCGCGCAGCCACATTTCCGCCCACAGATATATTCATCTTATAAACAGGTGATTAGAGAGATAATTAAGCAAGGTTTAAGGCTAACCTGGAGATTGCACAAGCGAGACGATGGGAACCCAGAAACGCCCACCACGACACAAGACCGGTAACGCTCTCACCGGCTTACGTGGCGAATTTCAGACCGTCGATATGGGAATGAATATACATAATATATACATTATACACGTTTTAAATAAACATTAATTAAAAGTTAAATTTTATTGATTATACATATTATTAATTAATATATGTTATACTGATCTGCTATACTCCAAACGATGCGAAACTTGATATCTGCACAAGCCAGTTGAGTGGACCCCTGAACAATTTGCATTCTGATCTTTAGGAGCCCTGTAACCATTTATTAATATTATTAATTATTAATTAATTTTCAGATATTAATTTTTAGTAAATTAGATATTTTTTAATAATTATAAAAGTTTAAGAAACTTATAGGGGGTGCAATGCTGGGAAGTGCTTGAGTATTATTTAACAAAAACTGCCAGCTGGGATTGGACAAGTTGTTTTATCACAGAGATTTCAACCTCATTTAAACCGGAATGTTTAAGAAACGAACGGTGAGATCACTTCCAGAACCAATGGTACAACCTGCTCAGTTAACTCATTACGCTTGTAATATATACTCTCCCTCTCCTCTCTCTCTCTCTCTCTCACACAACACACACACACACACACTCGTCAGAAACATGCTTATATACATATTACACAACTACATTAGAAATTCATATACAACAAGCTAACAAGACACACATTTACTCACAATACATACACATGCGCATAATAATACATCTTCAGGCACACACACACACGTGTGTGTGTGTGTGTATGATACATACCTGAGCTCGCATGAACGATGAATGTGACATCTTTGCCGCTAATAACAGGGTCTGGCATAAATCCTTAATCTTCACTTCGTTACTGCGTTTATCTGCAAGTTATACATTTAGTAAATCATTTAAAATTGATCTCTCTCTACACACACACGCACACGCACGCACGCACACACACGCAAATTAACATACTACATGGCTCCCATGAACTGCAAATGGCTACGCTTGTTGCAGATGCAAGAGCCAAGATGCACAACAGGAACTTAATGGACGCCATGCCTAGTTTAGTTTAGTCAAAATGGTGTCCAATACACTATTACGAAATACGTTGTTTGTTAAATAATTACACCACGAACACGTGAAATTCGACTCCACGTGGCCGAAGACATTAAAATGTGAATTGAATAGTGTGTGTGTGTGTGTGTAAAAGAAATGAAATAAATTAATATATTCTGCCAATTGTAAGAACAAATTATTGCTGCCTTTGAGAGTGCAATGACACTGAAATCCAACGATCCAGGATTTTTGAGATAAACTCTTGGATAACTTTCACGGAGTCCTGCAATCATACATACATATTCACACACATCTCTGTGTGTGTGTTGTGTGTGTGTGTGTGTGTGTGTGCTAGTTAATTTTTGTTTTACCTTCAAGAAGATCCTCCAGAGGACACTCCATGATAGATTGGCTGTTCCTTACGTCCATCCAGCTCATATAAGCCACCTGAGACACAAAATTGGAGAACGTGGGTGTGTTTTATATGCTTACGTTATAATAAAAGCTAAATAATATAAGATTAGATTTAGTAGATAAATCAAATATAACTGACCTTCGACACAGACAAAGCATATGAAATGCAGGTTCACAGGTGTATCAATGTCCGGAGGCTGCTTGCAGAAGACAATGCTATTATATACATATAGGAGAGAGAGAGAGAGAGAGAGATTTACTGCCGTTTCACCAGCAACAGCTGCCACTGAGTGTGCTCCTTCCAGCTCTTTATCATTCTCAAGATAGTTTGCTCTCTTTCAAAAAGGATAACAACTATGTATATATATATATATGTACGTATGTGTCGGTTGTGTGTGTGTGTGTGTGTGCTAATCTAATTTATGTATTATAAAATGGGATTTCACCTCATTTGGAGATAAGTTTGCAGTAGATTCAAAGAAACGGTTGAAATACGATCCCTCAGCTGCAAAAGTTCTTTTTAAAAACTCAGAGTATTATAAACATGTTTGTGCTTATAACAATATACATGTACATATATACATGCATATCTGTGTCTGTGTTACATACTAACTAGAAACCTTACCGGGTTTTATTTGCGATATGTTGTTACCAATGGCATGGAGGAGGCCAATTGTACCACACGCATTACCGACGGTTTGTTTCACGAAATAAACTTTCTCGGTCACCTGAATTTCAAATGATTGTGTGTGCGTGCGTGTGTGTGTGTTATGTGACTCAATAGTATAGCGCAGTATATGTAAAACTTTTATGTGCCTGAGTCTTGATACGAATAATAAAAATATAAGCAAAATTACAGATACATTTTAAATATATGTTATATACATATATGCACACAAACACTAAAGGTGTGCGTGTGTGTGTGCGTGTCCATACGAACCTTATGCGCCTCTTCCCTGAGTTTCTCTTGTTGAGCATGACTGGCAGCTTCCGACTGAAACATATCTAGTTAGTATAAGTACATAAAATGAACAATGCAGTATAAATGTTTTAACGTATTTTAGCTACCTTAACTTATAAAATCCCTATATCCTGTGTTATATAATGTACAATTTTTTCTTTTTATGAATATGAATATATATATATATATATATATATATATATATATAATATATATATATATAATATATATAGACACACACTCACGCACACAAGCACATACATTACATACATATAACTCACCTCTGCAGTAAGAGGATAGAGGAAGAGCACAGCAAGCACAGGCTGAGGAACCATGCTAAGTAGATCATCATCGAAACCATAAACATCACAAAACGCTGCAGAATCCCCTAAACCCAAACTCTGGCAAAACTTTAAAAAAAGAAAGAAAAAAAAAAGAATTTGAGGGGTGCGCACGCGTGATGTAAGGATTAATACCTGATTCATGATATCCGGATTGGCTTCCAGCGGCAACCATCGCTTAGCGCCAGGCATTTCGTCCGCCATCAAGAACCCTAACGTTACCCCTAAACAGAGACCGTACAATTTACAAGCATGCCCTAAAACAGAGACCGTACTTAAAAACAGAGACCGTGCCCTAGGATTAGGGCTCGTCGGCCGAGGGTTTTTTTTTTCTGTAGGCGATGATGTGCGTGCGGCTGTGAATCTGTGAGCGCTGAGGAAGACGCTATTGTGTGGCGATGGGGACCTCGCTGAATGCCAAGGAAGCGAATCTCTTCAGGCTCATTGTTGTAAGTCGGATTCGACACAGAGAGTGAGGGTTTAGGGTTTTAGGCGGCTGTGTGTGTTCAATCCGGTGTTTTCTCGCAGAAATTTTATGAAACGAAGCAATACAAAAAGGACTCAAGGCCGCGGATGCGATTCTCAAGAGATGTCCTGAACATGGGGGTATTCTTTTCATATAAATACGCTTTTATATACTGAATCCGACATTAAAGTACATAAATACATAAAAACGTGGTTTTGCAGAAACACTGGCCATGAAAGGCCTGACTTTGAATTGTATGGACCGGAAAATTGAGGCATATGAGCTTGTTCGGAAGGGCCTCAAGGTATGCGTGAACACTACACAGAGAGTATCTCTATTTATGTTAGTAATTCATCAGTATATATAAATCCCAACCCATAAACGTATATATATTTCATCATAACATTATACGGTATCATTTGTATAAGTGAACATTGTGTACACAGAACGATGTGAAGAGTCATGTATGCTGGCATGTATATGGTCTCCTTTATCGCTCGGACAGAGAGTATCGGGAAGCTATCAAGTGCTACCGAAATGCACTTAGAATCGACCCGGAGAATAAACCCATACAAATTCTCCGGGACTTGTCTCTCTTACAAGTAAGTACTCTCTCACACGCACGCACACAACACAACACACAGAATTATTAATTATTTATTTTTGTACAGGTGCAAATGAGGGACCTTGAAGGCTTTGTAGAAACAAGAAGACAGCTGTTGACAATAAAACCAAACCATCGAAATAATTGGATCGCTTTTGCCATAGCACAGCATCTTAATAAGCGGTTAGTTCTCTCGCTCATTTTTGTTTCATGTATATGGCGGAATCTAAAACACAAAATTCATACTTAGCCCGGAGATCGCTGTTCAAATTCTCGAAGCATATGAAGGCACACTAGAGGAAGGCTTCCCACCTGACAATGAGCGCTATGAGCACAGCGAAATGCTCTTATACAAGGTACACATATGCGAATAAAGGAACCATTATCATAATGTATATATGCAATCTGCATGTTTATACTATCTTATCGGCTTGCATATATCTTACGGGTCTTTTCAGGTCTCTCTGTTGGATGAAGCTGGAAGTTACGAGAAGGCGTTGGAAGAGCTTAGCAACAAGCAATCGAAAATAGTACGTTTCTTTTATACATATTTATATGGTCTACGTATTTCGTAATTCTACAAGTTATGTATTCTTTGGGTTTTATCAGGTTGATAAGTTGGGGGTGAAAGAGATTTCCGCTTCATTGTTGGTGAAGCTGAACCGTCTCAAGGAAGCAGAAGAAACTTATAGATACCTGATTGATTTATGTCCGGACAATACTGCGTAAGCCCATACATACTCTATGAATATGTGATATATAAATAACTGTATATATGTATTTTGGATGTGTGCGTGTCACTAACTCTCTGTAATATGCAGGTACCATGAAGGTTTGCAGAAATGCATTGGTCTTTCTAGAGATGGTCAACTGTCTCAGGATGATGTGGAGAAGCTCACGGACCTCTACGGCGACCTTCGTACGGAACATCCAGATTCTGCAGTAGCCAAGGTATAACCCATGATTATTCATTCCAAATATCGATCCTCTTAGTGATTTTATCAATTTATTTAAGTTATTGACGCACATATGTACAGATTTTTAATATTTTCATGTATTGCTTTATTTCATATGCATTCATGTAGCTTTTTTACCTTTTTTTTCAAGGGGTTGATGTTGCTCCCCTTTCAATCTAAGGACATGACATTAATGACAGGCTGGTTGCTTGTGCGGGAAATTTTGTCTTCAGCGCGCGCCTTTGGATTTTTTGGAGGGAGATGCTTTTCGGAGAGCGTTTGACAATATATTCGGTCATTTTTGAGAAAGGTATTCAGATATACATATACACACGTAAAATATTATAATACTTCTACTAACTTCTGTTTAATGACGTAACTTTCAGGGAGTTCCGTCACTTTTTGCCGACATTCGTCCCCTTTATGCCAATTCAAGCAAGGTATGTGTATAGAGGTGAAACTAAGGAAGCAAGGTTCTAAGTTTTTCCTATTTGACAGGCGACCATTATGCAAGAAGTAATATCGCAATTTGAAGAATCTTTAAGAACAACTGGCTGCTTTCCGTCGAGGTATATACTCACATATACATCATATATATGTTTGTGTATTACTCTGTAACATTTTTGCAGTTCGGAAAAGGAACCGCCGTCAGCATTTATGTGGACTCTCTATCTAATGGCCCAGGTTCTCTCTCTCCCTCTCTCTCTCTCTCACACACACACACATTCATTCTTTCTTGGCAGCATTACGACCGTAATGGAGATTATGAAAGAGCTTTGGAATGCATAGACGAGGCAATTCAACACACTCCGACTGCAATCGACTCGTACCTTGTGAAGGTATTTCTTATGTACTAGCATGTATTTGTGCCGTCGTCATATAATTGCAGTCAACGTCATATATTGTATCTTGTAATGTTATGTAATTTTTCAGGGAAGAATATTGAAGCACGCAGGTGATCCTACTGCTGCTGCAGCTTTAGCTGATGAGGCTAGATCAATGGACCTCGCTGATCGATACGTAAATAGCGAATGTGTGAAGCGTATGCTACAAGCAGATCAGGTTAATCTGATTATTACTCAACACACATGCAGAGTAATTTCGTTCTGTTTTCACTCAATTTTAATGCAGGTTGAACTCGCGGAAAAAAAGCTGCACTGTTTACGAAAGATGGAGATCAACACAACAACTTATACGACATGCAATGCATGTGGTTAGTTTATTATATCTGTGTGTGTGTGTGTGGTGTGTGTGTGTGTGTGTGTGATATATAATATATATATATAAATCTTCACTGTACGGTCCGTATGTGTGCGTGTGTGTGTTACTGTTGGCATATGTGTTTGTGTTACTGCCAACAGACACGTATGATGCCATACCCTAATATGTGCGATATTAGGTATGAACTAGCTTCTGGAGACAGCCAGTTTAGGCTAGGAGCATTGGGGAAAGCATTGAAGAAATACGTCGCTGTGGAGAAGCATTACAACGACATGGCGGAGGACCAATTTGATTTCCACACTTACTGTCTACGGAAGATGACACTGCGTGCATATGTAAACATGCTGCGTTTCCAGGACCGTCTTCACGCTTTCCCCTTCTTTTACCGAGCTGCTTGCAGTGCCATCAGGTAATATTATGTTGCCATAAATATACTACTTAACATGTTTACAAGCATCGAGTGATTCGTTCTTATAGCAATATATTGGAAAGATTTGTTTCTAGTATAAAACTTTTTATGCTGTTATCATTGTACAGGTGCTATTTATGTATTTTATGATAAACCACCTAAGACGGCTGTGGAGGAGGAAGAAGCTGTAGATTCCGGTTTGTCTGCGGTGGAACGAAGAAAACTGCGTCAGAAGAATAGGAAAGCCGAAGCTCGTGCCAGGAAGGTGTGTGGTGCGTGTGCGTATATATATATATAGCTTAAACTACTCCAATATATATGATACCGTGTGCGCTAATAAACTCATTTAACGATATGATTGGGTAATTTATAGGAAGCTGAAAAGGCCAAGGAAGAAGAACAAAAGGCATCAAATGCGCCTAAGGGTACAAAGAAGGCTGGTGCTCAAGCACCAAAGCCTGTGGATACTGATCCTGATGGTGAACAATTACTACATGTAAGCTGTTGTACTGTTATATAACATAACTATATCATATACCATACATGTGTATGGTGTTATGTATAATTGATTTTCTATATCAGGTTGAAGACCCTCTTGTAGAGGCAGTGAAGTACTTGAAGCTCTTGGCAAGCACATTCCCCGGACTCTTTGGAGACCCATCTCCTTGCTTTTGAGATATACATGCGTCGCCAGAAAGTGCTTTAGCTCTCCAGGTATAGCACAGTACTATATAAAAATAGAGTAATATCTGTTACATTACTTATATACTTATGTATAAGTAACGTATCTTGCTACAGCGATTAAGAGGCTTCAGAGAGTGGATATGGAGCATCCTGATGTGCATCTTGCTCTGGTTAGTGTGATGATTATTATCAGTATGATATTAGATATATTACGTACATATACATATCTGTCTAGCGGCGAGTCTCACCCACTATATTTTATAAACATGTACATATATTGGTATAATTATCATTACTTATGTGGAGCCTTTGCAGTGTCGATTCTTCAACGTGGTTGACAACATGCATGCGGGTGAGAGCCTGCTGAGAAACTTGTCTCTGAAGTAGTTTGCGGAGCGGTCCTTCTTGGGGTATGCCACACAAACACACGCACGCGAGTGTAAATAACATAATTACTGTGCTGTCTTTAGGGAATATGGACAGAGGACCCTGTTAGAGATCAATAAGGACTTCTTGGACAATCACAGTGGTATGTTCGTATCTTTGTATGTATATGTTTCATATATACCACTTTTTCATATTTATTTATTGATTTATTTTCTTTTTTCTTCTGTAGATTCTTTGCAACACAGGCTTGCAGCAGCTGAAGTACTTAATCTGCTGGTTCCTGACCAGAAGGAGATAGCTGTGAAGATTATTCTGGATACTAGTGGAAAAGGGTACGTCTTCTTAGTAATATGTGTGTGTGTGGTGTACACAGTTATTTAGCTGATGTATGTAGATCTGACGGGAAGGAGAATAAGTGGGATCTGAAGCTATGCATGAAAATCCACAAGCAGCTCCAGACCACACTCAAGGATGCAAATGCTGCTGAACGTAAGCTCTCTCTCTCTCCACACACACACACACACACACAAGTAATTCAACAAGTAGTACAAAACCTTGTCCTCGAATGAGATTGTGTGAGCTTCTAAGATGTATACAACACGCTCATATACACGGTTGTCATATACATACTCTCGCTCTCGTATTTGCCATGTATGACATATGTATGATATATGATATAGTTCTGATATAGTCATATATCATTAATATGATATGTATAGTATACATATGATATAGTTAATATATATGTATTCTTTATATGTATAGATATAACATGTGTTGATGTGCCTGTTGATACGCAGGATGGAGTGCAAAGTGTGCGGAGCTGTTTCCGTACTCGACATATTTCAAGGGGCCAAAAAGTACGGCAGCAAAGAAGGAACCGATAGATAGAGGGGTTGCAAATGGGACACCATCGACGGCTCAAACCGTTTAGAGGGGTATTATTAAGCTAAAGCCGGCCGTTGATTTTTGAGGGTGATTTGGAATAATGAGTTGGAGCGAAGTATTTTTGAGACATTTTTACTTATTTGCTATATCTTGGGCAGTTCCTTAATTTAAATTTAATATATTTAAAAGATATGTGTATGTACACACACCACACCACACACACACAGATATATATATTATATATATATCTGTGTGTGTGTGTATGAACTTAATTTGTTTTATAATTATTTTCTTTGTTGGCATTTTATAAATAATATATGTATTACATGTTATTAACCTTTTTAAAGAAAAATTATATATATTCTTAAAAAACAATTAAACTTCAAAACTTCCACGCCCATCCCGTGGAATGATTTAAAATATATACAAATCAAACCATAACTAATTTTGATTTAACATTTACATTACCATTATAAAGAATAATATTAAAAATGAAACAAAATTGTTATAAAAACTTGATATAATATTTCAGATCATGTTTAGTATAAGTTCATCACATCATTGTTATTGTTTTAATTATTTGTGCTGGAATTTGAAATGAAATAAAATAATATTGAATAATTTTATAAATCAAATATTACTTATTTATTAATGAAATAAAATAAAAATATATACATAGTTAATTTATATAAATTAGAATGAAATAATTCAATAGTAAATGCCATAATATTTTAAACAACTATATTATATTGCAATAATTATATAATTGAGTTTGGAGTTAAATACTACAAAATATATATTAGTATTAAATTTATACATTATACGTTTATTAAATCGCAAATAAAAATAATAAGGGTAAAAATGTTATTTTAAAATTTGCAAAGGAGTTTCCCTTCATTTAAACAGTAATAATATATGAAAGTTATGTATATAAAACCACACACACACACATGTGGCTGCTTACGTGGCTGCTTACGTGGCTACTAGTGTGGCTGCCTACGTGGATGCGTGTGAGGCTGCTTGGGTGGCTGAGGACGTGCATGTAGAGGAGTAGCTGAAGTGCGGGATTGGGTCTTTAGATGTAGTTGGGGAGGCTCTTAGGCGGTGTAGTACGTAGAGGTGAGAAAACCTGGAAGTGTTTGTTGTGTTTTTGCCCCATGAATAAACTTCTAAACTTCCAGTATAAACACACACACACACAGCTTTCGTCCGCCATGTCCAAACGTCTGGCGTTCAAATCCTGTTGCTAACCCTAAGCGGGGATTTATTCTATTACATTTTAAAGGATTATATATTTGCAGTACCACACACACACGCACACATACATACACAGTAGACGTGAGTCAGGTCGGTGATAACACACTAGATAGAGGAATATATGTATTAAATATTAATGTCGTTTTCATACCCATTCTAATTTCTTTTGCTATATAATTTAGATAATATTTAAATTTTTAAATTAAACTAAATAATTTCTTGTGATATGAGTTGTCTCATGTACAAACAGCCAGACCCTTTTATAGCATTAAGAGAAAGCAGCAATAAATATTTATATATATAATTTAAGAATATTCTCGGTATCCAGCATGATATCTCGTGACCGACACATTATAATTAATTAGAATAATTAAGTTACTAATTAGTATAATTAAGTTACTAATAAACTGCCACTTTTCCTCTCTGCCATGGCAGTACTAGTCTTGATTACAGCTGCTAGAGAGATAAAAATCAGGAAAAAGAAATAAAAAGCTAATTAAATAATTAAATAATGAACTGCTACCTTGATTCTTAGTATTAGGATCTCATTTTCCATTTGAAGCACTCCTGCTATGGCGGACGGCAAGGATAGAGGAAACGGATGGCAATGGTGGGTTCTTGCGGGCATTGTTTCTCTTGTTGCAGTATTATCTATTGTTACTGTGTTTGTCTCTCACAATAAACATCACAAAGGTTTGGAAAATTCTTACATTTTCATCCTACATTGTTAGAAAATCCTCTATTTTTTCAAATATTTCACCCCCCATTTGAGAATTTCTGTAACATTTCAATCAAATGTATAAGAGAATTCAATGATTCATCCCAAAATCTTCTAATATTTCACCCCCCATTGAAGAAATTCTCAATTTATCAATGATTCATCGGAAAATCCTCTTTTTTCAAATATTTCACCCCCCATTGAAGAATTTTTCAATGATTCATCCTACATTCTTAGAAAATCCTCTATTGTTTCAAATATTTCACCCCCCATTGAAGAATTCTTGTAGATTTTCAATCAAATCTATAAGAAAATTCAATGTTCATCCGAAATTCCTCTATTTTTTCAAATATTTCACCCCCCATTGAAGAATTTTTCAATGATTCATCCTACATTCTTCGAAAATCCTCTATTGTTTCAAATATTTCACCCCCCATTGAAGAATTCTTGTAGAATTTCAATCAAATATATAAGATTTATATATTTATTTTCTAATTTTTGATGAATCTGGTTTCAGGGAGGGAACCAGTACCAACGGGATCTACACCGTCTCCTGAGGGAGTTTTGCCCCCGCCTTCATTGGAAAACATCCTCCTTATGCAAATTCTTCATTTCCGCCTTCCCAGGTGTGGTTTTCACTAAATATGCAGAACCTCTCAAACTTACACTGCAGTTCTTTGATATCCAGAAATGTAAGTGCGTGTGCGTGCGTGGGCGTGCGCGTGTGTGTGTGTATGAGAGAGAGAGAGAGAGAGAGAGAGAGAGAGAGAGAGAGAGAGAACGTATACAGTATATTTAGTGAGTTTCAAGTGGGATTCACGTGTATGGATTCATACAAGAAGCTTTTATAGCTGCTTTACTTAAGCTTTTCAAATTTAAAACACATACCGAGGGCATGGACACGTACATACGTATACATACACCGTATTTAATCTAGCAGTATACACCCCAGAACCGTGGCCACTATGTACACAAACATATGGGTACAATATGTACACACACACATATATTTATATATGTCCAGCGTGTACGTTGGTGTATACACGTGAAGATTAACACTTTAATTACTGGAGAACAGCTGGAAAGCTCCCGGCGAATAACCCCATAAAATGGCGAGGAGATTCTGCTCTATCGGACGGTCACGATGCACACGTCGATCTCAGCGGGGGAATGTACGACGCCGGTGATTATGTCAAGTTTGGCTTCCCCATGGCCTTTACGGGTACCGTACTGTCGTGGAGTATACTCGAGTACGGAAAGGAATATTCTTCTCTTAATCAGCTGGATGCTGTTAAGTCTTCGCTAAGATGGATTACTGATTACCTCATTAAAGCTCATCCTTCCAGTAATGAGCTCTATTTCCAGGTATTTTTAACATTATATATATATATATTATATATATGCACATGCCATGTTTAATCGTGCTTTCCATATATATACATTTAATGTTCTAGTATGTCACCATGTTCATGTATATTATTATATAGGGAAATTATCAAACTGACCCTCTAGTTTTATATAATTATCAAATTGGCTTTGACTCAAATTTACTACTAATCAATAGGTCCAATTTGATAATTATATAAAGTTAAGGGTCCGTTTGATAATTTTCCTATTATATACTTGGCATACGTGTGTGGGTGTACATACACACACGCACGCACGCGCACACACACGTGTTCTAACAGTTACAGTTTGCATATAGTTCAGGTTGGAAGCCCGGCACTGGACCACGCATGCTGGGAGCGGGCCGAGAGAATGGATACCGCGCGACCCTCGTTCAAACTCGATCTCGGACACCCGGGAACCGAGGTTGCCGCGGAGACGTGTGCGTGCATGGCCGCAGCGTCTCTAGTTTTCCGGCAGGAGGATCCAGAATATTCCGACAAGCTGCTTTCGCACGCCAGGGATCTGTTTGTATTCGCTGACACGTACAGAGGCTCGTACTCCGTCTCGTTTCCGGCAGGCCAGGTGTATTATAACTCCACTGGTTATACTGATGAGCTTCTCTGGGCTGCTTCATGGATGTACTATGCAACTAAACAGGTCTCTCTCTCTCTCTCTCTACACACACACACACACGCTACATGTATGTGTGTGTATAGGTGGATTATCTTAACTATGCAACTGGTGAGATAGCTGAGATGAATGCCGGATGGGAAAGAGCTCCGGCATGGTTCAGTTGGGATGATAAGAGACCGGGTGTGCAAGTACTGCTTTCCAGACACCATCTCTTTCAACCGGAGGAAATCGATTGCAGTGGTCGCTACAGCCCTCAACCGGTACGTGTGTACGTGTGCGTGCGTGCGTGTGTGTCTATAAACAAGTTCTTTTAGATATAAGTCGACGGCGGAGCAGCTGGTGTTGCATTTCTGCCACAGAGTCCGACGGCAACGGGCAACAGGAGCACCGGAGGGATGCTGTGGGTGAACCAGTGGAACTCGGTTCAACACGCAGTCGGTTCTGCGTTTCTAGCGGTTGTTTATGCAGATTATTTATCGAGCTCCGGCATTGAACAGTTCAGGTGTTCTGATAACAGTTTTGCCCCGAGAGATCTGCGTGCATTCGCAGCTTCACAGGTATATATAGAACACACGCACGCACGCACGCACACGCAGAGAGAGAGATGTATGTATAGATACAAACGTACATGACTCTGAAACTATAGTGCTCTCTCTCTCTCTCATACACACACACGCAGATGTATGCATAGATATAAACGTACATGTATATAAATAATAGAATAGTTGCATATGTATCTGGACTCTAAAACTACACACACACATGTATGCATAGATACAAACATACATGTATATAAATAATAGAATAGTTGCAGGACTCTCTCTCTCTCTCTCTCTCACACACACACACACATGTATGTATAGATACAAACGTACATCAATAGAATAGTATATGAATCTGGACTCTGAAAATATAGTTCTCTCTCTCTATCTCTCTCTCTCTCACACACACACACGTATGTATAGATACAAACGTACATCTATATAAATAACAGAATAGTTGATATATATGAATCTGGACTAGTGCTCTCTCTCTCTTCTCTCTCTCTCTCTCTCTCTCTCTCACACACACACACACACAACGTCTATATCAATAAAAGAATAGTTGATGTATATGAATCTGCTATAGTGCTCTCTCTCTCTCTCTCACACACACACACACACACACACACGCATTAATGGTTTGTGCGTGTAGGCAGATTATATCTTAGGGGCAAACCCAATGTCAATGAGTTACTTGGTTGGGTACGGAAAGAATTTTCCGCAGCAGTTGCACCACAGAGGAGCGTCAATACCTGCTGATGCGTCCACCGGGTGCAAAGATGGATTTCAATGGTTACACGTGTCTTCTCCCAATCCCAACGTTGCCACAGGTATATATTACATAATCACACCTACGTGTATGTGTATGGTGGTGTGTATATTAATTAAAAAAAAACTTAAAAAGATATACATTATTCATATATATATATATCCAAAAATTATTAAACTGATCCTCTAATTTTATATAATTATCCAATTGGCCTTGAGTTAAATTTACTACTACCCACAACATATTGTTTAAAGCTAAAATATATAACAGATTTTATTAAGCTAATTAATAACTGAAGGCCAATTGAGATTATATAAAACTAGAGGGTCAATTTGATAATTATATAAAGTTAGAGAATAGTTTGATAATTTCCATCAATGACGTTATTCCATTATATATTCTTTAATGAACAGTAATTTTATGTTTTAATATGTTAATAATTATTATTGTGTGTGTGTGTGTGTGTGTGTGTGTGTTGAGGTGTGTATTATACAGGGGCGCTTGTGGGTGGTCCGTTTCAAAATGATAGTTACGTGGATATAAGGGAAAACAGTATGCAAAATGAAGCTACTACATACAACTCTGCGGCTTTCTCGGCCTTGCTTATTGCACTCTTTGCAAATGGTGCTTCTGTTCCTGCTACATTATGAGGTTTTTTATTTTTATTTTTATTTAAAAATGTGCATAGAGAGAAACACAACGTATACACACAATTTATATTTGTATGTATTGCGTGTGTTAATTTTATAATGAGAAAGTAGAATTTAAACATGTCTGAAGTTGTGCAAAATGTATATCTAGTATTTATATTTTATAAATATATGACTTCTAATACTTTTATTATTTTTTTTGTTTTTTGATCGACCGGATATTAATTTATAACTTCTAATACTTATAATCGTTTCCTATCTGGTAGAGGAGTTTTCTTATTGCTATAGACTTATAAAGAGCGTTTGTAAATTTATTAAAAATTTAAATAATTTTATTAAAGTGAGAACTTCAGAACTTATATGTCTCGAAAAAGAAAGACTACTTCAGATAATATAAATTTAAAATATACTCCTGTGTAAATTATTGAGCTATATATTAAATATTAAATGTACGATTAACATGTTTTATACATTATGCATTAATATCCAAAGAATAGAATTTATAATTCGCAAATATGAATTATGAGAGTATCTAACTAATATTATATTTATTTCATATATATATATATATAATGAAAATCCAGTATTATACTATCTAATGTGTAAATACCTAGTTATTCAATGTACACATTACAGTTACATGTCCATACTAAACATATATACATATATACATCATATGTATACACGACTAGATATAGAATGTAATGTATATGACTGATAAATGTATTACGTACACAAGGGGTATACAACGCACGCGCACACACACACACACACACGCCTGTAACGAAGTTTATGGAAATAAATAACTTACTTAATCTTTACACTTAAAACAAAACTCATCTCCAGGAGAGCGCAAACACAACACAGGGTCAAAACATCCCTGGAACCGCTCCTTAAGTGGTCAAGTATCTCTTCACCGCTGCCTTCTGCTCAGGAGATAGTCTGGTGGGGAACTTAACATCGAACTTAATCCTCAAATCTCCTTTCCTGCCAGGCTCCTTAGCAATTGGCATCCCCTCACGTGGCACAACCTTCTCATAACCAGGGGTTATGATATCGTTGATCGGGATGGTTAAGGTTCTACCATCCAATGTGTTCACAGTAACCGTGGTACCTGTAAGGGCGTCCGCCAGTGAGACCTTTTGGGTCATTATCAGATCGTTGCCGTCCCTTTTGAATACATCGTGCGGCTTCTCATCGATCACAAATACCAGGTCCGCTGGTATCATGCCTGGTTGCTCGTTTCCTTTCTCCGGAAATGTTATCTTTGTCCCCCGCTTCCACCCCGGCTTCACGTCTATTGTCAATATCTCCTCCACTGGCATCGTCTTCCTGTATACATCCAATCCATGAGTTCTAATCAGGCTTTATATATACTATATCCATATGAACACACAGAGACACACATACATACATAGAGACAGAGACAACACAACATATATACATCTATGAACATAGATATGTACATGTACAAATGCAGAATGTATGTATGTAGAGAGAGAGGGAGGGATAGTTGTTTTGTTGAAAGTATGCATACAGCACTCACTCGTATATATGCAAAGTTCAGAAACAGGAACTGCTTTATACACGTAGGATGAATAAATGTCATTATGCAAGAGAATTTTTGAAAGTTAGAAAAGAAAATCAATGATAGGAATATATGTGCATGTTAAGAATATATGTGTATGTACTAAAACCAATGTATGAAGATTTACGCAAGCAATACCAAACTCTATCCACAGTTTAACAGACATGTGTAACTATCACTAAGTTAGATTGTGCATGAACATTTAGTGTGTGTGTGTGTGTGTGTGTGTGTGTGCAACTACATGTAAAGAGATTACTTACCCGCTTGCATCAGTGATGTTGCGGGAAATTTTCATCTTCCTGGTGGAACCAGAGTAGAGCTCCTCAAGAGTGCAAGGTAGCTTGTTTTCAACAGGTGAAGCTTTCCTTGGACCACCAGGGGCAGGACCCCCATCAGCACCAAAAGATCTAAACATGTTCTCCGTTCCCCCAAATCCCCCAAACATCCCCCGTCCCCAAACGGCGATCTACTTGAGCCTCTCCCGAATCCTCCCATCCCAAACGGACTCGACCCTCCGAAGAACTCTGCAAAGATGTCCTCGGCGTTTCTAGGATTGAAAACGAACACATTCGGCCCGCCGTTTACAAATCCTCCTGCTCCTCCCGCTCCTGGCGGCGGCACTTGCCCCTTAAGTCCTTCTTCCCCGTATTGATCGTAGATTGCTTTCTTTTGCGGATCGCTCAAAACCTGTATCAAGATATACTGAGATTATCGATAGATTATCACAGATTTCTATAAAAAGAAGGATTTTTAGTAGTTTTCCATGAAAAAGAATGATTTTTATCACAGATTTTGGGTGCTTACCTCATAGGCTTCGGAAATCTGCTTGAATTTGGCTTCGGCTTCCTTCTTGTTGTTCGGATTCTTATCGGGATGCCATTTCATGGCGAGCTTTCTATAAGCCTTCTTCAGATCATCGTCGCTGGCATTCCTATCGACCTTCAGCACGCTGTAGTAGTCTATCCCCATTGATCTACAAAGAAAAGAAGCTAGATTTCTATGTTGTTCCTGCTAGACGCTAATGCGATCTGTACAAACCTACCAATCCTGTCGATCAATCTTCTCAAAAACCCTCGGAAGAAAAGAGCTCCAGAATCTTCTGGAGCATACAAGGTGAGAAATGACGTGGCATTTTGATGCTTAGAATATACCTTTTTAAAGAGGAATATCTAAAACGTTATGTAAATGATTATACTTATCATCATCTTAATACATCATCTGCATATAATATTTTATAAACATACATGAATAAACAATCTTAAACTTATATGATGATTATTATTAGTAACGATACACAGATGATTATTATTAGTAACGATACACAGACGATTACAGTAAGACACATATAAATACATATCTGCATAATATATACATATATCTATATTTACAATGTGTAGAACACGCACGCACACACACAATCTCACGTTCACACACACAGTATATATGGCATGTGTAACGTGATATACTGGTTACATCAGTATGTATAACACGCACATACACACACACATGTCATATATAGCATGTGCAACCTGACATACTGGTTACATCAATATGTATAATACGCGCACGCACACATACATACACACAGAAACACACACCACACACGCAGGCATGTGTAACGTGATATAGTGGTTAAAATGTGAAAGAATAAGTACAGTTTTCAGTTCTCTTGGCTCTTCCTTACGTGGTCAGAAATGAGGCCCTTATGTCCCATTTTTCTGTATTTAGTTTCCAAGTAACGTTGATTCTCTTCGGTAACAACTGACGCCAACGGAACACGGCCCGTGATTGCCAATCCGTACCCCTTCAATCCCATGTACTTCGCCGGATTATTTGTCATTAACCTCATCGTCCGTACACCTACGTCCCTTAGTATCTAACAACGTACCCGAGTCAGTATATATTATATATATACACACACATACACATTATGCATGTGTATACTTATATACATTATATATATGTGTATTTACAAATATAGATTCATGTATGTACATGAGTATACATGTGTGTCTGTCTATTAAAGACTATTAGTAATATCTATATCTATCTATCTATTTGTGTCTGTGGCTTGGTTTCTCTCGTTGCCACGTTTAACAAATATGAGATATATGAGATTATTATATTCTAAAGATCGACACACTGTTCTAATATTATCTATTAGATGTGTGTGTATCTGTTCCACTTCATCTTGGAGGAACAAAGTCTTAAAAGCTAAGGAAATTGATTTAAAATCATTGATTATAAAGGTGATATTAATATTCATATTGTATGTTTATATACATGCAGTCTTAAATAATGTACACTTATCTAAGGCAAATGTATATGAGGATTTTCTATAATTTCATTTTACAGGCATACGAGACGGGTGTACTTATTGCTGTTTTACCCTTCACTTTAGAGGTCAGAGGACGTTTCTACATAATTCTAAGAACTTTCTACTTTACCTGTGCTGTAATCTCGCATTCACTTGTGTATTCTTTCTAAACACTTGTAGTCAGCATAAGAATAGGACACACGCACACGCACACGCGCGCACACACACACACAGAGTTACAAAATACCTGTGCTCCAATGCCATATTCTCGTGAATCCACGGGCAAGCCAAGCTCCACATTTGCCTGTACAGTGTCACGACCCTGGTCTTGCAAGTTGTAAGCTCGAAGCTTATGTCCCAATCCTATCCCCCTTCCTTCATGACCTCGTAGATACACAAGCACTCCCCTGCCTAATAGAAGATGGTTATAGTAAACTACACACACACACACACACAGATATATGTGTGTGTGTATTATATATAACACGGTAAGTTATTATATGTATATATATATATATATAATAACTTACCGTGTTGCTCAATCTGCATCATTGCTAACTCAAGTTGGCTTCCACAGTCACATCGTTTTGAACCAAAGATATCCCCAGTGAGACACTCAGAATGTACTCTCACTAGAACATCCCGACCATTCCCAATATCACCCTGCAATCCCAATGCGTCAACACACACACCGAGAGAGAGAGAGAGAGAGAATTCCTTCACCATGGCAACATGCTCAATACCATCAAGCTTCGACTTGTAGCTATACGCATTAAACAGTCCCCACTTTGTTGGAAGCCTCGATATGGCCGTCCTTTCTACCAGCTTCTCACGCTTCCTCCTATACCTGTGCAATGCTTATAGATATGAAACTACCCGTGCACACACACACACATACTGTGTGTGTGTGTGTGAAAACTATGAAATATAAATATACATACCTGACCATATCGGCAATAGATATCAAAGGAAGATTGTTGTCCTTCGCAAATATTTGAAGATCCGCCAAACGAGCCATTGATCCTCCTTCTTCACGAGCTCGCAAATAACTCCCACTGGCGGTAACCCAGACATTACAGCAAGATCAACTGCAGCCTCTGTGTGTCCTGCCCTCTTTAAAACACCACCCTCTCTGTACCTTAGTGGGAAAACATGCCCGGGCCTCTTGAAGTCACTTGGCACACTGTTAGGAGATGCAAGTGCCTGTATTGTCTTCGCTCTATCGTTACCTGATACTCCTGTAGTCGTCCCCTTAACATCCTATAAAAAAAACATAGGTTCTATACAGCTACACATATACAGTCGTATAATGACTAAAGCTCCTCTCTCTCTCTCTCTCTCTCTCTCACACACACACACACACACAGTACAACAGATTGTGACTAAAACCAATTTCTAACTACTTAAGTGTATATATATAGCTTACCACGGGTATGGTGAATGCTGTGCATAGCGCTTCGTCATTATCCCGGTCAGGAACCATTAACCCAATATTAAGACGATCTAAATCCTCTCCTTTCATAGGCACACATATAATCCCTGTACAATTCTTCCTCAGAAACTCCACATCAGCCGGAGTCACCATTGAAGCCGCCATTATTAAGTCCCTTCATTCTCTCTATCCTCGTCATCCACCACAATAACAAACTGGAACAAAAATATTTCAATATGTATACCATATGCACGCACATACACACACACAAGGGGAATTTGCAAACCATACCTTACCTTGCCCTGTTTGAAAGCCTCAAGAGCTTCACTGACGGAAGAGAAGCCCTGGGACGGACGATCAGGATCTCCTTCCAGATCGCTAGTGTTGAATTCATCTACTGTCGTATTTTGAAAATCTAGCTCTACATCTCCTACCTGCAGCACTTTCTTGCCTGCAGAACTGGATGTGAGTGCTCCATTTCCTATTTCAGCCCGCACACATAGCGATTTCTTCGATCTGGTACACAATCTTACAGGCGCTGCACGCAGATCAATCCTCTTGCTCGCACCTGGTGCGATCCCAGGGAGATTGTGCGCATTCAATCGGATGATCGTCATGTGCTCTTCCGCAATTCCGCAAATTGACTCTCTGCTAGAACCCTACTTGTCTAACGCGAGCCTTTTGTTTTTCCGCACGGATTACTTGCCGCGTGCACCGTTGGATCGTATCCGATCTAGCCGCCGACGTTGACCGGTTTAATTTAAACCTTAATCTGGTAACCGTCTATTGAGTTTAATTAAGGTTAACACAATAATTATAGGACCAGTCAAAAACCTTATAGGACTGGTTCAAGTCAAAAACGTCAACTGGGATTTTTAAATTTTTATGAAGTAATATATAACGTGTTATTTAATATGCCCCCCTCTCTCTATATATAGACACACACACACACACCGATTGCATAATTCAAATGCACACACACACACGTGTTGCGAAAACGAAAAGCTTGATTATCACCGGGCAGCTGCAGCTACTTCTTCAGCAAAGTCCTTCTCCGTTCTAGAAACCAATCAATAGACTTATGTTCTATTTTCTAGTGTGTGTGTGTGTGTGTGTGTGCGTGTGTGTGTGCGTGTGGTTGAACTTACTTTTCAATGCCTTCTCCGACTTCAATACGTAGAAATCCCCCAACTGAAACTGGTTTGCCAATCTCCTTAGAAGTCTCATTTATAAGTGCCTGATAATTTTACACATAACAATCAAGACATATACAGTATATATGTATAGATATTCTTACTTTGATGCGTTTAGTTTCATCTGCTACGTACTTCTGCTCCATCAATACAACTTCTTCCATGTACTTCCCAAGCCTGCCTTCGACCATCTTCTCTATGACATTAGCTGGTTTCCCTGCTGTTTGGGCCTATTAAAAACCATTGAAAATGTTAATACACACATGCATACACATGCGTGTGTGTATGCTACACAACCAAGTAGAGAAGAAATATGTATGTGTATACTGTTTAACAATATAAAATCTCTCTCTCTCTCTCTGACACACACACACACACGCACACACGCACACACACACACACACACCTGGGCTTTGCAGATGTTTCTTTTCGTGCTCTAACACTTCCGGATCTACGAGCTCTTTCGATAAAAACAGAGGCCTTACTGCAACTATGTGCATTGCAAGAGACGAGCCCAAGTCGCTCAAAGCATCTGATTGCATACCACCTTCAACCTGCAGCAGAAAAGATGGTATCAGTTATAACCGTGATTATTATGCATTATGAAGCCATCTACATGTTGTAGTGGTATCTAGCTCTGTACAAATAAAAATGTATAAAAATAAAATAGCACGCATGTATATGTATATATATAACAAATGCTAGTCACTAATAAATACCCACCTCGAGTGAAACGAGACCCGCAAGTCGAGCAAGTCCTGAAGTGGACAAATATATATTAGACATTGTGTATAGAATGTCATTGTGCATATAATTTAAGTACACCATACTGTTAATATATATGAGCGTGTGGGTGTGGGTGTACATATTTACAAAATACATGCTTATAGAAATGTATACACTAACCGGATAGAGGACTCATGTGCAGATAAGAACAAACAACACCTCGTTGAGACGTCATGTAAAAGGCCCTTCGAAGTTTGACATTCTCACCAGTAATAGCTGCAACCTCTGCAACAGCATCACGTACTGGGAGCTCTCTACGAATTGATGCATGCTCCAGCTTCACATTGACTCCCTATACACACTCTACTTGGGTTACTTACCCCTTCAAAAATGTATGCATGTACTACTGTCTACGTTTTAGGAGGTTAATTAACTTGTATGCGCGTGCGTGCGCATAAGACATACCTCAAGCTCTTGTAAGTTCAAATCAACTGGCTTGGAAGCAGAATCTGATGTTGTAATTAACTCAGAAGCCGCTTTTGCTACAGAAATCACCTGGAACGACTGTCAGCCACTTTGCCAGACATAAACACACACATATTATGTTATATAGATGTGTATGCACACGGATGTAGCCATATATCTACATCTACATCTAATAGATATATAGATATGATGTATCCTCTTCTCTCTAGCCGGAAACAAGTATCTTCTTGGTACAATGTAGTTATCCCGAGGATAATATATGTTCTAACACATATTATATATATATATATATATAGAGAGAGAGAGAGAGAGAGAGAGAGAGAGAGAGAGAGAGAGAGAGAGAGAGAGAGAGAGAGAGAGAGAGAGAGAGAGCATTAATGCCCACATACCTCATATATGCATTTATTATATATAGCAGAACTTACCAAGTTTTGGAAGAGATCATTACGTGCAACAAAATCCGTCTCACTGTTAATCTCAACAACAGCAGCCCCTCTTCCAAAATGCGCTAACCCAAGCAAGCCCTCCGCAGCAACACGAGAAGCCTTCTTGGTTGCTGCTGCAAGTCCTTTCTTCCTCAATTCCGTAAACGCATCCTCTATAAAATTAAATAAATAAACAAATAAACCCGTTTTTCTATATAAATTCGTTCTAATATGCATATTTCCTAAAAAAAACACTTGATAATACACACAGGTATAACACACGTATATATACCTTGATTCCAGTCGCATTTTACAAGGACCTCCTTGACATCCTTGATTGGAGCTCCTGTGCGCTCCCGCAGCGTCTTGATGAGATCAGTGCGGGCGCCTGCCGCAACACAGAAAGACCTTCTGCCGTACCCTAGCCGCCCGAAGCCTCCGTATGCAATGTGAGCATCCCACACAGCCTCGCCATAGCCAGGCACAGTCTAGGGCTCCTGCCCAGGGTTTTTTGAATATTCCTGATTCGTATATCTGCGGCCTTGTTCAAACAGTTTGGAACATTCTCATCATCAAATATAAATGAATTAGGGTGTGGTGGGATATACTAGGAATAAGATATACTCTGTAATTGTTGTAAACCCTAGCTATGGCTGCCGCGGGAGGAAGAACGCCGATGTATGGATCGGGGACATACGGAGGCGCTACAGGGATACCAGGTTATGGATCCACAGCTCAAGGTGTGCCGCCGCCGGGTTTACCACCGCAATCAGGAGGTTTGCCTCCGCAATCAACAGGTATGCCTCCACAGTATGGATCAGGTTTGCCTGCAGTCTGGAGGTTTCACACCAGGTTTACCACCGCAATCGGGAGGTTTCACACCAGGTTTACCACCGCAATCGGGGCAATTGGGAGGTTTACCATCGGCATATTCTGGATCGATGCCAGGTTTGCCACAACCGGGACCCTGGATCAGGAGCGGGTATACCATCTGCAGGTTTTCCAGCACAATCAATGTATGGATCAGGACCCAGGCCTCCGCCCTTTCAATCCTTCACTCCCGGACCCCCCAGTTTCGGTCCTAGACCATCTACTCCCAATTTTGCAGGGGTAAGCTTTATGTTAATGTATGTAAGTTGATATTGGTATAAATATATACTCACGCGCACGCACGCTCTCTCACACACACACATATAGAGCGAGAGAGAGTATGTGTATAGATATGGGAAGCAATCAATCCATTTCTAGCTTGTTTTTAAGTTTGTTCATACATTCTTCTACATATAGATCACATATATTCTACATATATACATGTGTATGTACAGTAATTATTAGAGGATCAATCAAGCTTTCAACCGGCTCTAACTAGTTCTAATCCTCTCTTAAACGTGTATATAAAACATACATACAAACACTCCACACACACAGTGAATATATGTATCAGTTTATATTTATACACACATGTATACCTTAATTCATACATTCTTGTACATGCCATCTGATTTAATATTTATAAATAACATATTTTTCTGGTAATTAAATAACTAATTATCCACTACATCGTGGAAATTTCTTCTTTTCACATATATTTTGTTAATAATTTCCAAATTAGACTTAATTTTCCAATGCATATATACTTAATGTACGGGTAAAAATGATCACTGTAATATAGCTATTTGTCTGGGTTATAATTCATTTACATTTTAATCTGCTGATTGAGCTCTAATAATTAGACTTAATTTTCCAAACGCTATATATATATACATACTTAATGTGGAGCATAAATGGTTACTACTAGCAGTGGTATAAGAGGTCGCTGTATTCCTGTACCTATGTTTTGACCAGACTTAAATATAACTAATAATGTATAAGTTACTAACAATGCATATATACAGGTAACGGACAATTTCCAGAGGCTGTCCGTGTCACCACAAATGCAGCCTACACAGGGTCAAGTACCTCAATTTTCACCATTTCAGCAACCTTCGCATATTCCACCACCACCTTCACAAATGCCGCCGAATCTACCACCTCCACCTCTAGGTCAAGCTCCTCCACCTTTAGGTCAAGCTCAATCTTTTCCACAGCCACCACCACCACCTTTTACACAACCTCCGCCACCCTTTACACAACAAGGGCAAACTCCAGTGCCCTTTACGCAAATGCAAGGTCAAGCTCCACAGCCTTTTACACAAGCGCAAGGTCCACATTTTGCACGTCCACATTATCCAGGTACAGCACCACCGGCTTATGGACCTAGGTTTCCACGACCACAGCAGATGGAGTCTTCAGCTCCAACTTCACGTGTTGATCCATCTCAGATACCCCGTCCGCACAGCAGCTCCGCAGTAACTGCATTTGATACCTCAACTAATCTTCTACCTCCGGTAAGTTCTTGAATATATACACATTTGTATTTTACACAAGCATGTTTATTACATTTCTTTATACGGCATGTGTGTGTGTGTGTGAGAGAGAGAGGAGAGAGAGAGAGAGAGAGATGTATTATGTTTGAACTGATTATTTGCTAACTAGAAAGGTAATTGTTTCTGTAGTCTGCTGCAAGTAATTTCTACGTGAGAGATTTGGGAAATTGTAGTCCGAGAATAATGCGGAGTACGCTTTACCAGGTATGCAGACATACATTATGTGTTTGTATGTGCAGTATCTGTAGTAAGTCTTGTAATTTAGATTCCTTGCACTGGAGACTTGTTGGCAAACTCGAAAATGCCTTTGGCTCTGATAGTACAGCCCCTAGCTCTTCCGCACGTTGATGAAGAGCCCATCAAGGTATTTGATTGAATACACACGCACACACACACACAAGTTTGTGAATGCTGAATACGTATATTCATGACCTATTACAGGTGGTTGATTTTGGAGAGAGTGGTCCAATTCGGTGTCTTCGCTGCAAAGCCTACATGAATCCGGGTATGAAATTCGTCAATCAAGGACATCGTTTCGAGTGCAATTTATGTGGTAAGAACCCAAGTACAACATGCATCGTATTACTAGCTATAATTAACATTCACTAAACACTAAAAATATAGGACAAGTAAATGAGACACCGAGGGATTATTTTTCCAACCTGGCTCCTGACGGTAGAAGAAGAGACGCTGATGAGAGACCTGAACTATGCCGAGGAACCGTTGAATTCGTGGCGAGCCGTGAATTTTATGTAAGTGTGTATGAGTTGTTCGTGTGTGATGTATATGTGTGTGTATACACACACACACACACACACACACACACAACACACACACACATATATATATATATATATATATATAGAGAGAGAGAGAGAGAGAGAGAGAGAGAGAGAGAGAGAGAGAGACACACACACACACACACACACTATCATGTTATTAAAATATTATGATTTGTAGGTGCGTCCTCCGATGCCACAAGTGTTTTTCTTCCTGGTGGATGTGTCAGCTAACGCTATAAAGACTGGGGCGACGGCTGCAGCTTGTAGCGCTATCCAAAAAGTTATCTCTGATATTGCAGTAAGTAGATATGCATATATTTCCTGTATACGTATAAATGTGTGCGTGAAATCACACACATAGACATATTTAACTACTAACAGATGGGTATCTTTTGGTGCTCAGGAAGGCTCTCGAACAAGGATCGGAATTGCAACGTTTGATTCAACAATACATTTCTATAATATAAGCAAAGGTTTGCAACAGGTAGCTCGGAAGCCAATCTACTCCCTCTTTCTCCCTCTCCCTCTGCGTATGCGCGCGTGTTTGTTATTTTACTTTTCATTAAGTTCCGGTGTTATTGCAGCCGTCAATGCTGGTTGTCCCGGATATACAAGATGTATATGTTCCGCTCGGGAATGGCCTAGTCGTTCCGGTTTCTGAGGTACTGCCTTTTAAGAGCACACATTCAAATGCATATATATACGTGTCCACATATATCCATTTACATATATTACATATATACACATCCACACACACACTATGTATGTGTGTGTGTGTACACACACACATATGTATGTATGTATATATATATATATACAAAAAAACTTTAGAAAAAAGAAAGAAAACACATGTATGCGTGTATGTATATATATCTTTCTACATATTTATTTAACCACAGATATATATATATATAGGTATAACTTAGGATTTTGCATCACACTTTGGAAATTTTTTTAGGGCCGTGAGCATATAGAAAATGTTCTGGAAAACATACCAAGTCTATTTCATGAGAATCCAGTTCAAGAATCGGCCCTTGGTGCAGCGATGAAGGTGGGTCTGTTAATAATTCTGAATGACGTGTGTTTGTATTTATGGTTGTCAATAATATATATTTTACGAGTCATTATATATAATGTGCCCACACATATATTCATATTTAAATCGTGTAGTGAAGATGTAATTTAGTCTAGATTGCTAATTTAGTTTTCCTAAAACAGGCATCTTTCTTGGCTTTGAAGCCTACAGGAGGGAAGCTTCTAGTTTTTCAATCTGGTAATATATATATGAATATTTATATTTATATTTACACACACACACATACATACATACATTGTATTATATGTACTATATTTTAGAGAATTTATTTAGTCATTTGTTTTCTCAGTGTTACCAACCGTTGGCACTGGTGCTTTGACGGCAAGGGAAGCGGATGCACGAGCTGCCAATGAGAAAGTACGTATTTGGTGTGTGTGTGTCCGTGTGTCTGTCTGTCTTCGGTGTGTGACTTTGTGCTTTTTGCAGGATGCTCAGAAAGTGTTCCAGCCACTTGATAAGACATTGAAGACCATGGCCGACGAATTCTCTATGGCACAGGTACGACACATCATATTTAGAAGTGTGCATATTACGTATATCTGGCAATTTCTGCATGTGTGTGTGTGTGATTGTACCATTTATTTACTAAATAAATATACAGGTGTGCGTAGATTTGTTCTTGACAACGCAACAATATGTTGATATAGCATCACTTTCAGTTGTTCCTACTACAACAGGTGGTCAGGTATGTATGATTAAGTATATATGCTTTTAGTGCCTCCGTAGATAATACATGTGTTCATATTTAAATTTTCTACTTTATAGGTCTATTATTATTTCCCATTCTCTGCGACTATGGACTCCGCTAAGCTCTATAACGATTTACGATGGAATCTTACAAGGCCTCAAGGAATGGAGGCCGTTATGCGTGTGAGATGTAGCCAGGTATGTAAATTAGTAGTCATACCTATGTGTATGTTACACGTTAATTGATACACATCTCTCTCTCTCTCTTTCTCTCTACCATGTATATGTGTGTAATATATAGCGTGCGTGGCTTATTGTAATATTCATGCTTAGTGAAACTTTTTCCAGGGCCTAAAAGTGGACGACTATTTTGGTAACTGCAAACGAGTCTCTACGGACGTGGAGCTGCCTGCGGTATGTACACACGCATCACACAAATTCGTTTTACATAGGATTTTAGTTGCTTTTACATAGTCTTATATTGATGAAATATTTGGGTAGATCGACTGCGACAAGTCTATTCTCGTTACCTTCAAATACGAGGATAAGTTTCAGGAAAATGACCAATGCTGCTTCCAGGTTTGTGTATTATGTGGGAGAGAGAGAGGCTAATTTTGTTTACTATTGTAGGTGGCGTTGCTCTATACTACAACGGACGGGCAGAGACGCATCAGAGTTAGCACGTTAACTCTGGTCTGTACAAATGCTTTAGCTAACCTTTTTAAGGGCGCTGATCTAGACGCACAGTTCACCTACATGTTAAAGCAAGGTACGTCTTTTTATTTTCCGAAATTTCACATTGTCCGAATTTGTACAGGTCTACATCATAACTACATTAGTGTTTAAAGTCTAATGTAATGTATGTTCATTGCAGCTGCCCAAAGTGCGCCTACACATCCCATAGCACAAGTGAAAGAGCAGATCATGAACCAATGTGTTCACTGTCTGCATTCATACAGGAGATATTGTGCAACAGCGAGTTCTGCAGGGCAGCTTATCTTACCTGAGGGTCTTAAACTACTACCTCTCTACGCTCTTGGTAAGTCTCACTATAATATATTATATATATACAATATGTTTATGTATATGCTAGCTTACCTGCAAGACATCAAATATAATCACGCCCTATATATACATAGTTCTGTTTTACATATGCACAAGCGTTTTAACTTGTTGTTAACAGCGGTGATAAAAAGTGTGGTACTTCGGCAAGATGCTCGTGTTGATGAAAAATCGTATTGGCTTGTGCGAGCGAGAAGCATTTCTACCTCCCTTGCTATTCCTCTAGTATATCTCGAATGTTCCCTGTACATGACTTGTCAAAGGTACGTTCTCTCTCTCTCTCGCTCTCTGCGCTATACATTAAACGCTTGCTAATTATATTTACAGATGGAGGATCCGGAAGCCATTTTGCCCCCAGTACTCCCCTTGTCTAGCGAGAACCTAGACTCTAAAGGATATTTCTCCTGGAGACGGGAGAAGACGCTTTTTCTATTTTCAGGGAAAGACGTTTCCCCTGAGCTGCTACATCAACTATTTGGAGTCCGATCTGTTGATGAAGTCATTCCGGGACAGGTACACACTAGAACACATACCGATATGTAATATATCATATATATATATATATATATATCGTGCCAAGAATGTGTGAGAGATACACTCTTCTCTGCTGCAGTTTCTGTTGCAAGAATATCCGAATGAGCCATCTATTTTACTCAATAAAGCGGTTAATGAAATCAGGAAGCAACGATGCTCTTATCTACGGTATGCATATATATACAACTCTGTTATATACATATATAGGTCATGTATGATATATACAATTATCATATATATGTGTATATACACATGTTATTAAAAAGGCTTTTGTGCAGAGAGAGAGAGAGAGACGCACACACACACATATCTAATTAGTAATAAGTAATATAGTAACTTGTGGTGGTTTTATTTTCAGACTGCATCTGTTGAAACGAGGAGATCCTCTAGGTGAGTATCATAATTTATTGTTTTATTTAAAGACTATGCACTGCTTCACACACACACATACACACACAGGCACACGCACACGCTTATATGTGTGTATTACAGAAATGATCTTTCATTCATTTATGGTGGAGGATAGAACAGCACTGGGACCATCTTATGTGGAGTTTCTGGTACACGTGCATAGACAGATTCAACTTAAAATGCAATCTGGAAGCTAAACAGGATTTAACTTATTTTTTTGTTATACCGATTTAGATCATAAAATTGTGGCAACCACAGAGATTTAAACGTTTAATTTATAATCAAAATTCATTATTAATATTTTTATTACTTTTTTAATTTGTTTTAAGTATTTAAACTATATGATTTTTCTCATGAGTTAAAAATAAAGTTTTAAATATTATCGGTTTTTATTCACGAGATAAAAGAAAGTGGATAATTTTATCTCAATAGGAAGCCTTTGAAATAATTACTAAATTTTTAATTTTTAATATTTGTTATGATATAATTCTTTTGAATTAGTATTTTAAAATTCTTGAGATATTCGATTAATGAATATATATATATATACCGACCATATATACATACACACACACACAAACATAACTGTGTATGTAAATCCTCTATCTTATTCATTTATATGGTGTTTAGATATTTATATTGATGCATATACACACACACACGCACGCACGCATGCACTCACGCACGCACGCACATATATATTAAATATTAAATTTAACCTAATTAAATAATGGAAGGAAGGCTGGTATTAACATTAAGTTATTTGTATTATTTACCTTCCATAATTATTCATAAATATTCATACATATGGAATAACTTAACTTAAACCACCAATTTATTAGAGTTTAAACTGAATTGATAATATAAACATAAGAATTAAATATAACACATTGACCTTAATTCTAAATATATGAAAAACATTAATATTTAATGGTTACAGCATTAAATCAATGCCAAATTCATTACACATTGTAAAAGTTTATTATAATACACGACTTTAATTTCCAACATATAATATATTCCGTATTACTTGTTATGTTGTAATTATTTGAATATCAGTAATATAAAATATTTGAATATTAATATATTACATGGATGATTGTTCATTGTAGACATTTTTAATATCGATAAGAAGTTTTTAAAATGATTGCTAAATCTTTAATCTTTAATATTCATTGTAATATAGCTTTTTGAGTAATATTTTAAAAATTCTTGAGATACACATATATATGCTGACCATTATATAGAACCGAGTATGTCAATCATTCATCTTAAACAGTTTAAACATTTGATATATGTTTATATAACTTAAAGTCATTAATATTTGTAAGTAAATATATACAATGAAAGTGAAAAATGTGTATTGCTATATTAATTTAAATTAGAATTGAATAAGTCTTTAAACATAATTATTACCAATAAGGGTTTTCTTTTCAATAGCTTATTGAATTTTTATGTTGCATATATGTCCCCATATAATGGTTAATTGAATTGAAAAGAAAAATTACTAATGCATAATTTTTATTAATTGGTTACACATAATGTATTAATAAACGTCAATATGTTTAATTAAAAAGATATTAAATCCCTAACTCTGTAGTCATTCCATTATTATTTTCTTATATGGAATCATCGATTATAATTTACTAGTGTTTTTCTTTATATATATATATATATATATATATATTACACACAAACGTGTGAATGTGTAGAGAGAGAAAGATCTTTCAGTTATTACATACTTTACATGTGATATTTTATATATATGTGATTATTTATTTTAATTATTTATTAATTATACTTTTAGATCTTTTCTCTCTAACTCTTTTTCTCTCTCTTTATATATATAAATATACAGATTCTATACACATGCATTTATAAACTAATGTTATACATATATATGTATATAATTATAACATTGTGCATGTTTTTATTAATTTCTTATAAAATTTATGTCATTTTGAATAGTACATGGTAAGTCTAAATGAAACAATATTAATTATACATAAAGAGACACACACATGTTTATGTGTTTGTGTTATATACAAGAAATTCTTAAAAGACTATACATATTATTCACATTAATGCATTTGTTAATGTTTTTATTTTTATAAAATAAGATAACCCTATGCGTTTCTTCCATCACCTTACCTGTATCTTTCCATTAAAAATTCAAAATACAAAACCTAATTAATTAATTTTCATAAACATACAATCGAACAAAATTGCTTAGTTATTTGCTACCACCGAAAAAGCCACGTAAGTGTCACATAAGTGTTACATAAATTATAAATAATAAAATAAGGCCCACTTTCCATTAGCAGTTGGTTAATTGTCCCAACCAATAGAATTAAAAAAAAAATTTATTATTTTACTTTGGGTTTGTTTTCCCACTTGCTTGTTATTTATTATTTATAATCTATGTAACACTTACATTGCACCTATGTAACATTTACGTGACTTTTTCAATGGTAACCAAATAACTAAGTAATTTTTGCCCAGCTGTATGGCACATGTATCAAGATTAATTAATTAAGTTTTATATTTATAATTTCTAATGAAAAAGCATATATAGGTGGGGCGACAAAGTAACGCACATGGTATCTTATTTTGTAAAAAAAACATAAGCAAATGCATTAATATGAATAATATGCACAGTCTTTTAATATTCTCTTATATATAACACAAACACATAAACTTGTGTCTCTTTCTATATATAATTAATATTGTTTTGTTCAAACTTACCATATAATCTTCAAAATGACAAGAGTAATAAAAGCACATGTTTGTGTGTAATATAAATGTATGTGTATGTGTGTGTGTATGTATATATATATATATAAAGAAAGACACTAGTAAATTATAACTAATGATTTCATATAACAAAATAATAATGCATATCTTTTTAATTAAACATATTGAGTAGGTGCACCTTCATTATATACATTATATATAACATACATAAGTAAAAACTTTCTTTAATAACTGGTTAAATAAAAATGGTGCACTAGTAATTTCTTTTTAATTCAATTAACCACTTTAATTGAAAAGCATAATAATAATTAATGACATGACATTGTTTTAATTTATAAGGACCGAATAATCACCCACTAGTAGAAAGTGGACCTTAATAAAACTTTAAAGATTCATTATGCACTATAATATGAGTAAATCTTTATGTTGATTATCAATAGATTATATGAGTTTGCGACATAAATATGTAATGTTGATTATCAACAAATTTTATGAGTTTGCGATAAAGATCTGTAATGTTGATTATTAATAGATTTGCATTAGTGCCATGTGGTGGTTATGTGGCAACTAGATGGCAATGCCACATAACATGTACCTCTGATACAAGGGATTTTATGCGAATGTATAATGACCTGATGATTTGCTAAAATGACCTAACACGTTTGCAATGTCAGTCGTGTGGTGGATTTTTGCCATGCAGTTTTGCTAGGCAGGTTTCGCACCATGCACTTAAGCTTGTACAAGCAAAGGCGACCAAAAACAAGGATTGGAATCGAAAGTTGGCGACAACAAACCTTCCTGGTTCGAAATCATAGCTTGCATGGGTACCAACATACTGTGCTAGGCATTCCATGTGCGCATGACATTCTCCGATGGCTGCAGGAGGGTGAGCCCATTCTGGTGGAAGCTTTCCATAACCAATCATGGAATCTTGCCGATGACGGGGTGCAACAAAACCCACAATACTACATCGCATCAAGCGACCACGGGATAGCCATCACCACCATGACCTTCAAGCGGGTTTGGCACCACATAACATCCAATGTCACAGCCTGGCTACATTGAGGGCATCACGCGACCACGGGGAGCCATCACACCATCGCTCCACCTGCAAGACCTTTGGGTTGAACAAGAGGTCCAATGGTCACAAGCCTAGGCTCCACATTGAGGTACCGCATCGCATCGAGCGACCACGGGACGGCCATCACACATCGCTCACCCTGCAAGACCCCTTCGGGTTGAACAAGAGGTCCAATGGTCACAAGCCAGGCTCCACATTGGCGTGGAGGATGGGGCTAGGGCCAAGGAAGTGCAGCGCTTGCACACAAGCAATGGCAATAGCCATGCATACATTGGTATAGACCGTCGTCCCAAGTGCCATCCCAAGTGCCATCCCAAGTGCCGTCTGAAGTGCTGTCTCAACCATTGCAGCAAGTGCTGTTGCCCAGCAAATTTTGGCACCAGATAAGTGTAGACAACGACTGTGTAGAGGGTGCAGTCAACCTGGCCACAACTCCTAGTTGGCCAACAATGAATAAACTTTTTTGAGCTGACTGTGATGTCGCAAGAGAACTTATTCTGATTGTGTACAATGCGCTTTTCCCCCTCCCTACCTTGCATGTCCTCATAGATGCAGTGAAGTAACCAATGGTGATAATGATTCTTCATTTATATATATAAAGAGAGATGTACTCACTGCGTGGCAAAAATCCACCACACTGACTAATGATTGCTGATGTGTTAGGCTGTTTTAGCAAATCATCATGTAATTATAACATTTCCCTTTATTTATTTAGTAAAACAATTAAAAACCATTTTTATACCATCATATACTATGTACGTGTGTGTATATATTCTATGTGATGTATATCTGTGTGCAAGGTATATATATCTCATGTAGTGGGCTATATATATATATATATTATATATAATATATATAAACATACACGCACACACACACACGTGTGTCTTGTGTGTGTAACACAGCACACAACAAACATGCGCACTAGCTATATGCATCTACAGGACTAAAGTGCGATTTGAATAAGGATATTATACAAGAAAATTAAAAAAGAAGATTAATAATAATAATAAATAAAAAGAATGTGCAAGGTGTTCAAGTGGAATGGAACGAATAAATCCGAGCCACCTAAGCAATCCCCGCACATAAATTGATATAGCCCCTCTTTCTTCAAATCAATTCACAACAGCCTTTTTCACGCTCGCAGTGGCGGCGGCTGCCTGTCTCAAAGAGGCACACAAACCCTAAACCCTATATTATTATGCCACTTATATATATTATTAATTTTTATAAATTTTTAATAATTTCTTCTTTTATTAATTTTATGAAATATATTGATAAAAAATTTCCCTTTATAATATTTTTTGTTTAAATTATTGTTTACGAAAGTATCGATAATTTTAAATTTGAATATAGATAATTAACGTTCAATTGTTTCATTAAACTAAAAATGAGTGGCCAGGTAATATCGAACCGGCGACCGATCCTAAATGCTGCCGGAAAAGATATTGACCACCACGTGTCATGCGTTTATTGGACAGATCTATCATTCCGGCCGCCTGAGCCTTTTCTCGACCTAACAACGCGTTTGTGTGGCTATGGCCGACGAGACCTTCCCGACCACGAACACAAAGCAGCCTCACCATCGCCAGAATCATCAACAGCAACAGAATCATGTAATGCTCCACGGGCAGCAACAACAGCAATCACAAATCTCTCAAATCCCGCAACACATCCCCCAGGTTCGTCCCCATCTCCCCCATTCTTCCCCACTCGATCGGTTCATACACAACAAAGGCGGCCTCTCCCTGTCGCTCCCGCTTCAAAATCCGGCGGCAAATCCGTCCCCGCAGCAACAGGAGCTCGCGGCTAGGGTTCCTCCCGCCGCCAAGGCGAGGGCTGACGTCAGCACACCAGGCGGCCACGGGCGTGACGACGCGTGGACAGAGTCCGCCACGGTGGCACTCATCGAGGCATGGGGGGAACGTTACCTGCAGCTAAACAGAGGGAATCTTAAACAGAAGCACTGGCGGGAAGTCGCTGACGAGGTTAACAGGCGTACGGCAATCGACGACAACCCTAAAGGTACGAAAACCGACGTACAATGCAAGAACCGCCTAGACACTCTCAAGAAGAAGTACAAGATTGAGAAGGCAAGACTGGTATCGGATGGTAGCCCTTCCAAGTGGCCGTTCTTCCTGAAGCTGGACGAGCTCGTCGGTCCGTCAAAGAAAGGTAAGAAACGTCCGGCGCCGTCCGTAGCTATGGTTGTGGCAAACGGGAATGCAAATCCGAATGGGAATCTGAAGAAACCGGATGAAACCCAGCAGAAAGCCCAGGCGGGAACCAGCAATTCCTCCTCCAGCAAGGAGTTCAGCGCAGGCATGACAGACAGCAACGAAGAGAACGGTGCACAGAACCAAGCACCGAACACCGAGGGGAAGTGCAAGACGGGCAAGAAGAGGAAAGCCGAGGGGCCGTTTAAGGAGCTCGCGAGGGCGATTGTTAAGTTTGGGGAGGTTTATGAGAGGGTTGAGAGTGCCAAGCAAGCAGCAGATGATGGAGCTCGAGAGGCAAAGGATGGAGTTTACCAAGGATCTCGAGCTTCAGAGAATGCAGCTTTTCATGCAGATGCAAGTTGAGCTTGCCAAGATGAAGCATGGAAAGCATGGGAACAATACAGGTCTGTATATATATGTATGTATGCATAACTACGTACACATATACATATATATATATATATATATATATATATATGGACTGTCTTAACTTCGATTCTTTTATATGAACAGAACATTATCTATGAGAGGTGATCACTATTGTACAGTTTGGAAAAGCGGTATGAGCACAGCACAGGCCAATGCGAACTGTCAAGGGAAGCACAAGTGTACTTATAATCTGGTTCAAGGATGTTTTTATTTCCATCCCCTTTTTACCCTTTCTCTGCCCCTTTTTTATTTTTGAAGCTTGTATACTTGAAGACAGGGTGAGACTCATTAACATGCTGCCACACAACCACGTTCTTGCCTTGCTCCATACAATAATATATCAGGCCAAATGTAAATTGAGGCAATTTATTTATATGCTGTATAAAATCATATAAATGTGCTAATATATTAAAATTTTATTTCATATAAAGAATACTTAATATTTTAATATATATATAACAATATATAAATTATTTTTAAACTTGTTTAATTTAACATAAGTAAAACACTATATACAAAGAGAAACTACGTTTTATAAATACATAAATCAATTATTAAAATCTTTGTGAAGGGTAACATATATAGTTTTAAATTTACATCTATAAAGAAATTTAAATTTCAAATAAATTAAGTATGCACGATTTATTTGTTACATATTTTTATTTCTCATAGATAATATTTGAATATTGAACTTACTAATTTGTACATATTTATATTTATAATATAGTTCACTATATTAATATTTTTAAATTAGCTAACCAAAACCATATATATATAGAGAGAGAGAGAGAGAGAGAATATACAAATAATAATTTTAAATTATAATATATAAATCATCTACCTAAACCAGGTTTAAATACTAATTTTTTACTTTAAGAGAGAATATTCTCATTTTAGAGAAATGCCACGTCTTCCCGCCCGCGCCAAATGAGAATAACTCGCGCCCACATTGTGGAGGGAAGACTAGGATTTTAGTGTGGACTAGGGTTCATCTAGGAGCCCATGGATCTCCAAACCGAGGCGCCAATGCATTCTCCGATGTCTTCTCCAGAAGGCTGGACCAAGAAGGTATTAATCTTTGCAAGCAATGTGGGAATGTAGATTTCCTCTGTTTTCCCCCAGTCGGAGCATCCGATCATAGATATCTAATGTTTTTTCAGGTAATCCGAGGCGCTGCGAGAAGATCTGTAGTATACATTGCGCCTACTGGCGAGCGCATCAAGAGCAAGCGGCAGCTTGAGGGTTTCTTGAAAAACTTGCACCGACAGCTACACAATAAGCGACTTTGATTGGACCATAGGTATGTTCTCGCACACATCA